>JAYKAV010003084.1:143786-155631 GCA_035582835.1 Phoebastria nigripes | reverse complement strand
CCTGAACAGGCCGAAGTCCGCCCTCCGGAAGTCCATGGTAGCGGTTTTGCTGGCCCCCCTCCTTACTTCACCAAGAATTAAGAATTCTATCATTTCATGGTCGCTAAGCCCAAGATGGCCTCCGACCACCACATCTCCCACCAGTCCTTCTCTGTTCGTAAACAGCAGGTCGAGCGAGGCACCTCCCCTGGTAGGTTCCCTCRCCAGCTGCGTCAGGAAGTTGTCTTCCACACACTCCAGGAACTTCCCGGACTGTTTCCTCTCTGCCRTGTTGTATTTCCAGCAGACGTCCGGGAAGTTGAAGTCCCCCACGAGAACAAGGGCTAGCGATCGCGAGACTTCTGCCAGCTGCTTGTAGAATGCTTCATCRGCCTCTTCATCCTGGTTGGGTGGYCTATAACAGACTCCCAGCAGGATATCTGCCTTGTTGGCCTTCCCCCTYATCCTTACYCATAAGCACTCGACTTTGTCATCTCCACAGTCGTTAAGCTCTAGACAGTCGAAACACTCCCTGACATGATTCAGCTAGACATGATTCAGCTAGAACCAAAGCRTGGTCACTTTTGTGTCTCTTTGCATCCTAGTCCTCACCACCTCAAACTCAGCTGCCAAGTGCGTAGTGGCCTGCTCCATCACAGCTGCTATTGCCACAGCTTGGCTAGGTGAAACCAGCCTCTCTGCTGCAGGTTATGTTCTGCACCATGGCATTTTGCCAGCTGCAACACCTAGCAGGGTGTTTTCAAACGCTCATTCAGAGTTTAAACCCTAGATATCAGGATCCGAAAGTATGCATCTCAGAAGGCTAAGTTAAGAGTCCCCATACATTAAGTTACCAGATTGCTGCGGCTCTCTCCAGCTGCTGGCAGGGGATGGGAAGTCACAAGGTACGAATCTCTCCCAAGTCCTGGGCCGTACTCTAGTTTCAGTGATTTGAGGAGGAAAGGGGATGGAGAGACAGCCAGCCCTCGCTGTGGCGCACCCCCTTTCCCTCCGCTTGTACCACCCTCGTGCTTCTTGTCCCTTCAGTCCCCTCTTCTCAGTAACTATGACCGGCAGCTAAAATAATATTGTTTTAACACATATTAGAGAATCTGTCAAATGTAGCTCCCTCATGGCGACTTTCCTTCCCGTGGCTGTTTCTTTGCTGAAGCGTATCTTGGTCTCTCGGATGGAGGTGAGTAACCTGTCCAGCGCAGGAAGAGCCGGAGCACTGGGCTATGCTGCCTTCTGGCCGCAAGATGAAAGGYGGCCTGGCAGAGCTTTGCCACAGCTAACGCTTGTGACTTTACCGGGTAAGTACTTCTTGTGAGCTCTATCTTGCCTACAGAACCTGCGTTTTTTTGTGACAAGGTGCTAAAATTGAAACTAGTGGCAGAGTGCTTAAATTATCCCCAAGGACTTTAGCATTGTAAAGCCTGAAGGGGAAAAAAAAAAAGACTTCCAGACTTCAAACAGAAAGAATGAAAAGAACTAAAAAGAAGTCTATGAGGTGAAATTATATATACTACAAAGAAACGAGACTCTTKGTCTTCCATTTGCCAACTGACAAAAAGTGCAATTCATTACAAGACAGGAAAAAGAAGTGTATTTACAAAGTCCTCAAGAATGGGGTTACTCCAGCTGTTAAGTTCAATGTGAGGTTTATTTTGAAATACTCTTTTAGCAGCATTAGGAAGGACAAGAGTTGCCATCTGAATACATGTATTATAATTACCAAAAAGAAAGTACATCTCTCTTAAGGTGAAGTGTAACAGCCACTTCATAAGGTATGCTTCCTTCAGCATGAACACATTGATGCCCTGTGTCTGCAAAGTGACTGATTCAGTAAGTACAAAAGTAATACTAATTTTTTTCTAAATTCAGAAAAATCTTTGTCCTTTTTTTAATCTCTAATCTCCCCTTTCACCCTTTCCTAAGTAAAAAGCAATCTACTAGTTAAAAAAACCCACTTATTTTAGATGTTGTTATCCTCCCATAATTTTCCACTACAGAAACTTTATCCAGATTCGTTTGACATAGGCAATAAAATCTGCACTTGTAAATACAATTAACGCTATACAGTGCCCTATTAAAGCACAGTAACCTATTAAAGCTTATCAGACACTAATTATGCTCAACTGGTGTTAATCTCAGTATATCCTCGGGGAAAAAATATGTTATCAACCAGGAATAATAATAGTCTCAAACCAGAGGATTGGTTATGAAACATTAATGTATTTGGGGTTTTGTGATGGTAACTTTGAAAGAGACTGGCAATAGAGACATTTAACCAGCATTTTGGTATATTCAGAATTATGAGACTAACACCTAACTTTTAACATACTCAGGCTCATTAGTTCAACAAGATAGTTCAAGAAGCACAGCAGTCTGTTCATGTAAGGGGGAACTGCCAGAGCATCAGTTTTTATGATGTACCACAGTACATTATTCTCCCCACAGAAGACTTCTTACATGCTAATTTTTCTTTAGAATACAATAATATCTAAAAATACATATATATATATACACACACACAAAAATTTAAAATTTACAAGTAAGTCATTTAACCTTTATTGTGAACAGGACTGTTTAAGAGAAACTGCTGTCATCAATAGTCTACTCAACTAACAGGTGTTTATTCTAACCATGTTACCGTTCCTCATTAAAAACAGAGTTGGGATTTACAGCGTATTTTGTGTACCTAATGTGGCAATTGGGCAGGATTTTTCAGAAATACCTCATGATTCTAGGCACTTCAATTTTTCACATGTTCTGGGGAGGCAGAGGATGGCATTTTTTTTATAAAAAAAAAGGCATTTCTTAAAGTATTGCTGGACAGGCACTTCAGACTCCACTGTTATTAATCACTTGGGGAAAACTTCGGCTAGTCAGTCATATGCTATAAATGGAGCGGGTGCCCTGCTGTTTATGTGTTTCATGCCTGTTGAGGTGAGCAGGAGTAACTGTACACTAGGGATTTTTAAAGTGTGTATGTGAGTTACAGGCAAGCAAACAAGGTAAAACAGGGACAGGTAATGCAGGGCAGGCATTAAAATCCAATTAAATTAAATCAGTATATTTCACTGTTGATGGGCATTGGTTCTGTTTCCTCCCCGGTAAACTGGGTATTGGGGTGTCAGACTCTGAAGCATAACTCATATTTGAGCTGCTTTTTCAGAGAAATAAGCAACCAGCTGATTTCATGGTGTCTGTGCCTCTGCAGAGTTGTCAGGGAAACACTCATATTTTCGAGGGGAAGAGAGCCAGTTCCTTCCACAGATGTTCTGCACTTACCAGACCTATGAACTAAGCACCTCTGAGTATTGCTGGGGTTTTTTGCCTCATCTTTCTCTGAGCTCCTGTCTATTTGCTCTGAGTACGAGGCACCAGCATCTCATCCAGCAGGAGCCTGATGAGCCAGGATTATGCAGGTCAGGGAGTTCTGCACTTTGAGGAGACCCACAGGTTCCCAGTGGAGAGCAGCGCTCTGTGCCCTTCAGAGCACCGCGATGACGAGAGAGGAACACCATCTTGTCAAGTCTCTTGTCCACGAGGAACTGTTGTGTCTACCAGTGACATACCAGTTGGGAAACAGTGCAGATGGTGTTCAAGAATCCCAGACTTTGAACCACAGAGAGCTCAACTCTCAGCTCCCTTAGCACGAAATTCTTTTCCTGTTCTATGCCATACAGTGAAAAATAAAAAATATTTGTGCTGGAAGCCAACCCTGCAGACCAAGGGAAAAAGTGGATTTGTTATCAGCAGACCTCTGACAACACATGGTCTAAGAAGGCTCAGCTGTGTTATCCATCTTAGCTTACCTGGGATAATCCCCCCTTACTGCATTCCATATGCCTATCGTGCTATATGAAGTAATGCTAAAATGAATCAAAACAGTAAAGAAGACAACAGAGCCCTGTACACATGAATATTGTAGTAGTTAAGAAAAAAAAAACGGAGAGGGGGAGTCCGAAGAGAAAAGTGAAAAGGGTAAATTTTCTTGCACTAGCCTACTTCTTTTACACTGAATTCAGGGAAATTAATTCCTTTACATACTGATAAAATATTTCTACAAACTCTATGAAAGCTGACAGCAGAAACTTTGGAAACATCTCCTACTTCTACAGATAAAACAAAGCCCTAGATTGGAATAAGAAGTCCAGAGGAGGGATATTTTAAGATCTGTGTACAAGAAAGTCTCAAAAGTTAGAACTATGGATGTGTGTATGAAAAGGAAATATTTAGGTAGTGGGTTAGTTCAACATTTGACAAAAGACAGAAGTATTGTGAGGTTAATGAGCAGTTTAGATGAAAGGAAATAAAGCAGAGAGCAATTGTACATAATGACAGGGAACCAAATCCTGCTTACTTTACTCAAGTTCAATACCAAGATGAAGGAAACTGTATTAACAAAACCAGAAGAATTTGATCTAAGATAGTAGTCCTACTCTCCTCCCACTGATGGAAGCAAGTTGAGATCTGACATGAGTAATTCAAGTGAGTGATGTTACAAAGCATTTACGAGAGAAAAAAGAGTATATCTGTGTGCAAAATCATGGCGTAAAATTCAATTTTACAAAAGAAAGCTAAATATGAATAGACAAGTAACAAGATATGACAATATAAAATACATGTTAAAGTGTTGTTAAAAGGTAAAACCCCTACAGGCAATGCAGATTTCAAGTAGCTACCCAAACCATGAAGTGGAGAACATTAAGCAGAAGGAAAAATCAGGGAAAACAAACTGGGCTGAAACACTGAAAGAGTAATACGATGCACACAAAATGTGAAAGAGGAAATTGGGAAGGGAGTAATGCATGGTTATATTTTGAAAAGCAGAGACATGCTTAGGGATGTACAGCGAAGGTAGAGGAGTAGCTAGACAACAGTAATCATAAACAATTTATGTTTGTAAGTAGGATGGTGGACATTGTCGTGGTTTAACCCTAGCCAGCAACTAAACACCGCACAGCCACTTGCTCACACCCCACCTCCGGTAGGATGGGGGAGAGAATCGGGAGGGCACAGGTAGGAAAACTCACGGGTTGAGATAAAAACAGTTTAATAATTGAAATAAAACAAAGTAAAACAGTAATAATAACAATGGTAACAACAACAATAATAGAATATACAAAGCAGGTGATGCACAATGCAACTGCTCACCACCCACCGACCAATGCCCAGGCCAAGATGCGAGAGCCCCCCCCCCCCCCCCCCCTTCCTGGACCACGCATCCTAATTATATACTGAGCATGACGTCACATGGTATGGAATACCCCATTGGCCAGCTGGGTCAGCCGCCCTGGCTATGCTCCCCCTGCCAGCTTCCCATGCACCTGGCAGAGCATGGGAGGCCAAAAAGTCCCTAGTGCAAGTGCCACTGGCAACAACCGAAACAGCAATGGGCCATCAACATTCCTCTCATACCAAACCCAAAACACAGCACCACCCTCCCCAGCTACTGGGAAGAAAGTTAACTCTGTCCCAGCCGGAACCAGGACAACATACGTAGGTGGACATAAAGAGACTACAGCTAATCAGACTAAATCTTGGTGGGACATGGGAAACACAGGGGGAAGTGGATGGGATAGAGCAATAGAGTGGAAGGGTACAGGGGGGAAATGGAGAATGCAAAATAATTAATATATGCCCAACTGCTCTGTGGCTCTTCCCACTATGAATGAACTTTTAGAGAAAACTAGACTGATGAGCAAGGAAGCACAAAAAGTAACTGAGAATAAAAAAAAAGATTAAAGGATTATAGAATTAAGTTAAGTTTGCAAACAAGCCTCAAAGAAAAAATCAGAAGACAAGAACGAAAGTTAAATTGCACAAGATTTTAAAACATACAATAAAAGATTTTTAGAAATTGAAGAAGGATCCACTAAAGGTAATTGTAATAAACTAGAAGTGTTTATCCAGTCCAGCTTCTCTTTGTCATTAACAGATGTTGAAATCAATGAGATCAATGGGTCCAGCTGAAGCATTTGAGTCATTCTTATTCTCTAATAATAGATGAAAGCTGTTTTAAGTTGTGGGCTGGATGACTGGTGTAATGCCTGAAAGCAACAGCACATGAAGAAATAAAATGCTTTCTTTACAATGTGTTATTTTGTGTATTTGTCAGCACTTGAGAATTATCCACATCACTGGTTTGCTGAAAGTTTGCCCTCTTTCTTCATCTCTGCAAAACAAAAGTGTATGCCAATAAAAGCAGTAGCAAAGCTGGAAGTGAAAAGGTAGCAGGAAAGCTATATAATACAGAAAAGTGTAAATAATTTATGTTAAGAAAAGTTAGGCATGCCGCAAACACAGGTTACCCTCAAAGCTAAGCTCTGCAGAAGAACCAAATGACATGGCATGACTTCATGTGGTGTAGGAATGTCATATCCCAGGAAGTCAACAGTCGCAACCCTTAAATATTAGCTCTCCTAATAGT
The DNA here is from genome assembly GCA_035582835.1 of Phoebastria nigripes. Taxonomy (NCBI): domain Eukaryota; kingdom Metazoa; phylum Chordata; class Aves; order Procellariiformes; family Diomedeidae; genus Phoebastria; species Phoebastria nigripes. Next base: position 149,213 of record JAYKAV010003084.1, on the reverse strand, counting down.
CAAAAGTAAGATAGTAAATACCACCAAAATGCTGCTAAAATCAGAAAATGACTGAATTGTCTCAGAAGGAACTACACTTGTACTCCATTTCTAACAGACTGTTTGTGCCTACTTATGTTATTTTTGATAAGATTTGCACACACCACTGAGTCTTTTAAGAAAGAAGACCCCTATCCTGCTTGAAGGATTTGGAGTCGTCTTCCTTCTCTCAGCCACCTAATAATGACTCATTTTTTTCTTAACGATAGCAGGAAACATTCAGCTCTTGAGCTTTCAAGGCCTGTTGTGGTTTAACCCCAGCCAGCAACTAAGCCCCACACAGCCGCTCACTCACTCCCCCACAGTGGGATGGGGGAGAGAATCAGAAGGGCAAAAGCGAGAAAACTCATGGGTTGAGATAAAGACAGTTTAATAGGTAAAGCAAAAGCTATGCATGCAAGCAAAACAAAACAAGGAATTCATTCACTACTTCCCATCGGCAGGCAGGTGTTCAGCCATCTCCAGGAAAGCAGGGCTCCATCACACATAACGGTTACTTGGGAAGACAAACGCCATCACTCTGAATGTCTCCCCCTTCCTTCTTCTTCCCCCAGCTTTATATGCTGAGCATGACATCATATGGTATGGAATATCCCTTTGGTCAGTTGGGGTCAGCTGTCCCGGCTGTGTCCCCTCCCAGCTTCTTGTGCACCCCCAGCCTACTCGCTGGTGGGGTGGGGTGAGAAGCAGAAAAGGCCTTGACTCTGTGTAAGCGCTGCTCAGCAGTAACTGAAACATCAGTGTGTCATCAACACTGTTTCCAGCACAAATCCAAAACATAGCCCCATACTAGCTACCATGAAGAAAATTAACTCTACCCCAGCCAAAACCAGCACAAGAATAAAAACCATCTCAGCTTTTTGATCCTGTGGCTGTTTACTCTAAAAGCTATCAATTTAATAGGTTCTGAGTTTTGTTCATATATACGGATAGGACATAGTAGGATATTTCAAACAGTGATTTGGAAGTGAAACCTTTATGTAGAAAGGTTGAGAGGTATAAAGCTTGAGAAAAGACAACATCCATAAAATTCTGACCAGACCTAGGGTGCAGAGGGGGAAAACTTATAAAGTCATAGCATACAGCTTAATAGAATTTAAAATATTCTATAACCCACAAAGCAGGGAATCAAACATAAAATGGAGAAAATAGATCCAGCACTAGGCAAGTAATAGAGAATAAGATCATATTTGGAATAATGGGCATCGTTCTGGTCACCTTATTGTAGAAGTGTTGAAACTTCATTGGCTGACATCTGATACGAGGTGTTTTTGGATGTCGTCCTGTTTCTTCCATTATTAATTTTGTGCTCGAGGGCAAATGCCAGCAGCGCTCATTTTAGTTTTTACCTCCTGCTGCAACTTCAACTGTCAGACAGACAGCAGGAGTCAAAAATGAAAGGAGCCACCTTATAGAAATGCTGTGCCACTATGTCATTTTTAAACTGACAGCTTTTTACAGTCCAATTTCTCAGGGAAAGAAAAAAAGGACTTTCATTTTCACCTCCCACTGCTGCTTTGACAGAGAAAGACATTCACCCAGGTTTGAATGCTGGTGGGAGGCAAAAATGTAAAACTGCTGCAGAGTGTTTGTAAGTGGGCTTTGACTACCCCGTAGAAGGATAAGCTGATTTGGGACAAGTTGAACTCTAACCTTTGCTTACTAGGTGGCAAAAGAGAAAAATGTGTCCACCTGCCCTTAATGCAATAGACAGAGACTATTCTGAAGGATATATGTGAATATAGAAAAGCTAGATACACCTAAGGATTTCAGTTCATCTGAAAACAGAAAAATGGCTGTTCTAATAGTCTTTGGCCTTCAAGAAATTGGCAATTGAGAAGATTCTCCAACGAGAAAAAACATTGAGGAAGGTAGAAATGACTAAAAGGAAGAAATGACAAGAAAGGAAGAAAAAGATAGCATGCTCCTTATATTAGTAGTATATAGTAAGGAAAATCCCCCCAATCAAAGGACTCAGAAAAGAAGCTAAGAAAAAAACTGAATGCTGAAGAACGACACATAGTAATTTTTCTACAGTTATTAACATAATAGGTACCAAAGCAAAATACTTATGATGGTGAAAGCAAAGTAATAAGAAACAGTGATATTAAAGTACACGTATGAGAGATCCCTCCTCTAGCATCCTAATCTATCTAGCTTCCATGACATGTATAGTATTTAGAAAACTCAGATTCTAACATAATAACATAACGTAGTAATAGAATATAAAAGTAGGAATAGCCCCTACTCACTGCTTGATTCAGTTTTTTATTTTCAAAGTATCTGTTACATACTCTTCTGAGCTCAGAGTTAAAATTAATTGCAAGTGACAATGTTATTCAGGCTAAAGAAATTAATCTCCTATCGTTTAAAACTGTCTATTGTTAATCTTGTATTCCTTGTTTTGGGTCTCTGCTTCTGACAATGTCCATGACCTTGTCAGGCTTAGAAGGATGCACTTTACTAGAACATGCAAAACGTTTGGCTCTCAAGGACAAGAATGCTGAATATCTCTAAATGCATTGTTTAGTGAGACTATCTAGAATAGCAACAAAGCTATGGTATCTGGAAAACATGCATACTTTCCAAGAAAAATAACATATACATATATGGGGTATACACTTACATATACATATATTCCTATATATATATATGTATTTAAAAATACCAAATATCGTGCATTAAACACACAAGCTGTACCTGGGGTTTTCTAATGAAAGTTTGGAAATCTAAGCCTTGTAATGAAAACACATCATTGATTGTAATGGTATCTTAAGTTGTAATTAATGCCACGGGCCTGGCTCCAAACATTTTTTCAAGTACATGGGATAGAAAAACAGCATTCTGAATTCCACATCTTTTACACATTTTATTTTCTATTTTTTCATTTAGAATGATTTTGAAATCCTGTTTCATTCATCTAAGCTCACCGACAAAATCTTTTTTCATTATATATTTCTTACCTTCTGATAATTTTACATGAAGAAAGTTATTTTCAAGTCCCCCCCGCCATTTTCCAAGATACTCGGCTGCTACTAAGAAACCACAGTCCTATTTTCCCTATCTGCTTCATTTTCACACAACACATCCTGATCCACAATTTTCCTTTAAAACAAGTGGGCTTGCACACATGGATACTCTCCTGTACAGCTGATTCTGTGGTGAAAGGTATTGAAACAATTCTCAGTAAAATTGCCTTGAGTTTTTCTAGGCCTTATTGCTATAAAAGAAAGCTTGAACACATGAATTGGGCAAAGAGTGATACAAATGATGTCTGCATAAGTGCCCTTGTAATATGAAACATTAACAGTTGTATTTATGAAGGGTCTGTTGATGGAAACATCAAGATAACAGTAAGTGATACACAAAAAGAATGGGAAAGGTACGACAATGTTAAATACATAAAATAAGCAGTATTGTAGTGGCTGAACTGGAGCTTCTGAACTGATTGCATAATCACTTCCCAATTCAATTTTTGTTTTTTTTAGTATTATTATTTATTGAGTTGCAATGTAAGTTTCAAATTTTCTATCAGAGCAGTTTACAGCGATTTTAGAGCAGAATTTGAATCCAGCTTCACTGGATGAAGCCAGTAAGAAGTAAACCAAGGAGCACAGAGCATTTATATGCCGTCATTTGAAATACCCATCCAGTCTGCTGAGAGCATCATTTTATGTAGGTGGAGCTTATTTTGTAGCTCCAAAGAGGGAGCTGACTAAAGAGGGTATAATTGTCTCCTTTTCCCCCTCTCCTGGCTAGCCAGCGCTCCAGAGAAACAGAGAGGCAGGTAGCTGGAGCGGAGGCAGAGGTAGTGTGGGAACAGTCTTTGAGGAGATGGGGAGGGAAGAAGTACTCAGGATAAAAGGAGCAATTGTCTCAGAGATGTGAATCTCAGAAACAGAGTAAAAGAGCCCAGGTATGTTCAGAGGTAATTGTGTGGAATAATAGAGATCGGTTTCTCCTAAGTAATCACCTTAGGGAAGAGAACATTTTTACCATTGTTAGCAAAAGCAAGGCAGGCTACAGAGAAATTACATAAAGAAGGGGTTTGGGCTTGGGTTTTTCTTTTCCTCGCGTGTTTAATCCAAAGTTTTCTCAGTTTGTATCTGAATTCAGATTGGCTCACTACGCCTCACTGCCTTCCCCACTTAGAGTACAATTGGGTTGTTTTTCCATCACCTTTCAGTGGTACTGTTGTTCCCGAGTCAGTTTTGAACACCAGCTTCAGAAAGGGGCATATCTGTGAAAGTATCTGCGTACCTAATGATTTGGAGGAGGGCTCAGTGGAATTTCACCTGTTTTCCAAGAAAATCCCACCAAGCACTAAAAGAATCAGGTGATTCTGAAAAATTTCTGCTACGTACCCTTTTCGTTTTAGAGTTTTAAAAACTCTGGTTCTTAACCAGGCTGATAAAGCCAGAGGCCAAGTCAAACTGAGTATATGGTGGCTGTATACGGTGAGTAGGGGGAGGGGGGGAAGGGGAAGAAAGGAAAAAAAAACTCAGAAGAAAAAACCTGAAACAATATTGGTTTTGACTTTGCATAGACACCTCCTGATAAGAATTTTAATACAACATATAAGAAGTCCAAATTCCTCTCTTATTTGCACTGATAGCTAGAGGAAATGTTTTGACTGACAGGAAGTCAGTTCATGTTCTGATATACAGCTTTTCGTTACTACAGTGTTATATAGGTTCAGCATGAATCCCCAAGAGGAAATCCCTAGTACATCCTAGCACATTGTTCTTTTCACTCCTGATGGCTGAAATCCTAATTGAAATCTTATGTTTATTTATTTATTTTCTAAATCTTTCTTTCTCTCACACAAACCTCAAGTGATTTCATTATGATTTCTGTCTTTTAATGACTACTTGACTAGCTCTGGGTCTCACCCCGTCCACGCTAATGCAAATAGTCCGATGAGTTTTATGGGGCCAACTATACAAGCAGCAAAGGCTCACTTCAGTGTGTTTGCAGGATTGGACTTTTGGTTGGTAAATTATTCAGGTTCAAATATTAAAGATACTGGGTTTTAACTGGCAGATTGGTTGAATGATATAACTGCAAGGAGATACATTTATTTCTAGTATAAATCCCATGATGAAATGGCTGAGCAATGAAAGTCATCAGGATATGGTTTGGATATGTCCTGGTTTCGGCTGGGATAGAGTTAATTTTCTTCCTAGTGCTGTGTTTTGGATTTAGTATGAMAAGAATGTTGATAACACACTGATGTTTTTAGTTGTTGCTAAGTAGTCTACTAGTCCAGGACTTTTCAGCTTCCCATGCTCTGCCAGGTGCACAAGAAGCTGGGAGGGAGCATAGCCAGGACAGCTGGCCCAACTGGCCAATGGGGTATTCCATACCATGTGACGTCATGCTCAATAT
>JAYKAV010003084.1:35662-143646 GCA_035582835.1 Phoebastria nigripes | reverse complement strand
TTTTTTTTGATTCTCTCCCCCATCCCACTGAGGGGAGGGGGGAGTTAGCGAGCGGCTGTGTGGTGTTTGGCTGCCGGCCAGGTTAAACCACAACACTGGGATATTGTTAGAGGTGAATCAACAGCTACAGAGTTCACTTAACAAAGGAAATGCAGTGAGCCAACAAGAGAAAGGTTCAGTTGTATGGCAAGAAAGCAGATGCCAGGGCGGCCAGCAAAGCATAATAATGAGCGCTCTTGCTATCAACCCCCTCCCCCAAAAAAACCCAAACAAACCAACAATAAGAACAACAAAACAGTAATTAGACTCCCTATTTTTACCAAATGGGGAAATCAGCTTTTTCCAGCCAATCCACCAAGGCACCCCTAGAATGCTAATCATTTAGAAATGTGTTAGGAAGAACCACACCTGAAAAGAAACCTGCATTGCCATTTCTACCAGTGGAAGGAAGCTCCAGATGTAAACGATCCCCTCTGCATCATTGGAGGGAGAATGTTTGGCAATTTTTGCTATGGATTATGGAGTTGCACAGAAAATCCTCTGTCTCCTCAAGGCTAAACAGAAGAGGGTCTGAACCCAAGTTGAACCTCATGACTGATTGTTAAGCAAAAGGAAAAAAAAGTCCTTTAATTACATCATTATACTTCTGACTTGCCCAGAAGGAGTTRCAAAATAATAATTTAAAAAAGCAGTATTTTAAAGGTTTGCGGTGGGTTTTTTTCTGATGGAAAGAGAGAGAGAAAATAAGAGCTCATGAGAAAGCCTCTTCTCATACTGCAGTCTTCTAAAACCAAGGGGTTCAAAGGTTTGGATAAAGACTGACATTTTTACTCTTTCGTAATCAGAAATTTAAAAAACGCTATCTTGTTTTCATTTCATGACCACCCTGCTGCTATTATAATTAATACATATTATTATACTGATATTCTGAGGTACAGACCTACTAGTTATTAAGCAAATCTAAGTATCTCACAGGAACAGATTATACTGTTGTATGAGTTATTGAGTTATTGGGATCTGTTTGAAACAGCAGTACCGGAGAATGTTGAAAAAATAATAATGAAGGCCTTAAATTAATACAGAACCTTTTTATTCCAGACGATCACAGCTACAAGTCTCTTCAGTCATATGTACACATGCATATAAACAGATACCGACACACATATAAATGTATTTGGATACAGAAGATTTTAAGCAGAGCACAAAATTCTTAACACAGGAAGAGACAACCACATTGCTATTGTGAGGATGAGGAACTGCATCAGAGTTAAATCATAATATTTTTAACTTTTCAAAATAAGAAAAAAAAATTCTCTAAAAGTATGTCTTGATTCACCAACCTCTGTTTTGAAAATCTTGCCCAACAGATAGCTAAGGAAGCCCAAACACAGAGTAGTTAATATCACTTCTCTGGTAATACAGTTAATTTCTGATTCTGCCAGGATAACGCACAATGAAGCAGTAAAACTGGGCTGCAATTCTGTAGCATTTAAAGGAAAATTTCTACTACAGTTTACGGAAAAAGCACACTATTGTCACATTGATGAGGAGCTTGTTCATCTTTTTACAAAAGCCTAGAATGTCCCAAAAATGCTGAATGTCTTCTAAAATAATCTTGATCTTAGAACAGGTATCTTTATTACATCGGAAAGAACCTTGGGAGCACCTATCTGTATTTAAAAGAATTTTGATTACACAGAGCAGCCAACATTTATATACTCTGATTTGAGCAATTCACTTGCTATTAATTAGTACTTTAAAACCTCAATAATAGCGTGAAATGTAATACTTTTTGTACGAAACAGGGTATTTTACTTGTGCACTCACTTTCAGTCAGATCTGTAAAGATAAGAGACCAAGTAAATTGAGGCAAAGTTCAGCTGCTATCTCTCACTGCCTAAAAACCACAGAAAAAGAAAGGTAACGTTGTCAGTGTTTTCTGACTTTAACCCAGTTGGGAGGCATCAGTGGTAAGTTTCAACTGCTGAGATGCATTTGATGAAAATCTTAAAAGCAATTGAGTAGTCTAAACTGTTGACTTTTATGAATTTGTATTGCGAATTACTCTTTGAAGGCTCTTTACCTGGGAGGCTTTGAACTGCCATTGTTGTGCTAAGCTTCCTGTATTTGGAGATRACATAAATTAACTTTTCAAAGATTCAGTGGTCTGGAAACCGGGAAGTTATTTAAAAGGTTTAGTTCCAAGAGTACAGCAACACCCCAAACCCTTAATTATTGGAGACAATCTTTAATGCTTATCATCCAAATAAGAACAGGTCTATTCGTTATTTTTTTAAACAGATAATCTGAGCTCTCTCATTTGTGGATTAGTTGGACATTTGTTTTCACAGAATTTTATGGATGATTTGATATTGCCTTTGAAAGGTGGTGGGGCACTGCTGTATTTACTTCATTTTCTTTTTATCCCTGTAGATTTTTTCACACAGTCATTAGGAGCACAGAAGTAGCTTCACAGTGAGCTTATCCCTTTCATTTTGTAAGGCATTCCTTAATGGTAAGATACATATTTTTTTATTTCTAAACATAAAGGGCCTGATCCTGCATGGTAATAAGTGCTTTTAGCTCCCTTCGAAGCTAACAGGCAGCAAGTTTGTTCAGCGTACTGCAGAAGATACCCAGCAGGATGCAAATCTGGCCTCAGAGTGATTTAAAAAGACAGTATGTGTTTCGAGTCCCATTCAAACCATATTTCTGCACAAGAAATTTATTTTGCCATGACTGAAAGACAAACCAGGCATTCACCTTCTTTCCTGTGGCATAAGAAACCATAGATTTAATAAACTCAGAAGACACATTGTTTACTGCAGCAAGATGGCCACTGCAGTGCTAGCCCATTCAATCTACCCTGTAAGAAACCATGTTAATTACAGCAAGGAGATGTGGGGGATAAACCTTACCACTACCACAAGCTTGCCTGAACTTGAAGAAACGCAATTGTTTTTAACATCTGAAATACAGATGTTTCAGGTTTCTCCTTTGCTTCAGCATCCAGTACTAAGTTTGGAAAAAATATGTACCTTTTCTGGTTGTTTGTTGTTATGATTAGGGCTTTTCATACAGTATTTCATAGGAATCTTTAACTGTCAGTTTTGCATAATAGAGGGCACATAAGTTGCAAACAGCTATCTACAAACTCAGACAGCTAGCAGAGAAGCCGAAGTATATCATTCAAATCCAGGATGCAACTTTTTGCCATGAAACATCAATATGATAAAAAGATAGGGTTGTCTCAGAAAAAAAACAAATTTTTGCAAGATACTTGTTTTAAAAAGACAAACTACCAAAAATGGACTCAAGTTTTCTGAGAAAAACTGGCAGTTTGAAGCTGCACAAAGGATTCTAGAAAAAAAAAAAAAATATTATTGAGAATTATTTTCTTTACAGACACTTTGAAGTCTGCAAATGTGAAGGAAATGATTTGGTTAGTCAGAGCCTACCTGCATTACTGAGAAGCCTTAACACTCTCAGCAGCCATAATACGAATCTGTTCTCAGGTCACTAACAGAGTCAGCAGAGCAGAGCTGAAAATTGCAAAGTCAAACATCAGAAGAACAGCTCCAGTTAACATCCAATTTGAGTAGGACAACGTTTGTATTCTCTAATACTTTTCTAACTCACCTAATCTACAGAGGCAATGTGGTGTAACATACACCAAGAAGGACAGAAGTCCACAAAGCAGAGGGAAATGAGTGGAAATCCTTTCCTCTCTAATTGACAGGACCTAACGCCAGATGGCCTTGCCCTTTAAACAACTGTTCAAACACACATGCATAGGCTGGGAGGTGAGGAACGGACAGAATGTAGCATTACTACTGATTTCCAGAGTTGTTGATGAGGGGAAATAAGATCATCAGAGTTTCCCCTTCCTTTTCCCATCCCCAACCTCCTCCTCAGCCTGTAAACCTACTGCCTCATACTTTGCCTCTCAGAAGGGATACGTGCTTGGACTGGCTGACAAAAAACAGAGGAAATGCAGCCCAATACCTGGCTATCCTAACTACTGTCTCACATTGTAATTATGTCTTAACCGAAAAGGAAAGAAGCATGAAAGATGTTTAGCCCACAAAGACTTAGGAATTTAGCTAGGTGTTAYCATACCTTTAAAATAAAAAGTAAAAATCCAGGTCATGATTCTGACAAGCTGGCTCAGCACCATGATCGTTGGATGTCTGCACACCTTAACTCCCGGACTCCCAGAGTCTCCCTGACCGGAGGTATTTCTGTATTCACCATAGCATTACACTAAGCAAAGCAGACTAGCAGGAGAAAAAGCTGGAACAGACTAAACTAGAGACAGTCTAAAACCCATTCAAAATCTACACACCAACCAGACAGAAATACATTCAGGCAACGCCACAAGAGTAACAGAAATAAGAAGAGGTTTTTTCTTCTCCTCCACACAGCTGCAAAATACTGACTGGCAGGGATCAATATCAATTCACTGGATGAGATGTTGGCTTCACCAAACCCAGGAAGATGAAAACGACAATGATAAGAGTGAAAATACGCTTCAAAAAACTACTGGAGCACTATTGTTCTTTTCCGTTGAAGACAATTGCCCTTTGTTCATCAAATGTCAATCTAACTCGCTACAGCTTTCATAATAAGAACTCATGAGTAGGTGTAAATGAAAGAAGAGTCTCTGTTATTTAAATTGAAATCCTCTTGCAATTCCTTGGTATGTAAATTACAGATTATGTTATACACTGATAGAGATGGTATAAATAGATCTGGCAGAATCTAAGGGAACCTTTTGAATTGTTCTAAAAGTAACATGCACCATGTCTGAATTTGGCCGTGAATACAGACACAGAGGCAAACACAGAAAGAAAAATTTAACGGCTGGAGAAACTTTGAATGTGCCTATAGGCAGTGCAGAAATGAACAGGCACAGCAAGGAAGATGATACATCCTCCCTTACATTCAGGGTCAAACAAGAATATCAGTAAAGAAAGACATTACACTTTATGTGGAAAAGAAAGTTTCACCAAACTGCTTAAGATCCAACAGGACTGTTAGCAGTAAAATGTCTCCAAATGACAGCAAGACCTAACACCTTGTGAAATCCAACCCTGCTTAGTGCCACGGGAGATGTAAAGCACAAGGATCCATGAAGGTGACATGACACAGGAAACCTTTAAGTCTATAATAGTGATAAGGATTTTTTTATCAAAAGAACTTTCACAGAAGTATAAGATTGTTAGTCTTTGGGGACATAACGTATGGCCTAGCCTTTTAAGACATCCTTGTTTCTTAACTGAGAAACCAAGCGCTTCAGACTTGGAAGCTGCAAACTTCAGCAGGTCTGCTAATAACAGTATATTGAACTTGTGCAAAAGTTTAATACTCTGGCCTTTCTTCACCTGCTGTAGATGATATACGCTATGCTGGAGGATAACATTTTTTATATTGTCACAATCATCAAAACTGCAACTGACAAGAAGAAAATAGAGGGTGGGCTAAATAAAAAGGGTATGTATCATCCTGGCTTTGAAAGCAATATTACATATGCATGTAATAGAATACCTATATTGAAAGTTAAATGCTAGAAAATAACAGAAAAGTAATATACAGTATCCTGGCCATGAGCAAGGATGACAGAATGATAAAGCAGTTAGGGACCAATCCATGAAGTTATTTAGGTCTCAAGCTGCCTATATTCATTCATTTCAATGGCAAGTAAGATACTAAATATGATTTAAGTAACTAGAAGCCCGTGTGGATACAGGACTTCTTTTCTTTTCTTTTTCTTCTTTTTCTTTTGATCATGTCTTTTTTAATGGAGCCTAAATGTGCAGATGATGTTTTCCACTAATCATGCTTAGCAGTAGAAACATTATGTTTCAACATGTAGGCTCAGTACGAAAGATGCACATACATACATGAGCAGCATATAATGGTCAAAAGAGGGAAGGATAGGGACAGAAAAAAGACAGAACTATAGCAGCCAACCTGTGTAATAATTTTCAAAGTAAAACTATTTTTATAAGCTGTTTTAGATAAAAAGGTCTTGTTTGCACAGCAAATTCCTTAGGCATTTGTGTGAAGTACACAATCAATATAAACAGATTGGTCTGTATCCTATTCCAAAATATAGAAGGAAGAAAGAACACAACTGCATAACTAAAGATGTCTTTCCTATCTTATCTGTGATATACAAAAAGTGTAGGTAAGGTAGGCGTATCCTTTTGACAGAGCGCAACATCTCTATTAGAAATACTTCTGTTATCTTGTTAAATTTCTTTGTATAAAAACTCTTCTTGTGACTCTTAAAAAATCAGAAATTCCAACACTATTGCTGGCATTTGAAAAGCCCTCTTGTAAAGTACAGGGATGCTGCAACTCTGAAACAGTTAAAAAAAAAAGGAAGCATTAGAATGTTCTGTTAAATATGTCCTGACACAAACAGGGATGCTGGTGACAGAAAGAAAAGTTAAGCAACCCACCACAGTCTTGACCTCAAGTCAATGACAAGACTGACACTCGAAATCTGTTCTGGCAAAGTGCGTTCCATAGCTGCATGAAAAAGCTATGGGACACAGTGATTTATAATTCTTGCTCTGAACAAATGAAAGCCCAACATTTTTACACTTGGGTAAAATTGGGCCTGGACAATAGGGAACCAAAAACTCATTTGGATACATGTGGTGTTTTAAAACACATCACCAGGATCTTCAAATCGATCCAGTACCTAATGGCAGGCAGCACTGAGATCTCAGCACAGAGACATATGATGACCAGCTATTGTGCATGTTTAAAATCTCAGCGGTTGTATTATTGTACAAGTTCTTGTTTGTGAAAGGAGGGCTGAGTGAGACCTGTAAGCAGGGAATTACAGTAATCCAGACAAGATGTCACAGAAGCATGAATTAATGTTTCAGTATCTCTATGCGACAACGCTCTCAAACTTGTTATATTTCTAGGTTGATAATAGGAGTTTTGTTCCCCCTGAATGCACATGATCCCCAAAGAAAAGCCCTCAATTAAAGTTTACCTCTACATTTTGCACAGATGAAGACCAAGCAGTATTTACGTGCGGTACAGTGAAGAAACAAATCTTCAGACACAGCGTTAACAACATTATTAAGCACAGTGGTCTCATCTTTTTCATGTTTAAAGCAATTTTGGGGCAGTCAGAACTACACTTCACAAGAAATGGGGATCAGATGGTCCTATTGAGTCTGTAGCAAAATAATGTAAGTCTTCTTTCCAATAGCTGTGCAAGCTTTTTACTTCTACTCTTCTCATCTTCCCCTGGATCTTATTATCCCCTTTTGTCTATGATGCTTAATCAGAGACACAGCAGTTTAAACTGCTATATGACCTGAGAGGTGACTTCTTTATCACCTCTGCACTTTTATAACATAAGTGAGTGACGGATAAATTATATAAGAAAGCCTAGACTGTGACCTGAGCTAATAATTTTTGTGGGCCAAGTCCTGGCATTGTAAGTCTTGCACACTGCTTGTTCAGGCAAAACCCACACAGGAGTGAGTAAGAGCTTTATCAGAGTCAAGCCCAAATAAAAGCAGAGTAGGGACCTCAAGATTTGGCCCTTTTTGACCTTCTACTTAGAATTTCTTGCAAGCATATTGGGCCACATTTTCAAAAGCATTCAGAAGAGTGAAAGTCCTCTCTATGTTATTTTATAAAAGACTACAGGTCTGTACCTATGTTATTGGGGTATTTTCCAACATTTTTCCAAATAAATCCAATATGCTACATAATAGCACTTCAAGTTTGCCAATAAAATAATCAAAAACTTTAGCTTCACAAATTACTTCGGTTAGAAGAGACGTGGTTAATACTGAAATACCTCTAATGCGTATTGTCATTTTTGTAAGGGCTATACTTTGCAAATAAGCTTGGTGGTGCTTACAGTACCAAAAAAACCCATATATTCAGAGCTACAGTCAACAGTCAACAGGCTTCACTGACAAAGCTAAAAATGAGCACACACTTTTTATTTCTCTTCATCAGAATATCCCAGGAAAAAGGGCTGAGGGTGCTCTCTCCCAGGAGAGCCTCAGCCCCAGTGTCCAGGTGTGAAACCCATCAAAGCGTGTCATTGGGAGCAGCTCTCTGGATCACCTTTCAGACTAAGGGGGGTTGCTGTGTAGAGGTGTGGGACACACTATGGGATGCAGGGAAGAACATTTTGGAAAGCAGCTTTGCAGGAAAAGACTTGGTTCCAGTGGGCAGCAAGCTGAACATCCACCAACAACGTGCCCTTGCAGCAGAGGCGGCTAACAGTACATGCTGGGATCCAGCATTACTGGGAGTGCTGCCAGCAGGTCAAGGAAGGTGATCCTTCCCCTCTACTAAGCACTAGGGAGGTCACACCTGGAGTAATGTGTCCACTTCTGGGCTCCCCAGTACAAGAGAGACATGAACGTACTGGAGAGAGTCCAGTGAAGGGCCACAAAGATGATTAAGGGACTGGAGCATCTCTCCTGTGAGGAAAGGCTGCGAGAGCTGGGACTGTTCAGCCTGGAGAAGAGAAGGCTCAGGGGGATCTCATCAATGTATACAAATACCTGAAGGGAGGGTGTAAAGAAGACAGCGCCAGGTCTTTTTCAGTGGTGTACAGTGACAGGACAAGAGGCAATGGGCACAAACTGAAACACACGAGGTTCCCTCTGAACAGCAGGAAACACTTTTTCACTCTGAGGGTGATCGAGCACTGGCACAGGTTGTGCACTGAGAGGTTGTGGGGTCTCCATCCCTGGAGATATTCAAAAGCCGTCTGGACATGGTCCTGGGCTACCGGCTCCAGGTGGCCCTGCTCAATCAAAGGGGCTGGACCAGGAGACCTCCAGAGGTCCCTCCCAACCTCAACCATTCTGTGATTCTGTGAACTGGAGCAGGGCTGCAGCCTTGGGAGTTTCTATGTCCAGGTCCTCACAACTGGAGATACTGGGATCCAGGAGCAGCTACTGGGCAGACCGAGCATCTGAGCCTCGCTACTGGAGGGATCCACCCTGCTCATATAAATTTATATATATTTTCCCACTAACAGACCTCTACCCTGCTCAGCCAGAGAGGGGAGCAGGATGAAGCCATTGGTGCTGTCTGTGTTCATGTGAGTGCTCTGTATGTCTGTCTGTGGTCTGAGTGGCTGGCTGTGTATACACGCAGGTATGGGGTGTATCCAGGTGCTCTGTGTGCTTGTGCATACTGGGAAGACATTTTCAGCCTCGCTACGTGTTGGACCCGGGGGCACTGCAGTAGCCTCACCTTGGGCTGTCAGATCCAGCATGATATGTTTTCCTCTAACAGAACCAGTTAAGATAAATTCAGAACTGTTAATTTTGTAGCTTCCCTTTATCTTCTGTATCTTTGACTCAAGTCAGCTTTTTTTTCCATTCTACTTCATCTCTTCTGCAAAGTCATAAAGCTGGCAAAATGTAACAACAGTTCTGCTCAGCTCAATAAATATGGATCCAAATGTATAAACAACAAGTGGTAGTTATTGTTTGTTATTACCAGTTACACGCTTCATCAAGAACTTCTGTTCTCAACATTCAAAAGCCCTGAGAATCCTGGCAGTAGCCTCTGACCAGTTTCATTCCCCAGTATGCATATTGTAAATACCATTGCTGCTATATTCTAGGAGTGCTAGTCATTCTTAGGGGCATACGTTATGTTCGTACAGATTGTACAGGGCACTAATTCTATCATTACCAGAAAGCAGCTATTTTCTTATCAGCAACTTTGAAAGTCAGCTTCATTGAAATCAACAATGCACAGGATAATTTTGCCTGTTAGTATTTTTGAATGCTTTTCCTCTGCTTAAAAGCTCTTTTGTCTGTCTCCTGAATGTCCAGGATTCAGCAATCACCCCCAACCCAAAACAGAAGGCTTTTCTTAAACATCATAATAATTTTTAAATAAATTTATCCTTCTCTTTTACCTACTGTCTTTAAAAGCCTTTTGGTATATTCAAGTCATATTTTCAAACTTCCCTCTCCTATTAGGAAGATAAAAATTTACATTTTCGTTTAGCTGAAAGCTCAGATTCTTTCTTGATGACATGATTCACAAAGTGAGCTTTTGAGAGAAACAACAAATATTGCAAGGCTCACAATGCAATAATGATGGATAGTGTCATGGCGTAGGCTTTAAATTAAGTAAATATATATACATATTGTTGCAGAACCAGGGCCACAGTCACTACAGTTTGGTGTCTCTACTTCATCCACGTACAGAAGGAATGCAAAGGAAGCTGAAAACAGACAGTAAACTTATTAGCAGGCACACTAATCTTCTAATTGAAAACAAGGGACTAGAGGGAAAAAAAAAATTAAGTCAAATCAGGAGCAGGTTTGAGAAATGTATGTTCTTCCTGTAAAAAAAAGTTTTGCGTTTATGTTCCTCCTGTAAAAAAACTGGCACTTCTGTTGGCCAATATAAAGCTAATAAAACCCTACTCTCCAAATATCCAGTTAAAAACTTTGTAAATTCAATCTAGAAAAGACTAATCCATGTATGTGTCTAAAAGCCATGGGAAGAAACGTCTTGCTGAAAAAGAAGAAACTTGGATAAAGCCATATCGGGAAATCCTTTCCTGTTCTTCGGTGCAATGTACCAATATTTATATACAGGTCAACTGCTCAGAGATAAAGGGTTAATAATCAGTTCCTAACTGAATTACTTCTAATTACTCATTTGTGGTCAAAGTAGGGATGACTGCAGAACAAATACATTTTAAGGATTCAGACTTAACTCAGGTAAATAATCCAGGTTTCTACTTAGCTTTCCAAAGGAAGTTACTGGTTATGTGACTGAATTTTTACATGAAAGTGAGCAAAAATGCTACAAGCAACAGTTCCATGATATTCTGGGTTTGGTTTCGGCCATCTATGAGAGTTACTTTACTGGGTGACATGCAGAAACTATTAGCTAATCTACATAGATGTTAAAACCAGAAAAATTTCACACTATATAACATTCTGGATGGAAATGCTGTTGTAGTAACTGCCGTGCTGTAAGCTGGCGTTTTGTAATAACAGGTTCTTCCTTGTGTCACTGGTCTTGAATGAAGCTGGAGAAGACAGCGTGGGATATGAACAAGACCTCGTAAGTCAAAAACATATTTCACAGATGTTGCAAGTAGTGGCAGCTTTAAAGCTTGTTGGCTGGTGGGATTCTCGACTGAAAAACTTCTAGTAGGCTTGTGTGCAACTGCGCATGTGTCTGTGTTTGCATGCATATAACTCAATGGAGACCTCACTCGGGGCTACTGGGCAGGCTCGGGAGTGTCCTAAAACTGTGCATTCACACTTTATCATATATATACAGAGAAAGATGGAAATTTATCACATATTTTAACAAGCTGTTACATGTTAGGAACTTCACTGGTCATCTCCATACTTGCAGAGCCTGTAGCAACTCAGCGCAAAAAGGCTGTTCAGAGTTGTAACAAAAAGGGTTGTAAAAGTTTTGCAGAGTTTTTACAGGTGACTGGCCACTTTTTTCTGTTTTCCAGTACTTAATAGGTTAATATTCTTGTTTTATTAGTTTTACCCTGATAATAAACAACCTATATTGTTCTTAAACTTTTGTTGCATTATGTTGCCACTGCACGTCCCTATTAAAACAGAATGGCAAAGAAAGGTTTTAGCAGGGTTTATAGTGTTCTGGTGGGGTTGGGCCCCACTATCCCCAAGGTGAGAGCCACCTCTGATTGCAGAAGACTTCTGATGTTTTGGGGATTTGTTTACTTTTAATATGGRCAGCAAAAAGAAACATAAAATACAGTACAAATTCTCCTGAATGGCAGCATACATTTTAATAATAGCCAATAGCTAATTTTTACCTGGTCCCCTAACAAACGAAATCATAAGCATCAGAAACTCAGAGATGTAAAACAGGCCCAGTCCAAAAATAATTAAATGCCCCACATAATTATTGTCCATTTGACAATTACAGCAGGGGTACAATCTGTCAAAGTCTTGGAGGGGTACTTGAGACAATTTGACAGAAAGTGCTCAGGACAAAAGAGTGCTGGGTCAGACAGACTAAACCATCAGTGTTATAAAGCACCACGGCAGCAAAAACTTCTAAATATAAACATTGCCCATTGGCCTAGAGTAAAAAGTATGGACAGCTTAAAAGACAACAAAAAACCAGTCAAGTCACATAATGAAATTTGAGAAAGCAAAAGGCTGCCTACAGAGAACTGGGCAGACAGCTAGCCTCGCATGAGGTCATTCTGAAAAACAGCAAAGATTGAATCTGCCTGATAGAAAGTATTTCATTAATTCACAAGGCAAATGAGAAAAAGAACATCTTGGCTCTATATAATATAGTATCTGTATTTTAACACCTCACATTTTATGTCTACAAAAGGAAGATTTAATATTGAAGTGATCAAATCATACAGGCAGCCTATCCATTGCCTGCACAGTGAATGTTAAAAGGGGAATTGCAACCTGCTGCTGCTGGTTTCCACCTCTGCAGCATCTTCTTCTGGCCCTGCACTGCAGACCTCGTTCTACCACGGGTCTCCAGGAGAGAGCTGCCAGCTCTCACCTGCTCCACTGGGCTGGTGCTCCTACTACCTCTAGCCCACGTCTCTGAGACTCCTCTGGGCACTTTCTAAAGCATCARTGTTGTGAGAAAAGAGAGAAAAACCAAGGAACTCATAGATGAAGCTATCCACATTCTTCTTCTGTTCTGAACCAGTCTTCACATCAGGCTTAGAGCTCTGATACAACCAGAGCAGATATACTTCAGAAACTCATTCTAATAAAGTATTTCTAATTCCTGGCTGTAATCAGGCTTTTCTCACTGACTGAAATTAATTCTTCACACTGAGGTGACTGAGCTGCATGTGCTCCTTTTGGCACCACACTCCATTCCTGACACTAGAGGTGATGGGGTCTGCTGGTTCTCCTGAGCTACCTCTAAATACCTCATGTGACTCTTGCGGGCTTTGCGATCTACCACAACCTCATGTATTTTCTACTTAAGGTGTAGATAGAGTATGAATTCTTATGAGCATAAAATAAAAAAGTAGGACTATGAATTAATCAACATTTCTTTATTGCAATCCAGTTTAAAACATTTATCTAGTGCAGTTACTTCAGACCAGGACAGCTCTGCTGTAAATTTGCTATAAATTACATACTACATTGCCACCTAGTGAATAAATTTGGAAATTCAACTAAAATATAATGGAGTGTACAGCAGTATTTTTATGATATAGGTATCCTGAAAATTCACAGCTCTGGCTCCCTTGTGATAGTCATGTGGTGTGTAAGCAGGTGTTCACTGACCGTCTTAATCCTTGTGCCTGTGTGTGTGTTTGTGCACGTGTACATTGCCCTGCCTAATCACAATGCACATATACATAATTATGAGTCTATTTGCAATATATCCACTTTGATGGACGTAAGTTTTACCCTGTAAAATATATATATGCTGCCACCAATGTCAAGGAAGAATAGAAACCTTATGTGGTGCTGTCTGTCATGCTTGTCATCAAACCACCTATGCCTAGCTGACATTAAATCTGATTTGTTCAGAGTGATGAGGCAGTTCAAATTCTGCTTAGATAAAAATGTAGCACTTATCAGACTGTGCTGGTTTACTTGGGACTCTGCTACCAACAAGCTGGCCTACCAGAAGATTTGCCACGGTTTCTAAGAGAGAGTGTGGGATAAAAGATCTGTGGTGGAGCTCCTGGACTGATAAATTGCAAGTGATATCTTGACAACCATCATATGAGCTTTTATGTCATGCTCAAGGCGGTTTAAGGACTGACATGGGACATGGCAATGCCAGACAAGGGTAGACAAGATGAAAATGTGCTGATCAGAGATTATGAAGGCATAAGACAGTGCTGTATTGAAAACTTTTGAATATACTCAATCACTCTGACTGTCAACAGAGTTGTTTCAGGTGACATCTTCCTCACCACCACTTTCCACCAAGCAGGCAACGTCAAGACCTGAGAAGTTTAAGGACCAGTTTGTCATTTTTTTTTCCTGCAGGAAACATCCAGTTCCTAAGCAAAAGATGACAAAATGAATTACATGACAGGGATTGCCTGTTTGGAAAACTCTGGATCACTGTATCGAGAGACTAATTTAACGCTATAGCTGTTGGCRTATTTTGTGAGTGTGTCTGTATAGAAGGATACATCCATACAAAAATATAATTCCTCATAAAAATGAAACAAGTGTAAATTATTGATGGCATATATGTCAGCCCAGATTTTTTTTCTAGTATTGTTGAGTTTGTAATTAGGATTTCACATTTCTGGAGTCGTAAAAAGCAAAGTATGCTTCACTATCAGCTGGAAATGGAAAAAGTTCCTTGCAACGATGTCCTTCATTTTAAGTGGACACATAGAGGCATTAGGGTGCAACTAAGTGGTAACCTATAATTTATAATTTTTTGGCTTCAAAGTCTGTTTGCTTGCATGCATATATATATTTACAATCTTTATTGCTCTCTAGAACAGTAGCGGACAACAGAGCCAAATGCAGCTGATCCAGCTGTATCTAATTACTAAGTCGTTTGCTGATCAAGGGTCATTCTCAGTGGTATACTTCCTCAGTTGGGTTCATTCTTGTTAGTATAAAATAATCAGAATGCAGTCAAATACATACAGTGTATGGAACCAGATGCTACTTATGTTTCACAAGTTAAACAATGAAAAATGCTGCTTGAAAGTCCACACACATATCTTACAATGTCGAATAGAGAGGAAGTTCCATGTCCCATCTGGTCTTCAAGGGAATTTTATTATATCTTTTAGATACATTTTTCAGCTTCTGGGTATTACGTTTATTACATGGATTGATTTGTAATCTGTTTTTCTCCTTGACTGAAACCTGTTTTTATGAGCGAGACACTAAAATAACATGCTCTTTCATCTGCTAGTTCTTATAGACTGTAGATAGAATCATAATTTCATACTGTCTGTAGACTAGCAGGAGTCTGTATTTGCTACTTCAAAGCCAAATATGTGCAAAGTTAATGAACATAAGTTCTTTAAACACAAGCAGAGGCATTGCTTAAAACTAATGCTTGTGTAGTTCTAGGAGTAAATACTAGTCAAAGAAAACACTTTTGTTGGAATATCTTTTAATGAACAAAAAATAAATTGCAGAAAAAAAACATGCCAAACTTTTAAAACTACAGACTTACTCATTTCACATTATCTGATCTATTTAATACCTGATTAATATTCTAGATTTTATTTCAAAGTGCTGAACAGACTTAGTCTCTATGTATTTTTACATACTTATGTAGAAACAGAAGTGCCACAGACCATAACGACAGTACCACAGCACACACATCACTATGGGGAAATTATAGAAAAATTGGAATGATAAAAATAGTAACAGCTTACCTTTGAATACATATGTTACAAGAAAGAAAACTGAAACTGCTGAGGTGATAAACACTGTAAACTGAATTGACACCAGCCATTGTTCGAAGGAGGTGAATGCTCTGCCAGAGTAAGCACCTGAAAGAACAGCCCATCACTATCGTACATTGATGGAGCCATTTTTAACAAAGCACTGGATTGTATTTTTGGTATTAGAAAATAATGCAATCCTTGATTCTATACACTTTTTTTTTTTTGCAAAGTAAACACAATTCATACGTCTGATAGGAAATTATACACTATTAGAATGCGTGTTTGATCGGAGCAAACTCTGATGAGAACAATGAATAAAACATAATACACAATTTTAGAAATTGCTTTAGAGAAAAGTGATGGCACTGTTTCAGTCATAGCGCAGATGACCGCAACCATCTTTGTTCCCAGAATGGTTTTACTGATTAAAGTAGCTCCCAGGTGGTACATTACTTACCCATGATTGTATTTCTAATTCAAGGATTACTGAAATTAACAAATGTTAGAAAAGGTTGCTAAGCAAATAATAAGATGTATTTTCTCTCGAAGTCTGTAAGTAGTTTCATCTTAAATACTATTTGCTGGGTAGGCCTTTTGGACAAAATTTCATTAAATAATGTGTCACTTATGGATTAAGTCAAAACTTCAAAGTCACTGTTTATGGGAAATTCTTACAATTTGAGAAATAAATTAACAAATAAATTATATGGAAAAATCAGCCACATTTTGTTCAATTTGCTATAACATAGGGCAAGGGCAACTCCTCAGGATTCCCTGCTCCTCCTCCCTGCTGCCATATTCCCAGTAACTTGTGTTTTGATGAAAATACATTAAATGGGTACATTTTCAAAAACATTTTAGTTATCTTATGGGGGGTTTTCTGAAGAAASTATGCTTTATCAGTTAATTATGCCCTTTTTTCATTATTATTATTATTATTATTTCAGTAGTAATGCATGCAATTCTTTAAGGGTGCACAAAAGATTGTCAGACACATTTTTTGCACTGAGATCATTTAAAATAGACATAGAAAAGAAAGATGGACAATAGAAAAGACAAAAAATATTTCAAAGAAGTTCATTAAAGATGACTTCGGTAGGTAGAAATGAAGAATACTAGGCTCTTAAGAAGCAGGGTGAAGGTACTTCAGTCATCCACGCCCCATTCTATATAGCTCTGTTCATTCTCTCTGTCTTCTCTAATGTGTGCTGCTCTTCCTTAGTGACTCTCACAGCCACACTAAATCTCAAGTCTTCATTTGTCTTCCCTAGAGATGGTCTGTAGCTGTGCGGGCACTGGTGGATGCCAGGAGATAGAGTCCTCTGAACATACTTACATGTGGGTCTTACTGATGTGAAAGAGGCATGGGCTGCAGGTCGTTTTGCACATCTCTCAAAAGTAGAAGATGCAGATCTAGAGCCAGTGTGTCCAGATAGCTCTAGATTTAAGGCCAGGCTGTTCAGTTTAGAATCACAGAATCATAGAATCGTTTAGGTTGGAAAAGACCCTTATGATCATCAAGTCTAACCGTTAACCTAACACTACCAAGTCCACCACTAAACCATGTCCCTGAGCACCACGTCAATTAGTTCACTACTATCTGTTCAGGGTGTCTATTTCAAAGAAACATCTTGAGACCACGTCAATTAGTTCACTACTGTCTGTTCAGGGTGTCTATTTCAAAGAAACATCTTGAGATTTAAGTCAGATTTAAGTTAGTTGTTCAGAAACTAGCCATAGGCCAGGCCACGCTTCCAAAGGGTTTTGGATTCCTACCTCCTATTGTGTCTGTAGTTTCACATAGTTGGTAGTTTGGGAACCTAAGCATGAGCTTAAAATAGTTTTGTGGATCTAGGCTAGGTCCATGACTCTACTGCAAACTATCATGTATTTGAAACATCACATGGTACTCCCTCTAAATATAAATTTGTAACTATAGACTATGTTTTTTCACACTACATCTCTGGTAATTCTACTTACAGGGGAGTCAGACACGATATATGTGAAGCAACATAAGCATGCAAATCCTGGGTGTTTTCTGGTGAGTGAATTGTCAGTATGTATTGGTTTGCATGGCAAGGTTTTGGTAGCGGGGAGGCTACAGGGGTGGCTTCTGTGAGAAGCTGCTAGAAGCTTCCCCTATGTCTGATACAGCCAGTGCCAGCCAGCTCCAAGACGGACCCATCACTGGCCAAGGCCGAGCCCATCAGTGACGGTGGTAGCGCCTCTGGGATAACATATTTAAGAAGCATGGAAAAAAATCTGCTGTGCAACAGCAATTGCAGCCGGAGAGAGGAGTGAGAATATGTGAGGGAAACAACTCTGCAGACACCGAGGTCAGTGAAGAAGGAGGGGGAGGAGGTGCTCCAGGCACCAGAGCAGAGATTCCCCTGAAGACCATGGTGAGGCAGGCTGTTCCTCTGCAGCCCATGGAGGTCCACAGTGGAGCAGATATCCACCTGCAGCCCATGGAGGACCCCACGCCAGAGCAGGTGGATGCCCGAAGGAGGCTGTGACSCTGTGGGAAGCCTGTGCTGGAGCAGGTTTGCTGGCAGGATCTGTGGCTCCATGGAGGACCCATGCTGGAGCAGTCTGTTCCTGAAGGACTGCACCCCATGGAAGGGACCCACGCTAGATCAGTTTGTGAAGAACTGCAGCCCGTGGGAAGGACTCATTGGAGAATTTTGTGGAGAACTGTCTCCCGTGGGAGGGAGCCCACTCTGGAGCAGGGGAAGAGTGTGAGGAGTCCTCCCCCTGAGGAGGAAGGAGCGGCAGAAACAACGTGTGATGAACTGACCACAACCCCCATTCCCCATCCTCCTGTGCCGCTCACGGGGAGGAGGTAGAGAAAATTGGGAGTGAAGTTGAGCCCAGGAAGAAGGGAGGGGTGGGGGGAAGGTGTTTTAAGATTTGGTTTTATTTCTCATTACCCTACTCTGATTTGATTGGTAATAAATTAAATTAATTTCCCCAAGTCAAGTCTGTTTTGCCCGTGACAGTAATTGGTGAGTGATCTCTCCCTGTCCTTATCATAGAATCATAAATCATAGAATCATTAAGGTTGGAAAAGACCTCTAAGATCATCGAGTCCAACCGCCAACCCAACACCACCATGCCCACTAAACCATGTTCCTAAGCACCTCATCTACACGTCTTTTAAATACTTCCAGGGATGGTGACTCCACCACTTCCCTGGGCAGCCTGCTCCAATGTTTAAACACTCTTTCAGTAAAGAAATTTTTCCTAATGTCCAATCTAAACCTCCCCTGGTGCAACTTGAGGCCATTTCCTCTCGTCCTATCGCTAGTTACTTGGGAGAAGAGACCAACACCCACCTCGCTGCAACCTCCTTTCAGGTAGTTGTAGAGAGCAATAAGGTCTCCCCTGAGCCTCCTCTTCTCCAGGCTAAACAGTCCCAGTTCCCTCAGCCGTTCCTTGTAAGACTTGTTCTCCAGACCCTTCACCAGCTTCATTGCCCTCCTCTGGACACGCTTCAGCACCTCAATGTCCTTCTTGTAGTGAGGGGCCCAAAACTGAACCGAACACACAAGATAATGTCCCAGGAGCCTTTCGTAATATTTTCTCTCTCCCTGTCCAGCTGAGGAGGGGAGTGATAGAGCGGCTTTGGTGGGCACCTGGCGTCCGGCCAGGGTCAACCCACCACACAGTACAAGGGTTAATCCAAGCAGCAATATAGCATCTATTAGTCTTTAAAACAGATTTCACTAAAACAAGCTAATGGAGTCATTCCAGTAGAATAAGAGACACCCCTATATTTGTATTGCTTGTGATTATGAATTTGAATCTCCAGCTGAAATATAGTCAGCTAGAGCCGGGTACCATATGGTTATCCATACTATAGCTCAACAGATATCCCCCAGGCTACACAGCTGTCCTTAACATATATGAACGCAAAGAACACACGGTAGAATATATAATACAGCAAATATGCTTGGATAAATAGGGGGAAAGATGTTAACATAGTTCCTCTCACTAAGAAACATGTAGTGTTTATGCACATGTATATTTTAAGTGAAAATTCTGACAGATTCTCTTTACATCCAAATCCAAAAAGCATTATTTCTATTTAGAAGCTTGATCGTTGTTACTGAGTCACAATAAAGGCATCTGGTACCAGAGCAGCTCAAAATTAAGACCTGTTTGAATGGAGGTCTGTACAGTAACACCATAGTTTCAGTATGACATTATCCAGCTTTTCATCAAGTCTTACAGCTCCTTTAAGTAAAGTCTAAGTGATGTTATTGCTATAGTGATTGACAAGATTGTCAAATTTCAAATTTTGGAGCAAAACTAGATTTGCTTCTAAATAAAGAGTAGCTAGAAGGCTATTGGGAAATGAACAGACAATAAGGACACTGGACTTGACCAATTTTAGCAATTTTAGCTCAGTGATATTTTAGAAAATGTTTTTCTGAAAAGGTGTATATGAATGTTTTTATGAAAGTCAAGACAATGTAAAGATGACCACAGACTATCATAAATGAACTCAGTAATTGCTGTCTTGCACACTGTTACATGTGTTGTAACAGACTAAGGGAGCCCCAGGTCAGAAGGTTAGATATGTGTCCCTTTTTTCTCAAATGACCACCTAAGTTAGCTAGCTGTGCCCCTGCATGGCACAGAGCTCCAGGCAATTGCCTCGTAGGTGAACTAGTTCTGCTGATGAGGGAGTAGTCATTTACCAGGTACTTCTCCAATGAAGCCAGTGGGACCATCCACAGCAGTAAGGGTCTGAAAGGTCAGTTTAACTATTATTTAATCACAATCTGAATTCATATTTATGCTACAAAAGCAATGTAGCCTCCCCTTTCAACGTGACTCTGAAGTCTAAGTCTAAAAAGTAATTGTAAATTCACAACCCTGGAGAGAAGAAAACACAGGAAGAGATATATTTTATTGAGATTTATCTAGGGTATGTGATGAGTCTAACTCATAACAGTATTCCAAAAATAAATATGAAAGATGACAGCAAATGCATGAAACAATTCCTTTCTCTCAAGTAAAAGCTTCTAGAATTTGAGAAACATTTATATAGAATGAAACCACACAAAATCTGAAGCAAAATTCTGCTGTTGTTTCAATCTACACAGTCTCCTTTGCCTTCTGTGGTGTTGCACTGGTGTGACCAGGAAAGGCTGAGATTATTATACCCAAATAATCAGACTAAATCCTCACACAGTAAGTAAATTCAGACTCACACCTGCTGCTTAACCGTTGGCTTGCCCCCTTGCCTCTAGGCATCATACCCTATGATTTAATCAGTACAGAAGGTCAATTTCTGGCACAAAAATGAACTTTAAAAGGTAGTGGTAGCTCATAACTTTGTATTTCTGTGCTTTGTATCTCAGCCATTTCATCTTAAAATATAGTTGGTAAAATGCTATCAAGAGGGTTTTTGTGCGAGATTCTAGTTTGTCAGTCTGAAGCCAAAAGAGATGTATTTCCCACTTAATAACCCCTGTGGTTAGTATCAGAGTCCAGTGGAACTTGCAAAGGACAGTAATTGAATGGTTGGTACATTGCTGAAATAGATTCTCAAAATGACTTTGACCTGATTTGTACACTTCTTCAGTGGTTTAGAAACACTGCAGAGCTGTGGATACATCCAGTTCAGACACCGTCGAGTAGGAACTAGCTCTTTACCACTTCTCAGCCCTATTCTTAAAATCTGTCTTCAAAGTTTTTCAACCATCTCTACACCGAACACTATGGGGCTGTGATACCTCAGCAAGCTTTAGGGGGATGAACTTGAGTACAAGACACAGTAGCCAGCATAAAACAAGGGGCTTGGTTTGCACAGACTAACTATACATGGAGAAACACAGAATGGCATTCGCATGTCCTAACAAAGACTACAGAGAAAACAACTTGGGCAAAGCACTATGCACAGACATCACAGAATTTTCTTTTCAAAGTTGGGGCTTAAACACTGTAAATTACCTCCCAAAGCAATTATTTATTGCTTTGGGGTGTTCTAACCATGAAAACATCACAGTGCTGCATGTGTGGATATGCCCTCTAGTCTTAGAGAATCGTAACTCAGTGAGGATCCTATTTAAAAGTCTTGGTAGGCATACCCAAACCACATGAAATAGATGTAGATGCTGTAAGTTGCCATATTTCTAAAACAATATTTGTATAATACAAGTTTCTGGTTACCTTTCTTTCAACATTGAAAACTTTAATTATGCTCGTTTAACAATGTCAAGATAACTTTCAGACTTGGGGGAAGCAAACAGTAACTTGTTGTATTTGTCCAACAACTTTATTATTGCCATGGATCATATTTATGAAGACATCATAAAGTTACAAGGAGTTGTAATAAAAAAAGCAGTTCCAACAATGTAAAGTGGTCCATTACATGTTCCATATGACAACTTTATTACTGCAGTGGACCAGTATAGCAATTACGAATAGGAAATGTATTACACATAACTTGTTTTGAGACAGAATGCTGCAATAGGCCCAAATAATACTGTAAGAACATATTATTCTGTAACACATAATAATTAGTTTGAGGTTACAAAGTAAGAAAGCAAGCTATTGTAACTTAGCAATCTGATAAAGTGGTAACAAAAGCAAATTTAGCAATGGAAACGTGACTATTTGTAATTGTTTAGTCATTGATGGCTGCTTGGTTATTATAATTAGCATCTGTATTTTTTCTCATTATATACATTAATGCTCACCAACATATTGTCAAGGATCAAGGAGTGCTAAGCTAGGAGACACTGGTGCTCTATGCTGTACAAACTTAGAATGAAATGACAACCCATACCCAAAACACCTAACAGTACAAGTAAAAGAGAACTCATAACACATGGAAAAAGATTGTTGGGGAAGACATGAAAACATGAAAACAGTATGGGAAGCAGAGGTCTGGATAAACATGTGATTTAAACATTACACATTTTGACAGACCTCACACCAATGCTTTATGGAGGATTCAGGTGAGGATAACTAAGTAGCTTTGAAAATGTTTATAGATAGCTCTTCTCAAGCATGAGAGAGACCATAAGGGTCTTTCCTAGAAGATTTAAGAGGCAGATGATGACGATATTCACCATCAATAAATCTTTTCATCCTTTCCAGTGTCATTCAGTGAATGAGATAACATATGTATCGTAAGAAGCCACGAAAGGGATCGAAAGAGAAAAAAAATTTTAAAAACTGAGAGTACAGTGCTTCCACACATCTACTCAAAATAGAAAACCGTAGCACAGGGTCATTTAAAAATGTATTTTAATTAGAAGCATGATGGATTCAAAATCCTAGGTGTCAAAAAAAAAAAATCACACTTAAGTAAGTTTCCATAGCAAATGCTAATCAAACAGTTGATTATTTTTATTAAGAAAATTATTCTCAGGTTTGCTTTTTGTGTGTTTGTGTATGTTAATATTAGAAAGTGTGAGTAAAATCAAGATAAAAATGTAAACAAATTGCAGATATAACTACAATACTTAATTAGATTTCAAAGCACACTTATGGAAAATTTGAGACAGCAAAAAGGAGCTAGGCATGCATTTTTGAACAGATGGTGCTAGATAAGGTCACATAGATATAATTGAGGTCAGAATTTGGCCACTGTAGGAATAGACACTCTCAGGGAAAGAGGTGAATCTCCTCTTGTATTTTTCATTAATTACTCAGTGCCATTCAGTCACAGTGTTGTCTGTTGTAGATCCTCTCAGTAATCCCTTGTCCATACAAGTCTTTCTCTAGAATATTCTTTCAATATTATGCATTTGAAGAAAAATTCTGTTTGTGGAAACACTGAGTTGCTTTTTAGCTGTAGAGACAAAAGTCTACCGGTATCGCCATTTATCTTAGCTACGATCTCTAAGATAACAGTAAGTATTGGGGGACAAGCAGATTAAGGCGCATTTTCACTGCTGATGTAGGAAGAACTGATATAAAACAACAGCTAGTTTTTATGAAAATACAAACAAGTCTTAAATTCAAAGACCAGTTTTAAAATACTTTATATCAGAGGCAGAAGGCAAATCAAGAGCCCAGATGSATGTAGCAGAACTGACTTGCAGAGTTGTCTTGGACAGATACTGCTCAAATTCTCCTCAGCTTTCAGCATGTAAACCCAGAGTTTTATCAACCTTGCTGTTGATTTTACACACTGTATCTGAGAGCAGTGTTTGCTTTGAGATTTTTTCACATGTAGCATCAAAATATATGATATTAAATAACATTGTATACAGTAAAGCATGGATTCATTACTGCATTTATTTCTAGCAGGAAGTCATTCACATTTGAATGCGTTAGAAAGCATACCACAGAAATCAAACCAACTGAGTTTCTACATGGGCCTCAAAGCATAATGTTATGCTGTTTCAAGTTGTACAAAATATTCTCTCCACAGCTGTGCAGGCTCAGCCTGCAGATGCAATGACCACAGTCAATACTTTTATTTGAATGACACCCATATCAAAGTGTTTTTCTTTCATAATGGTCCATTTTATCTGGCTAAAAGAAAACAATATTTGAAAAATATCGTTAATGTATCAATTTTAGGAACATATTTGATTATATTTTCCTTTTCACTTATTACTAAATTACTTTCCTGAAAATATTTTCCTCTGTTTTCCTTCAGCTAACATTAATTCGGATCTGTATTTTGGCCCTTTTCCCTTCCCTAACAGCTTTACGCAGAAATACGTGACAGAAATAGGAACAGTGATATCCGAAATAAATCAGCTAACAGTATTTGCCTGAGTAAAGTTTTCTCTAGACTACTTGTAGTTTTGCTTTTGGGAACTGGCTGAAACCAAGGCCATGCTATTACTAAAGTCAAACCCAATACTGCATTTTATTATTTTGTGACTTCTGTAATAAAGGATAATACGTTTCTTTTGTGACAACTATTTAATTCCAAAGTCTGTGGATCATTTTGTTATAATAAAAATAATATTGCTTCAGGTTTTTGAAATCAGCTTGGGTACACTTACAATTTATGCATGCCTACAAGCTTGAGCTTGTCACACATGAGGTCCATGCGGAGGTTTCCTCTTACTACAAATGCAAGACCAGCGACATTGCTGATAAAGTGTAATTGAGTTTGGCCCATCGTATATTGAAAAGGAGTAATGAGAATTAGCTGAAAAAGTATATAAAAAAAAAAAGTATATTTTATATCCACTTCCTCTGGTAGAAGCAGAAGCCACCTTTTTTCACATTGTTCAGAGATAATAGCTGGTTGATGATCAGCGACGGCTTGAACATAATCAGCCCTGAACACGAATCGGTGCATCATGCTGACAGCCGGTGAGCCTACAGACCTGAAAACAGTCAGACTACTATGGCAACGTGTCAAACGGCTTTAAACTACTGCTAATGGTTTATAATGAAAAGCTTGAATGGCAGGGGCAGAATTAAGAAATTACTTGTCATATGTTTTATGATTTCTATAAAGCAAGGCTTTTTACAAATTCTCCTGTAAGCTATTCGCTAGAGTAGATCCCAAAATGCACCCTTCGCAGAAACGTCTCTGTGCCACTAACACACTTTTGACAACAACATACACGTTAACAGGGCGGCACATAGAGATGCTGCATGCGAATCTCACCAGCACACACGGAGATTGCTTTTGAACACGCCCTACCCGCTGCGCCCCCGCCCCACCGCCACCGCCGCAGCGCCAGCGTGGCTCGGGCTCTCTGCCGGCACCCACCGCGCAGCCCCGCCACCGCGGCTCCTCCCCGACACCCCAGCGCCGGTAATCCGGCTTGTCGACGGATTGTGACCTCCACACAAGCAGGCTGGCTTGAACACACAATAAATATAAATTGTATTTTAATCTGCACTGGGCCTTGGCCTTTGCTGGGAGGCATTTAGGCTTTTCCTTGCCACAAAAACGTCCCTCAGGAGGCCCGCTGCACGCCTCGGCCGCTGGAGACGGGGCAGCTGCTCAGCCAGGGCGSTACGACCTCCTCCGCTGGGGGCGAGCAGCGCCCTCCTCCCGCCCTACAACCGCCAGCTCCCTACCGCTCTGTCGCGGCTGGGCCGCGTGCGCATGCGCCGCCGCAGCCGCCTGGCTGGCGGCGGAGCTGTGGGGGCCGGCCTGGGCCGGCCTGGGCGGCGATGGCGGCGGCGGTGGGACGCGGCGGGGGCTGGCGGAGGGGGCTGGCGGCGCCTCTCTTGCTCGTCGTGCTGCAGCTGGCGGGAGCCGCCTCAGCCGCTGGCCTGCCTGTAGTCATCAACACCTGGGCGTTTAGGAAGGCCGCAGAGACAGGTGCCCCGGCGGGGGACCGGACCGGGCCGGGCCGGGCCGGGCGGGGCAGGGCAGGGCAGTGCCGATCGCTCCCTCGCTCGGTGCTCCTACTGCAGCGCCCTCCTGCTGGGGGCCGGCGGGGGGCTCTGGGTGTTGGTGTTGGCTTAAAAACAAATTAAGTCTGTTAGGCGTGACCGCGCTTGCGTGTGGCAAGAAGAAGCGGGCTGTGACTCTGCTTCCGTTAAACGGCTCTGGCTGCAGCGGGGCCGGGCTCCCTCCTGCCCGCTCTGCTCCCCTCACGGATCAGAGTGAGCCCCGGTATGGGCAGGGAGGCTGCGTGAAGTCCTCTCTGCGAACTTGGGAAGGGCCTGCGTCGGGTCTTGGGGGAGCTCGGCGTCGGGGTGCCAGGTTACCTTCGTATGGGAAGGGGCCAAACCCCTGAGCTTGCGTTTGCATTGATGGTGCTCTGTCGCTGAGCCCTGGTGTTCCCTGAAAGCCTGCAAGCAAATGGTTTAACTTTCAAGTTGGGGAAAAATGCGTTAAAAAAAAAAAAAAAAAAAAAAAAAAAAAGTGGGTTATGAGCTGTGGAAAAGCTAGATTAAAAACATTTCGCCAATAATGTGGTTTACACTCTTGTGGCTGTTCGCAATGGTGACTTGTTTTTAATGGTGCCCTTCTGAGATTCATTCCTGCCCCCAAAGGTTTAGATAGTTCTGAATATTATATTTTTAGAGCTCTGTTGTTTTGTGATATGCTATTGACAGTCAAAGCAGGTTTTCCTATGGCAACATAAATTAGTTGTGGATAGTGATTTAAAAGACTCATAGGCTATTTTAGCATACTTGGGTTGTAAATAACTCCTTATCAGGGAAGCCTTGCTAATGAAATGTGTTACCTATAAAGCCTTGTATAGGTCAGAAGTGAAATACAGTCATGAGAACTGCAAGGCCCTTGCTTTGCAGCTTTTTGAAAGCTTGTGTTAAGGCTACTCACAGCAATAAAAAGGTAATAGGAATTGGAGCAGTACTCCTCACACTGAAGTTTATAATAGAGACAAGCATATGTGGAATTAGATGCTAGGTATTAAGTCTTACTTTTTCCTTGGTGCAGGCGGTTTCTTGCAGTTGCACGCAGCATTTGTGAAGATGAGGCTTCTTGAGATGGTTGAGGCAATGTAATAGTTTACTTATGCCAAAAAGAGCTGGGCTGTATGCTTCTGCTGCCTCCCCTGTGATGGGTCTGGCAGATGATGGAGCACCCGAGCCAGCACGAGGAGGAAGCAGGATAGCAACTGTCAATGGCAGCAAGCTCAGGCATCTTGGAAAATCTTGCCTGAGGTCCAACCTTGTGAAATGTCATATGTGCAAAGCCTTCAGGCCCAGTTTATTCAAGTCATGTCATTTGGCACGTCTGTAATATCTTACAAAACTGCACCATGAGGTAGATCCTAAAGAATAGAAGACTAAGGGTTGAACAGGAGAATGTGGAGACTGTAATTTCTTGTATATCGTTTCCACTTTCTTTTTGTCCTTACGTAGTTACTGATGTAGGTTTAGATCTTTTAGATCACTGTATGCTTTAGATCTTTTTATTCTGCAGCTGGACACTTAGTATTCTCATATGAAGCTTTTGAAGGCTGCTTGTTATAAGTTGGGGTTTTTTTGTTGTTTTGGGGGGTTTTTTTTTGAGATAAAAGTTTTGCTTCCTCCTCTCCCTCCCCCCAAAAGGCTTTAAGTAAACAGTGATAAAGTAATGGTTGGTTCTGGGCAGAGGAGGTTATTTAATATATAGAAGTTGTGATGATTGTTAGTAAATAACACCTTCCCAGTCAGGAAAAAAGCTTCATTTCTCTGTGAGAAACGCTAATCAGATATGCAAGAAAAACAGTATTTAGAAAAGTAATGCTTTACATTCTTTTGAATATATTTATATTTCGACTTTATTTCAGTTATGTTATAGTTTACTTTTTTTATCCACTTATATAGTGCATCTTCATCATGTCCATCTTTAAAACATTCTTTAAAGCAGTAGTGGAGACTCTTTTCCCTGGTGACATTTAATTATTTGTGTTGATTACAGCTTGGAGAGTATTACAGTTGGGAGGTTCTGAGCTGGATGCAGTTGAGAGAGGCTGTGGTCAGTGTGAGGTTGACCAATGCGATGGGAGTGTGGGATATGGAGGAAGCCCAGATGAAAGTGGAGAAACAACACTGGATGCAATGATTATGGATGGGTAAGAAAACTACATGGAGAAAAGAATGATCCCTGTAATTTTTAGCATGCTTTAATGTAAGGGTTGTAACAGATATCTTGTTGGTTTAGGGCTGACTGTGGGACAAGTTATATGTTAACCTGTGGAACTAGGGAAAATACTTATCTAATTGGTGGAAGAGTAGCTAAGCATGTTTGTTATTGAATCTTTACATGTAGTGCAGTAATCCAGCTCTAGATTTTTTTCGCAGTTGCAAAGCAGATGGTTTGTAGCATTGTAAGCTTTCCCTTTACATTCATTCCATAAATATTTCACTTCTGGAGCAATTGTCTTCTATACTTTATTTACCATTTAAAGCTGTCCTGATTAAAAAGTAATTGCAAGTGTGTGGTTCATGTTATGAGTTTATGTAACAAAATAGTTGCTCTACTGAAAGTATTACTGTGGATGGAGTTATTGTCACTTGAGCAACATCCCCATGCCTGTGAAAGGAAACAATATATGTATGAAGTTTTTCCCTACTAGTGTGATGCCATTTGTCTATGGCATAGAACAACTAAAGCAATATGTTAAAGGAGGAAGCTTTCTAATTTAGATGAAAACAGATTTTGTCTAATAAAAATGTATAATTATTCTTGTCTTTTTAATAAGTTTTAAATATTTCTTGTTTCCAGCAACACTATGGAAATTGGGGCAGTTGCGGATCTCAGACACATAAAAAATGCAATTGGTGTAGCACGAAAGGTCATTGAATACACTAAGCATACATTATTAGTGGGAGAGTCAGGTAATTATTCCTTTAACTGTTTCCAAGTCATACCTTCTTCTTAAAACACTTCCTGTTAAAATTGCCATATATTAATCTTGGTAATGTAGGTGGAAGGATTCCCTGACAATCAAATTAATCTAGTCAAATAATTCAGAAGTGTTTACTCTCTTATTACGTGCGTATGAATTAGGTTTTAGTCCATTATTTGGACATGAAAAGAAAAATACAATTTTATGGTTTTTCCACCAATTTAACTGCAAATATTAACTTGTAATCCCAAGGCTTTGCTAATACCACTGATATCAAAGGTGTCAAAGATGATTTGATACAAGACACTATAGAAGCTGTTAGATGTAAACATTTCATTTAAAACCATGGCGTAACTTTTTCTAAGGAATGACAGAATTAATGGACACTACAGTTACGTGTTACTATTTTAGTATATATTGAGCATGATTACTGTATTTCATAGTTTAAAAATATTAGTGAGAACTTGAATGTAAAAAATTACATTATGGGCTATACTCCTAGGCACAACAAAAAAGCGATAGCAAACTGGAGGAATAGTTGAGCTTGTAAAATATGAGCTGCTGCTGCTAGAATAATACTGGTTTCAAAAGAGATGTACATTCCAGGGAGGTATATGAGTAGCTAGTGGAAGGTTACTTGGCTCACAGTTAAGGACTTTTAAAATGTATGTGCCTGCTTAGAAAGAATTGTGGAGATAAGTGTGGAAATTGACATCTGAGCATTAAGGATGAGACAAGTGCTTTGAAATTGATAAGAAAAGGTAAAAGATTCTTGAAGGAATTAATGTGTACAGAATGATAGACAAATAAGTGCAACAGCAGTTTTTTGATGAAGTAAAATAGGGCAATAGAGGGAGGTGAGGATAGTGTTTGACAAAAGGTCTGAAAAGAGAGAGAGAGATTGGCATATTCTGTTTAATTCAAGCAGTTGGCCATGATTAGGTTACAAGTGGCTTTGGTAAGAAAGATTTCACAGGTGATGTTGAAAAAGAAATTGCTCAGGTGTTAAATAGAGGAGTATGAAATGCTCGTAATACTCCTTTCCCCATCATTGGTAGTTATAAAAATATTTTTAACTTTTGATTGGTAGAATGAGCAGAAAAGATAAGGAAGATGAAGAAACGGAAGAATTAAAGTGCTGATTTAAAATATATTTTCCAGCCTAAGAAGATAGCTCTTTGCATAATGGAGTCATGTGGACAAGGCTGTTATGCTGAGTCCTTGCTGTCAGTGAGAACTTCCTCAGAAGAAAATGTCTAGCAGTAGTGGCAAAAGAAAGGTGGGAAAGCTGAAGATACATCTGAGTAAAAATTGGAGATGGTGATAAATGTTAGTGAACGAATCAAAGCAGTGGAGAAATTGAGAAAGAATAATATTTCTTGTGAAGGAATGTATTTTCTGTGGAAATAGGAACTTGGATAAAGGAAACTATAGTTGTCTTTACCAGGTGAAGATTGATAAAGAGAAAATAGAGCTATAGCTTCAGAAGAATACATTTGAACCTTCAAATCAGCATGTGAGAGACAGTTTATTTTCTAAATAAAAATATTTACATTTTCACCAGAAAAGCTAGCTAGAATAGTAAAATCTTTTCATATAAATGTATATAATCTCTGCAGGCTTTTTTTATTCAAGATGCAAAATTGCTGAGGTTATTCCTTATTTTTTTCCCAATAACTGAACTGCACTTTTATTTGAATATATTTAGTGATATAATCCAGAAAAGTCTGCCTGTCTCCTAAAATTTCATTTCTATGAGTGGCTGATACTAGAGAGGAGGAGGCAAGCTGTGGCATGCATTAATTTTGTTTAGTTGATCATTTTTAAATGTGTGAGCAGTACATCGTTCCTGCTCCAAAGATGCTCCAGTCCCTTACTCATCTTTGCGGCCCTTTGCTGGACTGTCTCCAGTATGTCCATGTGTCTTTTGTACTGGGGAGCCCAGAAGTGGGCACAGTACTCCAGGTGTGACCTCCCCAGTGCTGAGTAGAGGGGAAGGATCACCTCCCTTGACCTGCTGGCAACGCTTCTCCTAATGCCGGAGCCCAGCCTGCACTGTTATCTGCCTTTGCTGCAAGGGCACATTCCTTGTGACATTGAGCTTGCTGCCCCTCAGAACCAGGTCTTCTCCTGCCAAGCTGCTTTACCACTGGCTGGCCCCAGCATGTACTGGTGCATGGGGTTGTTTCTCCCCAGGTGCAGGACTTTGCACTTCTCTTTGTTGAACTGCATGAGGTTCCTATCAGCCCATTTCTCCAGCCTGTTGAGATCACTCTGGATGCTAGCATAACCCCCCTGGTGCTTCAGCCGCTCCTTCCAGTTTCGTATCATCTGCAAAATTTGCTGAGGGTACATACACTCTGCCCCATCATCCAGATCATTAATGAAGAGGTTGAACAGTATTGGACCCTGTATTGACCCCAGGGGTACACCAGTAGTTACTGGCTCCAACTAGACTTGGAGCCAGTAACTACCAGTTACTCATCACCACCCTCTGAGCTAAGCCCTTCAGCTGGTTTTCAGTCCACGTCACTGCTCATCCAGCCAATAATTCATCAACTTCTCTATGAGGATCTTATGGGAGACAACGTCAGAAGCCTTATGGAAATCAAGGTAGACAATATCCACTGCTCTCCCCTCATCTACCAAGCCAGTTGTTTCGTCATAGATGGTTATCAGGCTGATCAAACCTGACTTCCTTTTGCGAAGCCATGCTGACTACTCCTGATCACCTTCTTGCCATTCATGTGCTTGGAAATGGTTTCCAGGATTAGTTGTTCCATCATCTTCTCAGTGATTGAGGTGAGGCTGACTGGCCTGTAGCTCCCTGGGTCCTACTTCTTGCCCTTTTTGAAGACAGAAGTGGCAGTTGCTTTTCTCTGGTCTATGGGCACTTTTCCCAGTCACCGTGATAGTTTGAAGATAAACAAGAGTGGTCTTGCAATGACATCAGCTAGGCCTCTCAGCGCTCGTGGTTACATGCCATGACAGCCCATGGATTTGTGTATGTCCAAGTTTCTGAAGTATTCCCTAACCTGATCCTCTTCAACCAAAGGTAAGTCTTCCTTGCTCCAGACTTTCCCCCTGATCTCCAGGGCCTTGGATTTCTGAAGGCTGGTCTTGCTAGTAAAGAATGAGGTGAACAGGGCATTGAGTAACTCAGCCTTTTCCATGCCCTGTGTCACCAGAGCCACTGCCCCAGTCCACAGCATGCCCATGTTTTCCCTAGTCTTCCTTTTGCTATTTAGGTACTTACAGAAGCCCTTCTTGTTGCCTTTGACATCCCTCGCCAGATTCAACTTCAGGAGGGCTTTGGCTTTTCTAACCTCGTTTCTGCATGCTCAGGCAGTGTGTCTATATTCCTCGCAGATTACCTGTCCCTGCTTCCACCTTCTGTATACTTCCTTTTTATGTTTGAGTTTGTCAGGAGCTCCTTGTTCATCCATGCAAGCCTCCTGACATTTCTGCCTGACTTCCTGCTTGTTGGGATAGACTGCTGTGGAGCTTGGAGGAGGTGATCCTTGAATATCGACCAGCTTTCTCAGACCCCTCTGCCCTCCAGGGCTTTTTCAAGCAGATCCCTGCAGAGGCCAAATTCTGTTCTCCTGAAGTCCAGGCTTGTGATCTTGCTTTTTGCCCTGCTCCCTCCTGTCAGGATCCTGAATCCCACCACATCGTGGTCGGTGCAGCGAAAGCTGCCTTTGACCTTCACATCCCCAGCAAGCCCTTCCTTGTTTGTAAGTATGAGGTCCAGCAGAGCAGCTCTCCTTGTTGGCACTTGTGTCAGGAAGTTGTCATCGATGCTTTCCAGAAACCTTCTAGATTGCTTATGTCCTGCTGTGTTGTCCCTTCAGCACGTGTTGTTTAAAATAGCCATGCCTCTGATTATTGATAAAACTAAAAGAATTGCTAGTCTTTTAACTTTCAAGAATGTCTGTACCTGTGCTTTTCTCTTTTTGAAATTATTTCCTTTTCAGTATTTTCAGTGTGTGGGGGGGAAAAACCCAAACAAAACTAGTAAATAAAAAATAAAAATATCTGATAGTGTGAGTCAGCAGGTTCTAGGTCTGGAAATGAAAAGTTGAGTCAGAGGCTGTGAACACTGAAATAATTATCCAGTGAACAAAATCATTCAAATTTGATAACCTTTAAATTCAGAAGTCATATTGTTGCATCATTTTCACCCAGTAAATGAAAATTTAATAAATTGCATTATTTTGCCCCAAAAAAAACATGCAAAAAGAGGCTTTGAGAATAATTCACATTGGGGAAGTGAAGAAATCATTGTATCATATTGCATGAGGAAGCTGATCCTGTGAGTTATATGTGAACAGTTTTTAGCTAATCGCAAGCTATGATGAAAGCCTGAGCCTTACTCAGTGAAGAGGATAAAAGCGTGGTCGTGATAAAATCTATCTTGAACAAAAAAGCTCATGCAAGTCAAACCTGATGTTTTCTTTTACTCTTGCTGTTGTAGATGTAAGCCAGAATATAACCAAAGCTGGTGTGTTTTTACAGCTAAGGTTTATAATGACGGTGTACATAAAAATGAGTTGGTGTAGCTTTTGTTGAACAGATACAGATAACCACACTGACAGTTCTTGCAGTGTTAAAAGAGCTGCTTTCTCCATTCATTACCTAATTTCTTTAGGAAAGGTCATAGAAAACTGGCAATAAAGGCCATGTATACCAACGTAGAACTGAGTCTCGTGAGGGACGTTTAGTGCAGAATGATTACAAGTGAGGAAAAAAAGAATAATTTTGGTTATCATATGCCAAGAAATTTTCAGGTTTGTCTGCAATAGATAGGAAAGTTTCATAATCAGAGTGTGCCTGACCTTTTCCCTTTTTGTCCTAGCAATACTTAGACCACTAACCCAAGTAAAAAGTTCACAGAGTAAAAATGACCAAATCTGCTTCCTGGAATAGAAACAAGGCTTCAAAAGTCATGAAAGAATGACTGACAAACATGCACAAGCACAATTTTACATTTAAAAAAAMAAACAAACAAACAACAACAAACAAACCCACAACCAAAACAAAAAACAACAAAAAAAAACCCACAAAAAAACCCCACAAACAAACAAACAAAAAAAAACCAAAAAACAAACCCTGCCTGTTTGTTCTAGAAATGGGAAAAGTAAATATCTGTTTAATTAAAGCTGTCAGTTTTCTTTTGCTCTGAGTGCAAAGAGACTTTAATTGTGTTATTTTTTTAAGAAAAACACAGAAAAGCTGTCCAGAAATAATTGAAGGCTTTTCTTAATTCTTGGACTGGCGAAGCTTGTTCAGCTGTGTATTATAGTGACATTATTATCAAGGATTGGTAATATAAATTTTTCAAGCATCTGAATCTAGCAACAGTATCTGTTACTAGGTAATATCAAAGGTATCTACAACTAAAAGATGAAAGAACGGTTGATCTTTTTTCTTTTCCCTTTCCCTAACTATAAAAGCCATTCTTAGAAGCGCAGCGTTCTTTCATTGCTTGTGTTGGTATTTCTCTTGCTCCCTTGACACATACTACATTAATTTTCAAAACAAGGAAGCAGTCACTTTTAAAGCTGCAAGGAAGAAGTGTAATATGATGTAAGCTGGTGGATGGATTTCTGCAAGTATCAGTGTTTTAGTGGCAAATGTTGTGCCTCTATGTTACTTACATTTCACAGAAGACTAGCTTTTTAAGGAAAATACACTCTTATTTCTATCATTTATTTAAATATTTCTGTGACACACACAGCCCAGGCCACTCTTGCTCCAGGTTATTTGTGTCCAGGTGATTAACAGAGTTGAATTTGTTTCTCTTTCAATGGTAAAACTTACATGTGTTAACATAGTTATAGTGAATTGAGAAAATTTGATACTGCCAGTGAAGGGAGAGTTTGTTACTGCAGTTGTACATCACTATAATGGCTGATACTGCTCCCTGAAGACATATTCCTCATGTCCATAGAGAATGTAGAATTTCTTGATTTCTAGATAACATTACATGAATGCATTATCATAAAATATATTAAAAATGTGAATAAATTAATGTTTTTGTTGTTGCTTTTCAAGCCTCCCTGTTTGCTGTAAGAATGGGGTTTCCATATGAAGATTTAACTACCCAAAAATCTCTTTCCGTGTATTCAAAGTGGCTTAATCAAAGCTGTCAGCCAAACTACTGGAAGGTACAGTGCAGTGGTGGTGGTGAAGGCGGGGTTTAGAGAGTCAGTAATGCAGCATTGCCTCTTCCTTTCAGCTTATATTGAAGCTGTGCTTTACATGTGAAGAAAAAAACTTGGAATTACCAAGCATTTGGTAGACTTGGGAAGAGTATGTGTCTAGCTGTTATTTCTTAGATCCTGCTGGTTTTGACCTTACTGCAGTAGCGTTTTGGTGTGGCAATTATTTTTTTTTTTTAGCTCTAAATTTGGACAGGACTTCTCAAACTAAACAAAGCAGTGTGTGTATTTTTTGATGCATGTATAAATTTCTGTAGTAATTAAGGTCCTTAAATAGTTAGGCTTTATGCAGACCTGTGAACACATCAGATTAGTGCAGCTGTCCGTTAAACTTGCCTGTTGTGGTGAGGTTGGTTGGTTGTTTTGGGTTTTTTTTGTTTTGGGATTGGTGTTGCAGATTTCTACATGCTTGTACACTGTCTTCATTGTTTCTTGGATATGAAATGCTGCATTGCTGAACCATTTTAATTCAATACATATTCTGTTTTTCAGTTAGGAAAATACCTTGGCTATGATACTGACTTGACAATAATATCTTCACTTGACATTAGTAAAACAAGCTCAGTTCATCTGGTTGTTTTTTTACCTTGAAAATTTTCTTCATTTTGCTGAAGAATGACTTTTTTTTTTTTTTTTTTAAGCAGTCAATTGAGCAAAGGAGAATCTTTAATTTGAACATCATAACTTTCTAGTAGGAAAAACTTTTTACCATATAATACCAGAAGTCAGTCTTTATTCGTTAAGCGAAACAACTTGCGGGATTTCAGTACATCTGTATAATTTAAGTATTGGGCATCTGATACCTGTGTAGTAGATTACAGGTATTGACTGTAGTATTTTTAAATTTATCTGTAATGAAGCATAATATATTATTCATGTAAATCACAAAATAATTACAGAATGTGGTACCAGACTCTTCAAAATCCTGTGGACCATACAAACGGCCTGAAAAAGTAACTTATAAAGAAGAACAGACCATCTCACAAAGAAGTGTTCATAATCATGATACTATTGGTAACAACTTTTGGTAACTCTGATTCTGATTTTTTTTTTTTCTCATTCCCGTACAGATTAAATCATACTGAGTTTAAAGAAAAGTATTTCATGTAGGCAGTATTTCCTGTTTATAGTGGTTTCAAGATTCTGTTACTTATGTGTTAGGATGGAGTGCCTAAAAGTAGGATTTGTTTTTGGTTTTGTTTTTTTTTTTCCTGGTGCACTGGCTGCACAGCCACTTGCTTCATTTTTTGCCCTTAGCTATTTGTTCATTGCCCTACTGCTTTTCCCTCAGATACCTTGGCATAATTGCTTGGGCAGCTATGGATGCTTAGAAAACTGATCAAGACTAAAAATAATTATTTTTATCTTGATTGTGGTTAACGTAGGTCAAGTCTCCCCTG
Organism: Phoebastria nigripes; assembly: GCA_035582835.1. Taxonomy (NCBI): domain Eukaryota; kingdom Metazoa; phylum Chordata; class Aves; order Procellariiformes; family Diomedeidae; genus Phoebastria; species Phoebastria nigripes. Next base: position 107,372 of record JAYKAV010003084.1, on the reverse strand, counting down.
TAGCTGTCAGACCAACTTAAAAGGCTTTGCGGTGGTGGAAGAAATGAGTAAACAGTTAGTCCTGTTGCCAACCAAAAGCAATGTTTGTCGAACAGTCCTTAAAATTATAAAATAAAGCTTGCTTTCATTTTTCTTCTGTTCTTTTGAATAAACCAATAAATTTCTACAGAAACTACTATGCTTAAAACAGGTTAGCAGTAGTAGTGCCAAAAACTTCTAAGAGTTTACTGATTGAGGACTGTTAATTACTAAGCCTATAAGCTGATTAATGAGCAGATCAGATAAAGGACTGGAGCAGTTACAGATTCATGTCTTTCAAAACTTTATACTTTGTAGTCTTGAAACTTTCACTTTTTGGTTCAGTCTGGATTTTTCTCAGTTTAGCAATTCAGAACTTTTTGCCTGACAGTATTTGCGATACCAAGAATTAACAAGTTGTTTCAAGTGTGAATCTTTCTTCTTTGCTTCCAGTCCACCCTACTAATAACCAATTAATGTTCTACAGAAGTCAGGCAACCTACCAAATTCTTAAGTTGGTAGGTAGATTTCTTTACTGGGATATAGAGTCTTCAGTATGTGCTAGAAAACTCAGAAATTGTGGAGTGTCAGGGTGAGAGGGGAATCTGCTAAATACAATTCAGGAGTTGATGTATCATTAAGTAGTCCTAAGCTGTTTTGTAGTAAATGATGGTGCTTATATTTGTACTTCAAGTTCTCCCACCCCGTTGTTTTATATATGAAATGTCTCCTTGACTAACACATTTTGAGAAGAGTCTTCATTCAGAAAGGATTTAGGAAGTTGGTAGGAACTGATGCCCTTCCAGTCTTTTTGCAGAGGCTAATGGTGGCCATAGAGTCAGTGCCCCTATGCTTTTAGCTTCTACTGGTCAGGAAACTTTTCTATGAGAAGGAGGTACTGCTTAGTGAGGTCAGAGAACCAGAATTCAGCTCTTTGAATGCTGCTTCTTGGCTCTCGCTTTGTACTGGAGTTTGATGCCAGCAGCAATTTCTGCCCTCTCTTAAAGAGGTGAAGTCTTGCTCTATGGAGAAGCAGCTGATCCCAAATCCTGTTCCAAGTGGCAATCTAAGCTTCTCTAATATGAGGCAGTGGCTTCCTTATCAGCACAAAATTAGCAAGGGGTAGGCTCATCCACACATTTGATGGCCTGTCATGTAATTCTTGTTACTTTGGTAGGCAGTATTTCACCTTCTGCCAAATCTAAGCTTGTCCTTTTGACTTTTTAATCTCCCTCAAGCACCATTTATAATTTCCAGACTTTGTTGTTCTGATGATACTGGTGCAGGATGTGGTGACACCAGGTACTTGTTCTCAACTAGTTAATATAGGTGTATATCAGGAGACAGTGGCTGCTTATGCAGCAGTAACGTACAGCTCTGAACAGTGTGGCACTCACATGTTTTAGATTCCTTTTTGAGCTGTTGTAATACATTCAACAAGTTTCCAAATGTGTTTTAAAAAACACTTGTTTTCTTTAAGAGTACGACTTTTCTGTATTTCAGGATATCAGTAATTTGAATAGTCTGGGTATTGTGGTTCTGTTTGATAACCATAGTGCCAATTTAATAAATTTGTTAGGAGTGTTTCTGAGTATGTTTCATCCCTGTTGGAAATTCTAGGTATGGTTGTAATCGGTGGGAGCGGAACCGTTGCTTCTGGGACATCTACTAATGGTGCAGTCCACAAAATTCCAGGGTTAGTATCTCTGGTTTTACAAAAAAGCTTTTTTCCCACCTCATTTCCTATGTTAAGCTTATCTAAAGGTTATATGTTTTAGACTGCAATGATCACAAAATGGCCTTGCTTATTTCTGGGCACTGCCATAAATCCTGATACTGAGAAACTGATTCAGTTGCAAGATGATTCGTGTTTGTTTGAGGGAATGCTTGTTTTTCAGCTTGCTTAATTCACCATACAGAGACAAAAACAACTGGCACAGTTGTGAGGCAACTTGTAAGGCAAGGTACCAGAGACAAATAAGCATTTCAGAGAGGTGTACAGTCTCCAAAGAAATGTACATAGAATCAGAGCCCGAGGCCTGTATTTTGTCTTTGAGATTTTTTTCTACCCAGTTAGGAATCTTGTCTGTCAACCAAGTCAGACAACTTCTGGATTTAGCAACAAGTTATTGAACATATTAATGTCCCCAGCTACTTACTGTTGCCCACTGGCTAAACCTTACTGCCCTAACTGTAGTCAGTATAATAACAAACAGTTGTGCATTGGAGGTGGATTAAGCCTCAGTTCAGTCAGGTTATCACAGATGACTTTTATCAGTAGTTTTAAGACAAGACTTCTGACTTCAGTGGAGTGACCTCTTTACCTGTTCTGTTCTCCTGTGGGTTTAATGCTAACCCAGCTGGAGGCAGTAAGGTTGACAAAGTTAAAAGTGTGCCCAAGTCATAAGAACATGCCAATATCAGGCCAAGAGCTATTACATTAATGCAATCCCACTGGAATTAGTAAATTACAGTTTTCTATAGTTTCCAGTTTTTGGTTTTTTCCCATTGTTCACTACAGCCGTGTAGGAGATTCTCCGATAGCTGGAGCAGGATCCTATGCAGATAGTACAGCTGGAGGAGCTGCAGCTACTGGGGATGGTGACATCATGATGCGCTTCTTACCCAGGTTTGTTCTTAGGGCAGACTTTGCTAGCTTTCTCCAGCAAAATGTGAACTCGGCAAATGAAGTAATTGATTAAAAAGACAGTGTGACTTACTGGCTGCTGAAGTGGGAGTAAAGGAAGGAATGGAAGGGGAAAGAACAGTAGCAGAATCAAATCATCCTTATGATCTGTCTTAAAAGAAGTGACTTCTTAAATATCTTGATGACAGATCCCTTAATACTGCCAAGCTGTGAGCAAACAGGCAGCAGGTAACGAGGATATTCCCAACCTGCATGCTTTTTAACAGAACTGATTAGCTTTCTCCTCCAAAGTGTTCTGTTGTGTGGGAAATAAGTGTTACAAATTGTAGAAAGGATGAGGGGTGAGTCTCAGATTACTCGGAAGGGTGGGGAGGTGTCACTGTAACAATCCTATGTAATTGTATCTAATTTGAAATTGGAAGAGGTGTTTTAGCGCTGTTGTCATGGTTGCATAACCTGCCTAAAATATGGCTGTTTTCATCACTGAGTCTTGACAGTCATTCTTGTGGGTCAGTCTCAGCAGGAATGAGTTATGGAAGTCCATGCTGAACATAATGGGCACTGATGCTTGAAGGAATGTATAGCAGTGGCCTTCATATTACCCAGGTGCTTTTTCTGAAACTCTGGCAGTTATGAATGCCTACTAGCTGTTGCATATTTACAAATGTCCTCAATGAGTTACAAGCCAGTCTTGAAATAAAAGGCAATTGACAACTTCATTAATTATCCTGAAGTATCAGATACCAACAGTCATAGTGGAGCTCAACTCACTACTAGGTTAATCAATAAAAGCTTACATTACAGTTTAGCAGCCTGAAGGATTTGGCTGTAATGCTTAAAACATTTTCCGTTGGCACCAACGGGTTTTAGAAAACAACTCAGACTAGATGGTTAATCACAGGTTCCTTGTAGATACAGATCTTTCCTGATTCCATGTTATTTAGATATTCCCGCATGAAAACAAAGAATAGAGTTAACCTGCCAGAAGTGAAGGAAATGTCTGCCTTCTTTGAGATAGTAACATCTTACTGAGTTTTTGATTAGCGAAGAGAACCCTGTGAAATATAGCTGTATATTCAGATAGTTATCTTTAGATAACGTGAATCCATTTGATTGTTAGAATAAATCAAAGATAATAGGGAGTTTCAGACTGCAAGGAAAGTTCTGCGGTACTTTGAATAACATCTATAGCTAATGCTATCTGTAGATGAGTCTTAGCGTAACAAGAGTTGGTCCTGGTATATGCATCTTTCATCAAAACAAAATCTAGTGTTGTTTGCTTGTAAGTTATATTATGCGTTATCTTTTAATCTTCAGGTTCTGAAAGAAAACGACAACAAAAGTAGTTCTTTTGCCTCTGAGGACATTTTGGAAATGCAACTGATTCATCTCAAGCAATGCCCATATAGTCATTTGTCTAATGATACTGTAGATACAAAGGAAATTCATTTTGATTACTCTTTCATTTAGAGTAAGAATTTTTTTTAAATTGGCTTGCAAAAAATTTGAAAGTGGCTCAAAGTCTTGATCAAAACATTGTACCTTCATATTCATGAAATAAAGAAAATGTGTCAATTGAGGTTTTCAGAAACTTAAGTTTTTTCTGAAAGATTTTTTAATGCTTACTGAAATCAATAATTTATCAGTAATGTGATATCGGAGGTCATTTTAGTCCTGTTTCTAATTACTTCTCATGTAGAACTTGAGTAATAATTGCCAATATGAAGTTTGGCTAAAGATTATTTGTCATGTGTTTCCATTATGCAAAGAAGTCAAGGTGTCTCAATGGTATTTTAGAATATATTTTAGAATATATAACCTGAGTATGGCTAACTGTCTGGGTGTGGGGTTGGTTTTTTTTTAGTTATCAAGCTGTGGAGTACATGAGGATGGGAACAGACCCAACGGTAGCCTGTCAGAAAGTTATTTCCAGAATCCAGAAGTATGCTCCAAAGTTCTTTGGTGCTGTTATATGTGCCAATACAACTGGAAGTTACGGTATGTGTTTTGCTTAACAGACAAAGCTTGTTGACCCTAACTAGGTCACAGAAGTACAAAACCAAAGGTAGATTTTAAAGCAGAAGTCTTTAATTATTCTTTGGACACTGCAGCAATACTGGCCATTCATAATATCAAATGCTAGTTAGCAGGGCAACTGTTTCCTAGTGTGGACTTGAGATATTTTAATTTTTCCTCTGCATTTTGATGTCTTAGACTTTCACAAAATTTATGCAAGTCTTAGTAAAAATCAAAAATATTTACAACCTTCATGTGTTTTCTTGGACTGAGTATGATTAATTTGAAGGTTTTAAAAAAGAATGCTTATGCCTCCCCTAGATATGGCATAAGGCAGGGAGAATGTGAATGTTAAGCATAGCTTCAAAGCAGTCCAAGATCAGTCATTGTGCCAGGCATCTCATTAGTGAACTCTTAGATCAGTAGGAAATACAATTTGCTAATCAACATGGCTTATTTGGTTAGACTGCTTATTGCTGTTCTTTGATCTCTTATTTCTCATAGTTCTGTGTTTAAGAGATTAGTGTTGGAGGAACTCATTAAGTTAACCAGGATTGAAAGAGAGAGAGAGAGATTTTCCTAACTTATGTTACTGTTTTGAATTGTATTATAAGGGCATTAATTGCACTACAGCAGTCAGTAGCACTGTATTTTTACTTAAAAATTAAATACTTTCAAGATGTCTTGGGTTAAACAGATTGTAAAAGAATAATTACACCATTGTAGTAGAATTTAGATGATAAAGTACAATGACAAAGACACTAATCCTAAATGTAGCAAATTATACTTTCTTTTTTTTTTTCCTTCTTTCCTAGGTGCTGCATGTAATAAAATTCCAGGATTCACTCAGTTTCACTTCATGGTTTCTAGTCCTTTGCTAAGTCAGCCAACTGAGCAAGTAGTAGATTGCATTTAATTTCTTTTGTCCTATTAACATCTAAACTTAGAGGAGGAAAGTGCTAAGGTTCCCCAGGTGTTACTTTTTAAAATGGTTGTTTATTTTCATTGTTGCATAATCATGTGAACAAGTACAAAGGTATATTGATGGTGCAGCTACTACTTCACTGTTTTTAATATCTTCTACTTTATTATGGCTTTGTGTAGTGCAACTAAGCTTAATCTATAGTTTCCTAATGTAATTATCTTGGTAACTTATTTCTAAATGATTGTAGATGGGTACTATAATCTAGAGCGAGATTTTAAAAATTGACTCTATGTAGTTTGGGGGAAGTCAACATAGTTGCAAAATTATAGTTAGCGCTGACACTTTCACAGTTAGCATAGGCAATTAATCTCTGTTTAAAAATCTAAATCTAAGGGAAATGGCTGAAATTGATGTGCTTCACTACTGAGGTCTCTTAAGTCATGAATTTAGTAGGTATTACCTTACATCCCAACTCAATTTTTAAGCTTTTGCAAACCTGACAATCAAACTGTGGTTCTAAATACCACAAAAAGTTACCTGTTGCATATTTACTTCCAAGTGATGCCAAGTTTCACCTGCTTTTTGGGGAAAGTAGAGCTTTCGTCACTGGAAAAAAACTTTCAAAGAGAGCTCATAAAGTGAACAGGTGGTCATATGCGTGCAAAGAGACCAAGTGTCTAATGGTTCTTATAGTCTGTCTGTTTTCGTAAGAACTAAGTAGCCAAAAGTGATGAATAGTAACCATTGAACTGGACCTTCACTTTGCCATTTAAAAACATACTTGGCAAAAGTCTGGAATAAAGGGCAGGGAGCAGGAGGGGCTCTGCCTCTACATGTGAGACTTTATTTTGAGAATATTTGTCTTTCTAAAATTTAGTCCAGGTTTTCTTTTCTCTTGAAAAGAAAATTGCATGCAAATGCTGACAAGCAAGGAAAGGGGGTTGAAGAGTAGTGGAGCAGGTTTCAAAGTTTTAATTAAGAGATAAGGAGCATCTCCTTGTGGACCTTTCTAACTTGTTTCACAACAGCTGAGAATACGTTTGAATAGAGAGGACATCCAAACATCCCTGGTAGTACAAGCCTTCAGGGAGTATTGCGCTGACTCTAATTGGATGTGAAGACAGGTGGAAATCTTTCTGTCGCCTTTTTTTGTAATGGAAGTTAAGTTATGAATCTTAATCACAGTGATTTGCTTGTCACTAATATGCTGTGCACTTGCCCTTTCCTGTAGCACATCTACCTACAGCTGACGAAGCTGGGTTTGTCGCTTTCTCTTTCTGTGTCTAGAGATACCAGGATTCATTTGTAATAGAACTTCAGCATCTTGAGGATTGTTCCATAGGTATTTGAAGATCTGTTTGATCGTTTTCTTAACTTGGTGGCTTGCTGGTCATTTAATTGAATCTTTGCTAAATTTGGGCTAGGAAAAATTAAAAAGGGGGAGCAAGTAAAATGAGCATGTCTTAAACACTTTAATTATTCTTTGTTTACTTGAATAAAATCGTTGGGTAATAAAAGCACACCTTAATGTATCATTTATAAGTAAGGTTGTTTAGATGCTTGTGTACTGTGCTTTAGAATGATTGTTGCCTTATGTTCTGAGTTGGTATCTTTGAAAGTTGGAAAAAAAACGTTCCAACTAGAATAGCCATCATTAATGGCCTGCTTTTGAATTTCATCAACAAAGTAATGTATTTGGTGATTCACTTCTGTCACTGGATCTTTAGAGCATTTCATGGCACAGAGTTCACTGTAGGCCACAACAAGCTTTAGTCAAAGAAGCTCTTACTGAATATATCTGCAGTGGTTTAAGGTAAGTTTTCTACCTGTCCTACCTACAACCCTTCTGCCATGGCTGCTGTATCTTCAGATAACTCGGGCAGTCAAGTGCAAATAGATTAATAAAATCCCAATGATTGTTACTTTGGAGATATCATTGTGGATTGTGAACATAGAAAGTTCAGTACTGGCCGCTGAGTGGTAATGTCTCAAACTGCTGCAGTTGAATCCACTAGGATTCATTTTTGAGAGAGGTTGGGAACATCTGTGGCTTGCTTTCTAGAGTGCTTATGCCACTCTGTGCTAGCTAGTGTACGCCTCTAGAGGCTATGAGTGCCCATGCTGAAAGATCATGAGTACTCTATAACAGTGTACCTGAAGTCACTAAGTTACAACTTAACTGCATAGTCAGCTCATCTATACATGAACTTGTCTCCATGAGACATATGTACTAATACATGTGGTTTAATAATGTAGGTTGCTTTGTCATGCTGAATTAGTTATCATAAATGAAAGCGTTAGTTTGTGTAAACCATTTTAATATATTGTTAATTTGACAGTATATTAAATTATAATATTTATACATGTGCCGTTATGATGTTATGGACAGAATTCTGAATTTAGAAAATAATTTGCTTAATATTTTGTATTAAGAATATTTCTTTAAAGGTTGTTAGTAGTAGTGCTGTTCTCTTATGCTTAGCAGACACATGAGTTTTTTTAAGAAAGCTTTTTACAAGTACAAACCCTTGCCAAAAGTAAGCAAACACTCTGACAGTTTCTGCTGTGGTTGCAAAAAAAAAATATCTTACTGTTTCTGATTTCAAGGAATTTTGTATTTTTAAGTTTTTACTCTCGAACTTTTACTACAAAATGCAGAAAAAAACTACACAGAGCATGAGTATTTGCAAGTTAGTGGTGCGGTTGAATGCATCCTGTCTGCAAAGTTGTGGGGTTTTTTTAAGTCCAACTGTGTTTTAAGTTCATTAGCTTCTAACTAGCCTGCTTTTTTCTATTTCTAAAACTTCTTACCAAATTATCGCTTCATCCAATGTAGACAGAAAAAGAATCTTAGCTCGATGGTCTGACTAATAAAGCCAACAATGCCATGTTTTTGCATGCCACTCAATTGTTCTTTAATAAAGCAATCTATATGAACCCTGACAATGTTTCGCACGCGCTTATTGAAGAAAACTTCCCTGTCATTTCAGTGTTTGTAGGTTACCACTGAAATATGTCCTTTCATCTGTAACTGCCTCAATCAGGAATAATTCAGATTTTCAGAGAATTCAAGGTTGGTCTTTCAGATGGAATCTACAAGTAATACTATATAAACTGGAGTTAATCTGTTATCTCTTCACAGGGTAAAAACAACAGTGGTGCTGATTTACTTTTTAACTTAGAAATTCTTCTTTTAGCATTTGTTGTTTGGGTTTAGTTATTGCATGACTGTTGTAACTCATTAACAACTCGGTTCATCCTTGTTTTGAAACAGAGAATACGTGTAGGATTTCAGTTCTATTATCTGTAGTCTGTGTGGGTGAGGAAACAGTGATGCAGTTAAATTTACTTTAGCTCTAATATACAAGTAGTATGTTATACATTAAGCACTGAACTACAAATGTTCTCACTGGGTCTGTTCATTCCTCCACATAAGTTCCATTAAATTTACAGCAAAAGAACATTACTGAAATGTCCGTGGAGCAGATGTGGCAGAATCTCAGGATTTTACGACTAGCTTTGTTATTATTGTTTGAGCTGCTGTGTCAGGCAGCAAACATTTTTAGATGTTTGTGCATTTAACAATATTTGCTGTGTTTTCATTCTCTTCTTTTTTTTCCCCTGACAGTTGCAATCAATGTAGGTAAATACACCTGCTGGTACAATGCTCTCTTGGTGCAATTAGCTGATATGTTTACAGTGACAGGTGGTGGTCTGTGAAATAAAAGCAATAGCAACTTCAAAGTGTGCCAGTTGTTCAGGGAATTCCTGTTACTGGTGATTTTTTTTTTTTTTTTTTTTCTAGGAGGATAGGGAAAAATCTCTGAAAGAAAAGTTTTTTCTTATACTTTTCCCAGGTAGAATTTTACAGAACAATTGTGTTGTAAAAGTCAGGGTTTTTTCTTGGTTAGAAATGGTGATTTCAGAGCTCTGCGTGGAAAAAACTTACATGTGTTAGATGATCGGGAATTTTCCTGTTCTCACCCTTTGCATACTTTCCAGGCTGACTCCAAAATACATTTCAGCTCTAATTCTGTTTGTTGCTGAATTATTATTTTGATTGCTGGTGTCGTGTAAAATATAAAAAGCAGTGAGCTCTGCCACTTGAATGTAGTTTTGAAGTTGGGTTGCATTTTATATTTCTACTTTCTTAGCATTTGTCACTTAAAGATCCTAAGGAATAAGAAATTCAGTTTAGCAAGAAATCCAGTGGCCTTGGTTTATTTGAATATTCTTTTATACAGATGGGAAGAACCTGAAGTTGTTACTTTTCCAAGACAAGCATACAGAGATCGTTATGGAACCTAACCCTCCCAATAGGAGAAAGGCTTTTTGTGAAAGAGTGTACACTTAAGTCTGATCTTCCGACTGCATTTGCAGACTGTATTCAGCCTTTCTAGAATGTCAGGGTAACTGAACAGGAAAAATGCACTGTGATACTCTGACACTTTAATTTTTTGTTTTCGTTGTTACAAGATCAAAATGTTTAAGATACTTCTCTGTTGAAGGTTTAGTAACTTGATTTCACAAATGTATATGGTCTCAGTTACAGATGAGCTTTTTGTCAAACACTGACAGATTTTTGTAAATTTTTTTCCTACTGATTAATTTCTTGTAAAAGAAATTAAATTACATATTTACATATAGACATTTACATGGTACAGTATTTCATAATATTACGTTAAGCAACTGTAATATTAAATCAGGTTGTAATTGCAAAACTGAAATGGGAAATATAAACTAAGTAATTTCTCTCACATAAAACATCCAGATCCTAAAATTCTATTGTTTGAAAATCTGAAGAATGTTTGCCTTCATGTTAATTTCCACAGGCTATGTTACCACATTCATTTTACTCATAACCTTCACTTAAATTGCTGTATAGGTTCTCTGTTGTTGCACAGGACCTTGACAAATTAGATTCTCTTCAGCTCTGCACGATAAACAAGGTTTTTAGGCAAGTTGTTTTCACTTGTCACTCAAATTCTCCTGCACCCCTTCCCGCCCCTCACTTCTGCCCCATGCAAAAGTAATTTCATCTGAGGCTTAAAGTAGATTTTAGGATGACTTTTGCTAAGGGCTTGTATCACATACTGCTGACGCCATTTCACAAAAATTTCACAAAATGACCTCCAAAGCAAATAGATACATTGCTTATACTCGCTACAAACTACAGCAATTTTTAAAGTACTCTCTGGTCTGTCTAAAGCCTTCTTCCATGTATAGGCATGCTCCTTTTCTTACCTCCCACCTCTGAAATCAGAAGAATACTGGTGGTTTTTTTTCCTGTTCTCCTGCCATTAATGGTACTTTATACTTTCTTCAAATGTGTAGTTTGTTGTTTTATAAATGTTTTCTCAATATTAATTTGCTTTCTTGCTGCTATCAGCAGACCTGTGTCATCATAACAGCTTTCTTGACACGTTCTGACTATACCCATCTAGGTTCAACTGTTGGTTAATTTTCTTTCTGAAGTTTACTTTGTGCATGATGTAGACTGTCTTGTATTATTATTTCGCCAAGTAGTATTTGGCAGGGAGGATCCAAGTTCTGGATGTTAAGACTTCTTAAAGGTGGCATAATTCCTCAAGCAGTTAGTCATTTTTCTTGATGTTTGAGAAGCCTACTGTCTACTTTTTTGGGGGGGAGGGGGAGAGGGGGGACTTACAGGGTTTTTTTGTGTTTGTAAATACAAAAAATAATAGATAATACTGTATTGTTCTGAATTAACTAATAGCGAGTTAGTGATTTAAATGCTGGCTACAGAAGTTGAGGGAGGAGACACTCCAACTGAGAAGCAGTATCGAAGTAGATTCCGGTATCACAGTACTGCAGATTTAGGATTATACTTAGCTAGGTCATGAATGCTTATTGTCCATAAGTAGATGCTTGATGGTATATGTGGTTATTAAATACAATGTGACAGGCTATTTGAAAATAAAAATGGTTGTGCTGCTAGCTTAATACTACTCCTGGATATTCATTGTTAGGAGAAAAATGCCAAGGCAAATTATCATAGATCATCTGTGAGGATGAAGGTTGGGTTGGCAGGCTAATACATAGAGAAGGATAAAGGAACTGAAACTTCCCATAAATTAATATTGTTATCTGCAGCACTTTTCCTGAGTATTGAGGAGCAACATAGAACTGACAGTTTCCTACTTTTGTTGCGTAATCAATTCTTTATCTATGTAAGATCTTTTTTTTTGGTGACAGATTTATAGTAATAGATGAAGTAAAGCGTTATAGATTAAAAGGGTGAGTGTAAAAAAGTGTTATAAACAGGTCTAATTCATATGCAGTCAGGTGTGTTTTGCTAATTTGGTTGTTACTGAAGATTAATTTGTATGTTATAAAGTAGAAAATAAATTACATTGGAGTAGCTGCAGTGTTAACGAACTGTAACTATTTAAATTCAATCTTTACCCATTCTTATGAATCCATCAACATGAAAAGTCCTGTGATCTTACTTCTCAGCAAGAGTTATGACAATTTTTGTTACTGCTTAGTGAATTTGCTAGCCCCACAAAAGGGGTCTTTAGAGGGTAACGTAACATAACTTTGCCACATGGGCTTAAGGATGTTAACAGCCTTTAACTGATTTCTGCAGTGCTACTTCTCCTCCCTGCCCACTGTATCTCTTTGCTGGAGGTTACTGTGCCTGTACTGGGACTGGCAGACTAGACTGTATGCATTCACCCAAACAGCTTCATGCCAGATCCAGCAGTTTAACCTCTCTGACCTCCATCTGCACTTTGCACTGAGAATAGCAGATGCCTGGACTCCATTCCACTGGCTCTGCTGTGGGGTTCATAACTTCTGATCAAAGAGCAGTAACAAACAGCTCCAGGGCAATTTGACTGCAGCTGTTTGCTGGGGGAGTATGCATCAAAGCCCTCAGGTATGTATATAGTGCCATCCTCATTCCTGTGAATTGAGCTCCTAGGCTCATAGTTACAGCAGTGGTAATAAAATCCACAGAAAGCAATTATACTGAACAAAGAACAATTAGCTAATAGTGAAGTGCTGAAGACAAGGTTATGTTTTAAGCTTTGTCCATCTCTGGAGAATGATTTSAGCTGGATAAAGATTTTGCTGCCCCGAAAGGGGTGATACTACCCGCATCCTCCAGTATGCATTCTCTTTTCAGTTATGCAGTTGGTTCTGGTGATTATGCAGCTCCACAAAATGGATCAGCTTGCTGGTCTGGCTGAAAACTAATCTTTTTTTCTTTTTTCAGAGCATGACTAAGCAAGCTGTTCTGTTTTACCATACAGTGACCAAGCTGCTAATACCAACACAAGGTAGACTGCAGGAATGCACAGTAGGGCACTGAGGAGCACAGAAAACTATCCAGCTGGTGACAGCACATACTTAGATTGGCAAAAGCAGACTCTTCAAAATTTTTCTACAGACTGAAGTAAGGTGCCTGTGTCTCTGCAGGTTTCATGAGTCAACCCTCAAGCTAGATGCCCATCCTACTATTTCTCCCCAATAAAATTCAGCAAGAGACATGAGAAATCAGGATTTGAATCAAGGACTCCCACTACTTCAGGGGAGCATTCTCATCAACAGGCTATTGTCATGTTCCCTGTATTCTCTCTTCTGTCATGTAAATACTCATTTACTATAGGTTTCCCATCTTCAGGATGGGAAAGCACAGGGTCTCCATACAACCTTTTTCTGATGGCCTTCTCTTTGTTAAAATGTGAATTTGAATTTCTTCTGACTAAGGAGGCTTTACAACTTAGATCTCATACTTCAGAGCAACTGCTGTTACTACAACGCTCTATGAAAATGTGAGCACCATGAATTCAGACTCCTTGACTGGCTATTTAATTGAAAGTTGCTGTGAGATGTGCTTTGTGTTAACACCACTGTGTTTTGGACAGACTACTATATTGCACTCTCAGGGGTTTCTGTCACAGGGATGTCTGGTTACTGAATCACAAAGAGGTTTTGGCGAGAGACAAGTGCCAATATGCTCAGCGGAGCTAAGATAACATCTCCAGTCACATTCAAGAATAGAGCTATAACCCTGTAACTTAATTTGAAAAATCAAGTCTCTTTCAGAGTTGAGAATAGAAGTTTGATCTTGCATAAAGTTGTACTTGTATAACAATAATGTAGTGCCTCACTATGACAAATGTAACTGCTAATGCCAGATAAATATTCCAACTGTCATTTATAATTGTCATTTATGTACCTTTGGTCAGTCTTAGCTATTCATAGTATGCCAATCAGTGTCCTATTTAACCATTATGTTCTGCTTTGTAGCTGTGATTTTTCCAGACTTAGCATTTGGGAAGAACTTCAAATGCATACTAGAAGTTGAGGCAATCTGGTCATATAATAGACCATCTCATATAAGTGCCTCTAAAGCATTTCTCACAGTGAATACCAAAATCACTGAACAATACAAAACTACTGAAGCCTTTAGTCTCAGCATGCGAAGATTAGAGTGCTCCATCCTTAGAAAGGGAAAAGTTGCCCTTTCTTGGGAAGATCCAAAAGGGACTTAGGCACCAGAGCCCAATGTTTTAAGCTTTATGGGGACCTCAGTGCTTCGTCTCTGGTGCTGCTTTCTAACTTTGCAGGTATCCAACATGTCCTGTACATGTTTCTGTGTGGGGATGCATAAAACCAGTAACTCCTAATGCTAGGAAGCTAACAGGCCTTCAAGCTCTGGTCATTCTCTTACTCTTCTAACCCGAGGACCTGATCCGACGAGGATGCTGACACGCTGAATGCTGCTCAGCAGACGGCTGGAGTGAGTTTGTGCGTCTATGGCTTGTTGCACTTGCTTGTTCTAATGACTGAGCTATTATATGTGAAACATGAAAATCTATGTTCAAATAGTAACCTGCCTGATTATTAGAACACTGAGGTTGAAGAATCTTTTCTTCCTTATTCTCCTATAATAAGTAGCAATTCATTTATACAAGGTGAAACAGTTTCAGTAAGAAACATGAGATGGTGAGGAAGACACCACATGAAGATCTGCTTCTCTAGAAAGGCGGAAGTAAGATTCCATGAGGATACACAGCCTGACATATGTCTGTTCCTCTGCCAGTATTGGTTAGGTAGTACACAGTACCAAGCGTCTGGTAAGCATTTCTTGAATACTAGCAGAGCTCAGAAAATGGGCTAAGTTCCTGAGCAATTCACTAATAACAAGACATTAAGGGCAACTTTCTGGTGAGTAAAGAATAAATGTAGATTTCTGACATCAAGAATCTTCTATCAGTGAGGTTCCTTAAGTTCCCATCTATTAAATTTCCATAGTAGTAAGTGTCTGTTCCCTGGGATGTTATAAAGGCACATGACTTCATAGTGAATGACTAACAACGTACCTATCTCATGCTGAAGCACCACAGAGTTACAAGCTAGGTGTTCTTCTCTTGTACCTATGAAATGCAATTGAGTAGATTTTATTCTCAAACCAAGTACATGAGATTGCCGCGCTAGGCACAACTTTCCCTTTATGCAATCACAGTTTCAGGCCTGTCATCCCCTATGCGTGGAGAACAATAGAAATATCTTCCTTTTACACTGTTGACAATTTTCAATGTTTTTAATGA
The DNA here is from genome assembly GCA_035582835.1 of Phoebastria nigripes. Taxonomy (NCBI): domain Eukaryota; kingdom Metazoa; phylum Chordata; class Aves; order Procellariiformes; family Diomedeidae; genus Phoebastria; species Phoebastria nigripes. The sequence goes on along the minus strand of JAYKAV010003084.1, from coordinate 92,185 downwards.
AGTTCTGGCAATGTTAGCAGCCTATCCATGGGAGAACAATTTAACAGATATCACTGTAATCTGAGTAATTAATTAGTGAACAGTAAATCTTTCTTACAGCCAAGAATGTTTACTTTAGCCTTACCTAAAGGGGTTACCAGGACCTGTGTTTAGATGTGATGCTTCAGAGTAAGCCACCTGGTAAAGCAGTGTTACAGGCTGAAGAGAAAAGTGGATGTACTGCGCACTGGTTTAGGTGAGAGAATGTAATTGCCATGTATGTTAATCATATGGCTAAGTACATGAGATGTATATGTTTCATGGTATTTTATAACTGTAAGAGCTACATTTATTAATTCTTATTGCAGGGTATAAGTGGGAATTCTTCTGTCTTCTGCAATCTGAACAAATACTTTCCTGAATCTTGACTGCCTTAAACTCAACCCTTATCTGGGGAGTCTTCCAAAAGTTCTAGAAAAAGTGTAGTTTTATCTCTTACCAGTTCAAAAAGAAACTAATATTTTTTAAAAAATGGCTTTAATTGTTCATGTGCCAGAGTAGAGAACGAGGGGCAATTGGCAGGCCCATGAAGAAATTATCATAGAATAAATTATCATTATTACAATACATCTATCGTTATGGCAAAAATTAGGTGTGAATGGACATAAAGGGCATTTGCAGGTCATTCCTGTTGACCTTACTGTCTACTTCCAATGCACAAGCTTTCTACTATTTGCAACATCTAGGAAACAGTATTTTCAGTGGACATGAACAGTATTCCCTAACTTAGCTGCTTTCAATAAAGCAAGATAAAAATTCTAAATAACTTGATTTTAAATACAGTGGGAGTTAGTTGGGTGTACCTTTCATTTTCAAAGTTGATGCAGTTGTGCTCTTTTAGCACTTAACAGCTAGTATGAGTAGTTCTTGACTCGCTCGTCATGAGCAGACTTGCAGCCTGCTGCCAGTTGGTGGCTGAGCCTGCAGTACTGCCATAGAAGGAGTAGAAGCTGAAAGCTGCAGATTTTGTTTTCTGCCCGGTGTCGTTCTTGTTCCTAGGAAACAATCCCAACCTCAGTTACAAGTTTTTCATCAGTAATTTCTTCAAGCAAGCAGCCTAAGCAATCTGTAAACATAGATTGAATATAATCACCTAAGCTATCATTAAAAGATTCATCTCAATCAGCAGAGCCTGCTAGCTGATTGTCACCTGACACCTTACAATTAAGACAATGACTAGTATTTTTGACAAAATAGCTGTGTGTGGCATGCTATCTCAGGAATGGCCTTTTCCAGTATTTATTACCATCAAAGCTGTCAGTCCTGCATACTGTGTTATTTTGAAGAGACTTTACAACAGATACAGCTAAATGGATATATGTAAGATAGGCTTTATCTGGCTTCTGGAGATTTAAGTAACAAAGTTCAAGTACTTGAATTTTTTCATGTGCTTCATGTATTGATATAACAATGAATTAAAAATAAAGTTAATCCATCTTGTGCAATGAATGAGAGGCTTTAAACTGAATTTGAAATTAATGTATATTAGGATTGTGTAGGGCGGTGATGGGGGAAGAAGTTGTTTGAATTGCAGTTGATAATTGTTATGAGGGGTTGCGTTCAGTACTGCAATGTGATTTATTACATTCAAACTAGCATCACATAGTGAGCTGGGATTTGCTAAATAAAGTTTTAGGTTAGTAACTAAACCAGGGTTGGGGTTTTTTTGTTTTTGGTTTTGGTTTTTTTTTTTGGTTGGTTGGTTTTTTGTTGTTGTTTTGGGGTTTTTTTGCCTCCTTTTGTGCGTCCTACAGTTTCAGGGTTTTATTTCCCCCTGCCTGAATTCCACCTTCTGTTTTGTCCCATAACTGCTTTCCTCCTGCTGTTTTAACCCATAACTATGTAATTCCTGTTCTAGTTTATCAAAACAAGTTATAATTGGCAAAATATAAATATCTGAAACTTCTGTAGTTACTGTAGTATCTGCATACCTGAACAGTTTTATGGCAAGAGTACAGAATTTTTTATGCTTGTGGTTCATTCTGCATTGCTATGTACAAACAAGCAAAGTCAGGCTATAGAGTGATACTTTGAACAGTTACACCTTGCTTTGATCACCTGATCTTTGTCAGTATTTGTCTCTCTGGGAATCCAAGAACCTTTAGTAGCTGACTTCAGGACTATGTGTTTAATACATTTCCACTAAAAAAGGAAAACCTTTTTCCGGTGTGATTATGTAATTTTTTTGACTTCTGATTCCTTTTCAGTGGTTGCATATCTCTGACAAAGATATAAAAGTTTCTGAGGTAACTTTCTGAAACCTGTCCTTATTGTGAACTTCCTGTATTTTGTTGCTGCTACTCTTAGCATCTGATACTGGATTAACCTACTTATAGTCGTCCTGAGTAAAAAAAATCTACCACTTTTTTTTAATTAGAGAATTCAATTTTATTAAAACACAACTTTGAGAAGTTGTGCTACTATAATAGTTAATATTTCTGTTCTGGTCTACTTGGAGTCAGTTCATGTTTTTAGGAAAGAATTTGCTGAAAGGCTGCTTTTATATAAAGGCAGTTATTTTGTATTTGTAAAGCCTGGTCCTATTAGACTATTTTAGACTGATTAAAAATAAGCATATCCTGTTTTTCTAGTGAAGATGAACTGAAGTGTAACATGAGACATTGCACATGTTTCTAGGTGAAGATGTATAGTATTACAGTACTAGGTAACGACTGAACTTTGGAAAGGAGCTGAGAAGTGGCAAATACATTGCAAATAACGAGCTATCAGAGAAAGCAAAGGATAAACTATATATTCTATGTATATGGTAAGGTAAAGAAAAACAATAATGGTAATTGCGTTATTTTTCTAATTTCTTCTTTGTGCAAATGGATTTTAAGCTTGCCTGTGCATTCTGGTGTTGAGTGCATTTTTTCACTTTCATACTGTTCATCTACAAAGCCCAGTATTTGCTTAGATGTTATTTCTCAGTTACAGTCATACCAAATTACACTGTTACCTTCAAGACCACTTTGTGTGGAAATACTGTCCTTAAGTACAACCCACCATCTTTGCCTTCAGAGTGGAACTTTTGCTGAATGGTTTTTTCACTTCCATAGACTCTGCAGTACTGCTATAGTAATGAGTTTAAATTTAATATTGTAAACTTGCTCTTCAAATGTAGTCTAGATTTAAAATTGAAATGTAAATTTAAGCTTCCATTTGTAACTTGAGTGTTTTTCTAAAGACATTTCAAAACTTTCATTTGTACGTTTAAGATCATCCTGAAGTTCTAGAACATATTGATTTATTAAATAAGTGCTTGAATTTTAATCTAACTTGTTTCTTTTTGATTAAAACCTTAGTTTTTTGCTGGTATAGATTATACGCTGAGAAATGTAGCCTGAGTTATTTTTATGAGAGATTATACATTGTTTTTTTTTCTCTAGTTGTTCTTAATGGACATTGCCTTAGGTTTGAAATAGTATTAGCTTAGGCCAATATTCTGCTCTTCAACAGAGTCAACCAGCTGGAGTGAAAGCACCTTGCAAATGCTACCTAACTGGGTTGGGGGCACCAAAGCTGGTTATCCCGCTGTGGTGCTGCATTGTGTTCTCTGGATAAAGCTTAAAATACATTTCCCAGTTTTCCCTGTCTCAAGTGGTTTTTTCTCTTTCCATACTACAGTGTCCTGGCCTCTAACGAATTATGAAGGTTTTTTTGYATGTCAAATCATTACTGTCACTGTCATTATGATCCAGGATCTCTCTTTCCTGGGCCAGAAGGAGAGAGAGAAGTTATGTTTGAAGGAAATAGCCACAAAGAATTTCTAGATTAAGTGCATCTGGAGGAAGATGAGTGGACATTAATACACTTAAACTGATTAAGGGAGCATAATAAATCCACCTGGTTCCTGCAAAAGGGTAGGCTAGATGATTACTGTAATGCTTTCTAGATTTAAAGATATGTGAATAGATCCCTCTAAGGAATATGATTCTGTCAAAAGTGCAATATATAGAAATAAATTTTTCGTTTATAGGAAATKATAAACTTCTACCCCATCGGTCTTCCTGGATCCTCTGACCAAAATGTGAGGGCAACTCCTATTCACGTTGCTGCCTAGAGCAGGATGTAGATGCAGATTTCTTCAAAAATCTGCATTTGCTCAGCATAAACTACAAACTAGTGGAATACAGGCGAGTTCTTATCCAAGGATGTGATGCTCAAGCTGCTGTGGTAAGGCCAGCTTTGAGTACTGCATTTTTGGAGCTGGCTGGAATCAGCCTGGAGCACAGACCTGTCAGCAAAATTTGTGCATAGGCCAGTTTTTATCTAGTGAAATGTGCAGTTGGATTTACTCATAATCTGAGATTAAAGCCTGTTTAATCTGAGCACAGAGCATTTGGATTGCAGTTAATTTGTTTAGYTGATGTAAAACACAGATGGAGATAATACAGGTTGGTGTGAATGACCACATAGACATGTGATATCTGAAGGAAGGACTTTGGCTAGAGATGGAGCTGAAACTGAACCAGTGGAATGGGCCTTCTCCTGCCAAAACAGAGGAACTCTTGCTTCACTTTTCCCTTCAGTGTTCCTAACTACACAGTTTCATCCCATCTTTAAGCTGGGCTCTGCTGCTTGTCAGTGCCTTCTTGAGAGGTCTGTCTTTACTCTGCCAACTGTCTGTTAAGGTCTCGCCTGAAACCATGGTATTAAAAGAAGCCTAGTGTTAGGATCTTTTCACCGTATGATCATACCACATGACTAATAGCTAGAAGACAGCCATGTTGTTTGAAGTTGGTTTTATAATAAAATCCATAAAGCATACAAACTCTGCAGGGACCTGCACTTTGTATAGGAATGGCAATTCAATAAGTTAAATAACTAAAGCACTGACTATGTTTAGACAATAATGTGTAGACTCTTAATTCTCCTCACCCGTAAGTGTGCTTGTTGCATTTTTAATAAGCTTTTATCTGGAGAATAGTTTTATCATTGGGTTCTCTCCTTAGATTGGATTTTATTTTGTTGTTCCACTAAAATAAAGTATAGCACATTTCCACACTTTTCTAAATGGATTTTGAACGTATGTTTTGAATATTCAAGTAAAAATTGGACATAATAAACAACCTTTCAGGCAGGAATAAAATTAGAGGAATAAAAAGACAGGTGTGCAGCATATTAAGTTACACTAGATGCTGAACTCCGGCTGTCGTCAGCAAATGTCAATACAAGTGTAGCTGCCAGCAAGTTAAATTGCACAGTGCAGAAAGGTACAAGAAAGATGTTGAAAAGAGTTTTATATCTTCTAGAGATTTTGTTCAGAGAGAAAGAGGGCCTACAGTTGCTGTGAAGTCCATGAAAGACTTTGCAATACCTTTTGATTCCATGCAAAAGATACTTAGCCACTAATGATGAACATTCATACAGATATTAAGGAAAGGATGGCATCTTCCACTTCTTTGCAAGTCCCCTTCCACCGTCAAGATAAGACACTCTTGTTTATGTTTTCCATTCCAGAAAAACAAGTGAGAACTAGCACCATTTTACACAGGAAGGTGGATGCAGAAATAGTTGTATAACTGTAAAGGTCTGTAGTCACAGCTGTGACATAGTCACATCTCAAGATTTGAGTGCATATTTTCAGTGTAAATTTCTTTCTCCCTCAGCGAATTACTAATATAAGACGACCATTGCTTCAGCCGCTGCATTGAGTTCGCATTGCCATCAAGTGGTAGTTGTGCATGCATAGATGAAGAAAAATGCATGTCTGTCTTTAACAAATAGCTGATTGTAAAAGTACTTCAAATAAGGGTATAAAATCTGTTGATTCTAACCTGAATGTCACAAATTGGAAAATAAATGTTACTTTCAAAGTGAAGGATATGCTCTGCCTAAACTTACTTAAACTGTAACGGTAACTAAAGTGCTACCATAAAGCAGAAACTGGATGTGGCATTAGCATTTTCTAGGTTTAAAATTTTTACTTCACAATTTGTGTGACCTTGATTTGATCCTCTAAAAACTGTTTTACAGAGCCTCTCAGCTGAGTTCAGGGAGCTTTATGAGGTTAGCTTTGTAGTATATAAAACCAGAAAAAGTGTTTTCTGCATAAGGTTAAAGACAGGTTTCTGTTACGAGTCATGCTATCACTTTGTAATGTTAATGTCTAAAAAAGCTCCCTAAAAACTGTAAGTAAGAGTACTTAGAAGTCAGCTTTACTGGAAGAGTCCTTTTTACTGCAGAACTGCCATCACCACCTCGTTCAGAATGCATCCAGTTGAAGAAGAAGCTTATGTGAGCCTGTCAGTCCTAATAGCCTCCTGTAGACACTGGCAATACATCCCATTTCTTTTAGCTGTATATGGGTACAGGTTAAAGTAACAACTCTATGTCAGAACCCTAAGGCCTGTTAAAAAGGGCTGTATGTTTTTTAAAAGCTATTTACATTGGCTTTCATGAGGAATATAAATGACAGAAAATGGTTGGGATAGACAGTTCCCTCTTTTAACTTAGGCTTTGTTATTCTTTTTAGCCTTCGCAGTTGACTGTGTGCAACACAAGCCATTAAAATGTGTAAGCCAGATACGAATCTGAAATAAGTGTGTTCCATCACTTGCACTGTAATAGCTGAATCAATGTGAAAAAATAAACACATTTGTAAACTGTTAGGACAAAAGCTGAAATCAGGACTTTTGTCTTGAGCAAACACGAGATCCTTTCAAGAACTGTCTACTGTTTTGCACCCTTGGTTGCAGGTTCTTTTTGAAAGGTTGAGAGGGGGATCTATTCAAAGATAAGTTTTCTTGCCAGCTTTTTTTTATGAAAACCTTTTATAACCAGCTGTCAGCCACAGCTTGTTAAACAAGTTACATAGTGCTGTCCTCTCTGGGGCAGGGTGTAAAAAAAAAATAAAAGCAGCAGTGTTTGCAAAAGCAGTAAGTTATGCCGAGGCAGCTGGTGAATTAGAATTCACTGTCTCTTGCTTAGTCTCTTACGTCTGGAGTGTAAACAATGTCAGATTCCTCCACATGCTAGTTCACTGTGATGAGCTCAGGGTATCCTTGCCCTTTGTTATTTCCATTTCTGCCTTTTCTCACCTTGTGATATTATACAACCAGGATACAGCATAAGCAAATTTAGGCTGATATAAATATACCACCCCTTCAACATAGATGCCCAAGGGAACACACTCTACAAACTTTGGAATTTTATAGCTTTAATGGGTGGTATTTATAGGGGAAGCATGAGATTACAATTAAATAATTTATAAACTTGTTATTTAATGTATAGCATAATAGCCTTAGCAATGTAAAGAGCATTTAAGTTCCCCCTGATATTAGCATACCCTACTTTCATGAGGTTTAGGGAAGAGGTACTAATACCAAAATTGTTTAATTTGAGTGTTAGGCAGTAATCAAATTTCTAAATTTAGAGTTTTGTTTATGAAATAAACATTTCTCCATAAACATTTATTCCATAAACAAAACTTCCATGTTGCACTTCTTTTAATAGCCATACCTTGTCCTGTGGCTCCTGCCTTATTTCCTGTTTAAACTTCTTAAATTTCTTTTTATACATTTCAGAATTCCTCTCAAACATTTTACATGTTGTCTGCTAGATGACATCTCTTGCCTGAATTTATTTGAGCTAAATATCCATTTCCTGAAACAACTGTTTGTCCAAAACAGTGACATCATCAATCAGTGATACAACCATTCTGAAACATCTTTAGAGAAACTTAGATGCTTAGAATTCTTAACCTGTTTTATGGCAACTTCATGCACAATCAGAGACTTTATAAAATCTCTAATTTGCAATCTCACTGGTAAATAGTGAAGTACAGTTGTTCAAGCTACTTATCTGCAGCCAGCTCTGGTTACTTCAACTGGCTAGCCTATGCTAGCCTATTACCTTATGTTTGAGATGATAATTATGAGTTATTGCATGCTAACATTTGTAGTTAGGCTGAAAGTAGCAGAAATGAGGCAATACAGAAGGTCACTTTTTAAAAATAAACCACAACTTTTATTCAAGATGAAACTTCTACTATTGTAATGGTAAGATTTTTAACGTAGGTTATTTCTCATGCTTTTAAATTATGGAAACTTTGGGAGAAATGACTTGTTAAATAGATGAACCAATGATCAGGACAAAATATTTTATTTTAAACACTTTTCCTTAGTTTAGTCCTTAGTTTAAGCAGGACATACTACTCATTTCAGTAAAGAATTCAGATTTTGCATCCTCAGAGGGTAAATGCACTTTATACATCACTGCTCCACCACCCAGGTTAACTTTCCATATTGCTTGTGCACTTTTTTTAAAAAAAACATACAACACGTTCTAGAAATATAAAAACAGAACAAGGAAAGTGATTGCAGTAGCTAATAAAAGCAGTTTATCTTTCTTTTAAAACTTGTGTTATATGTAAACAGATACTCACTTCTTGTCTGGCTGCTAAGATAAAAAAAGACATGACAGCCCAACTGTTATCTTTGAAGTGTCAAAGTCTGAAAAAGTCATTTAACATCCAGCTTCAGTGAGATCTTAACATTTGTTGAAGGCAAGTGATCAAAAATGGTTGTATTTCTTTTTGATTTTTCATGTTTAACTGAACTACGAAAGATTTATCCCTGTGCAAGACATCCAAAAGCATGTACAATTTAAAAATAATCAGACACTTTATCAAAGTAATCAATTGTACAAATACAAGTGAGGAACTGGTTAGATAGCAATTTTAAAGATTTAGATGTATAAGCACAAGCCATCAGTGACATATCATCATAACAAGCATCATATAAAAAGATGGCAACAGAAAGTCAGTCTTCACCACGTGAAGTCGCTTGTTCTGTTCTCAGGTGGAGTTCTGTGCCCCACTTTAAACAATAGGCTTCATGAAAGATATATATTATTTGGAAAGAGTCCATTGAGCAACATAAGGATTACAGTTTCTACAATCTGATTAGAAAAGATTTCCCCCACATAAGGAAAGTTTTAAAAGATTTGAAAGGTATCAAAGGCTACTGAAAAGAGGAAGAAAAAAAGCCTCTGAATTTGTGTTGGTTGTTAGGACAAGAATTAATCTGTTTCACTTGCACCATGGCATGGAAGATTTAAATTGGACTGAAGTTCCACAGCTTTCTCAGGAAAATTAAGTAGTCCTTCCCCCTTAAAAAAAAAAAAAGGGGGGGGGGCAAAAAAGCAGTTAGCTCTCAGAAATGACACAATTAATTCTGAAGTATTTACATAGACTGAAGAACCATTTACAAGAAGCTTTTAAACCTGTTTCATCTCACACATTTTTGGTGGGAAGCAACGCTACTTCCCATTACTTTCTTTAAAAACTGATGGTCATTCAATAATTTATGAAGCTATGGCCATATCTTCATTAGTTTCATTTTCCTTGTTATCTACAGAACATGCTCCAAAGATTTGAAGAATTCTGTTTCTGCTTTACTTCATATTTGATAGCTTGGCAAATTCTATTGACTTTTCCCCTTGCTTCATCAAATAGTGGTAAGAGAAGCAAATGTAAACTGAGTTTTAACCACCTAAGTGGTATGGTTTTATTATGCATTACACATGGATTGGGGAAAAGAAGTTCAGTAGCAATAGAATAAAATGTTAAGACCTGGATTTAAAATATGTAATTAAGAAAACTGCAGAGTCATGTTATTAATTTTAGGGCAGTTTTTGTCTTTGTTTTCCAAATCTAAGCAAGGGCACACATTCAACTATGGTAACATTCAAAGTGTACAGTCCATTGCTGTTTCATTTTAAGCTCTGAGGAAATAAAGCATGAAGTAGTATTAAAAAAAGTATATTGACTTGTTATTCACTTTTATTAAATACATGTTTACACTTACGAAAAAGTCTACCAATTTAAAATACTAATTTAGATTGTTACCCATTCTATAAATCACATATGCTTGAAAGTATACAGTGCTGTCAAACTTCAGTGACATTTACATGAAAAAAAGAAAACAGTTCAATTTCTTTATTAGAAATATAAAAGTATGTCACAATATATTGCAAGCTAGATGTTTATTTCAAAATAGTATGCAGCATACAAGCAGTGTTTATTTTTTATAGGACTATGTAAAATTATTCCTTCCAGATCTGCAGTTCCTTACGTTGTTGGAGCTGTTTTACTAATTAACCAGTGAACAGGGAAAAGGACAAAACAAAAACAACACAGAAATTACTAGGAAAGTTGTATGCAATTAAGACATCCCGAGGAGCAGATAACTATAACATTGACATCAAGGAACAACCTGCATACCTGGCCCATTTTCTGCCCATTGGAAAAAGCCACACTGTTTTTCCTTCCCAAGAGGGCACACAAAAAAGTTCTTTCCATTATTGGGACCAATCTTCAACACAGTCTTCATAACACATCGCTTGCCATGGTTACAAAATGGAAAATTCAAGTCAGCCCACTGCCAAAAGAAGCAGGTTTTAGGCACAGTTTTAGCATATGTGATGGGTATGAATTCCTTATTTTAAAATTGGCAATAGAAACAGATCTACAGGGGAGGCCCTAGAAGAAACTCTTCCTAGTAGTTAAGATAGTTCGATCTCTTTTGTGATCACTGATTTTAGATTTTTTTTTTTTAACATTAATTGGAACTGCACGCACTTTAACTAGTGTAACTTTAATTGCTGTTAACACATAGTTTTCTTCAAATTAAGGCATTATAGTCATTACTGTCTTGAGTTCATCTATTAACTACCTGGCGGCAGGTGACTGAGTCAAACTCTTTTCAGTCACGTACGCTCACAGCAAGGAGCAATGGCCACCAGTTGCAGCTAGGGAGGTCAGGTTAGGTATTAGTGCAGCAGTGGGAGCAGTTGCCCAGGCAGATTACAGAATCTTCATCCTTGGAGGTTTTCAGGATTTTGACTAGACAGAAACATGGCTGATGTCTATATCTAGTTTGCCATGGTCCTTCTTCAAGCAAGAGGCTGAACTAAACGACTTGTATACGTCTCTTCAAACCAGCATTTCTGCTATGCATCTGTTTTACATCACACAGAAGCAGATTAAGAGCATTTACACAAGCAGGTGCCTTCTCAGCAGTAAGAAAACTAAAACTAAGTTTATAACTACTGTTATGCTCTTAGTTTCTATTCAGTGTGCAAAAGTATTTAAAATTACCTCAGACTTTAAATGGATCACATCTGTCCACAATTACAGATTACTGGGGCAAGGAGGCTGCAGGAACAAGTGCTTATTAGAAAACAGGCCCTGAAGTCTTATACATACTTGAAAGTAGTCACAGCGAGTTTCTCTGGGTAGAGGACAAGTATAAAACTGCCTGCCCTTGTTTTCTCCGTCCTTTCTCACAACTCTGAGGCTGCAGAGACGGCTGTGTTTACTGCAGCGAGGATGGCCCGCACTTAACATACGAGTATCTTCTGTCATATTGGCTTGAGGTTTGCTGTAATGACAGGTTACAAAATGAATCCTGCGTAACGTTAAAGGGATTACCAACACCACAGCCAAAGAACCCCCTCCCACCATTACAATAGCTCGCTCAGTGTACTTTCACACACAATGACAGCTAGAGAACTTGCTTCTCTAATGCACCCTGTTGTGCCTTTAAAGATGAATGATTGCTAGTAGTGAATAGACAAGACTGTGTGCTTTTCTTGCAGGTATTATACCAGTTTTCCCCAGCATTAGCCCATGTTTTAAATTATTTCAAAGTACTCAAACCAATCTACAAAAAATAAATATTACCACGGCTATTATACTGCGCACCCCGAATTCCAACATATTCTAAAGAATATGGGAAAAAGACCAATGCCAAGTAATTACTCCAGGTTGAAGGTATTTGTATGCTTCACAAAACAGACTCCCACCCTCGTTACTAAAAAGTTACAGTGATGCTCCAAATCATATTCAGACAAGAAGTAATCCAGCTAAGGGGATGGAACAGTGTTCTCTGAATGGGATAAAGTTTCTTTCTTTCTTCCTCATGATTGAGATAGTCAGAGATTATCTGAATACAATACACAAGGCTTTATTTAAAAATGGTAACATGAAAAAGATTAATACTCTGAAATGTATCTGTCCAATATATGTATAGAACAGAAAAGCAGTGATGAAACTTCAGTGAAAAAAGAAAAGATTAATTAATTCATTCTTGTTAAGTTACCAGCTTAGGAATTTTATGTTCTCTTTTATGTCTGGAAGATTGCAGTCCTGCAGACATCAGCAGTTTTCTTCCAACACCTCATTAAAACAAAAGAAAAAAAACCAACAATTTTTTTGTTGGTTTTTGTTACAAAGTGTTTGGTTTTGGTTTTTGTTGGGTTTTGGGGTTTTTTTAAACGTTTAAGTTCACGACTTGCTATAACTACCTGTTATCGTGATTGATACTGCCTCATTTCTTCTTTGCACTCCTCTGTATTCTCAATAATCCTGCCTACATCCTCAGTTCTCCGTGGTCCTCTACTGAGACAGCAAGGAGAAAGTATATTCATACAGCCTAACCTGGCTAGCCAGTGAGATCTGGTTTCAAAACTGGTGCTTCAACAATGCAAGAAATAATTTCTGTATTTCAGTACAGACAATGACCAAGAATTTTGTAGCATGTCATTAATATTTCACATTCGCCCTGCATAATTTACCACTGTAAGTGACATCTACCTTGCACTCCCATTTCTGTTGTGTTATGTCTGCCCAACTTTTCCTTGACAACCCTAATAGGTTCTCACATTTCTCTTAACTAGGCAATGGATGTGTTTGAATAGGGCTGTGTAAATAAAAATTCAGGATGGGTAGAGCATTGAAGTAGTTCCATATAGGATGGGGAGGAAAGTTAAGAGAAAATAGTGATGGGAGGTTCATCAAGGTACCTTCATATCATGGAAGAATGTTGAAAACTGCTAGTTGACAAACAACTTTAATTAGAATATATTCATTCAGCTACTTTCCTTTTGTCATCTTTCACAATGGCTTCAAGATCTCTCTAAGCAGATAGCAACTACAGTGCTAAGATCAGACAACTCCTTAGGTAGAACTGTGCTTGTTGACCTATTAGTGCTATACTGTCCTATTCCATGGGAATAGCTGAACTATCAACAGCTGTTTAGTGAACAGCAGTACTGGCCAGATGCCAAAATCAGGACTTTTCCAGTGACAGCCTAGGTCATTCAGTGCTGTTGAAATCTGAGTATAATTTTAGTTACCCAAGAATAAGTTACCTCTGGCAGAAATCCAAAGACAACAGTGTCTGAACCCAACAGCACAGTATTCCATTAATCTTCAGGAATAAAGTTGGTTTATGGGATTATAAAAAGACTTGTTTACATTTTAGAATACATACCTGATTGCTATATTATATTGGTGAACAGAGTGGAGGTGATCAGTTTTCTGTTTCTTCTGTATGTGTTTGAAAGCAAGAGGTTGCTGACAGGAGGACAAAGCCATAGCAGTTACGCATGTTGAGCAATCCTTATCCGTGCTTCCCGCTGGCAGGTAGACATTGTTTTGGATTTGATTACAATTGCTTTTTGGAGAAAAACACTGAAAGTGTCCATCGGATATTTGGGTATCATTTCTCAAAACAGCTTTGTTACCAAGATCTATTAAGACAAGAGTTGTCGTTCCAAATGCAGCTTTCCTATTGATCTTTACTTCTGTGCTTGGTTTTCTGAAATCATTACAAGGGTACTTCATTAAGTTTATGTTAAAGGCTGCAGAATCTTCAACATTCTCTGTCTTTGGAACTAAGGAAAAATAAGTTATTGGTTATAATCCATCTGTGTAGAGTGATACATCATATTTCTGATCTGTATTCATAATTCATCATACAGGGAGCGAAAGAGTAAATTTACCATACCATCTTGAAAGATCTCAAAACCTGTCACAGATTAGATATAGTACCAAATTTTGTACAATAAAAAAGCTTATGCACTTTTGGAGTCACGTACAACATGTGTTTCAGGATAACATTACTATTGCTTGAATAGGACCAGATATGAATAGTACTCTACAAATGAAAGCTATGGAGAATTAACCATACAAAATGGAATTTGGCCCAAACACAGGCATTAAGATATTTAAATTTTTCAAAACAACCTTTTATATCCCCAGCACTGGGAGATCGCAGGGTATGGTACCTCCAGCAGCAATACGTTATCCATTTTTAAAGTATTGTTTTACTATTGACACAAAAAGGAATATTCATTTGTTGGGTTTTCTAGTGCTTTCAGGGTTCCCATCCTTTCCAAACATCATGTGCATCCAAACTTATCGATCCCTTACTGTAAGAGGCTTCAGAAGCAAGCAGTTCAGACATTTACTTTGCATTTATTTCCTGAGATGAACAGTACGTTTCTTCACAGAATCAGAGGCCCGCCTAGTGGGCAATAATCATACCAAAAGAGCGGGCATAATTTATTAATGCCAGTTTAATAAATAAGGAGTCTGTAGGTAATCTTTCCTGAGAAAAGGATGAAAAGAAAAACTTTATGGGGTCCCTATGTGCAATCTTTGTTAAGTAGCTGTGAAGCCATAGTGTTCAAGAACAGAGTCCTTTCTTTTCTACCATCTCCAGCAAGTGTCTCCCTCCTACATCTTCCCTCCATACAAGGAAGAGGGAATTAAGCAGAAGAAAAATGGGTAGACAAGGCATACACAAGGGCACACTCTCTCCAAAGGCATTCTCACTCAGAAACAAAATAAGACTCCCTACAGTTTACTCTGAACAATACTTGGTTCTAGGCTCCTTCTATTTTGCCACTGCTGCACAGTGACACATACTGGTTCCAGTGCATTCAAATTTGTTTAAGAAAGAATAGGAGCTTGGCCTTGTACTTAGCAAAGGAGCAAGGAAATTGAGATGTAATGGTAAATAGTTATCTCTCTCTACAGACTGAATTATTTTGGCTGTATGGCCAGCAGCTAACTTAATGTACCAAGTATTCTGTCCTCAAATATTCAAACGTTTCTGCTGACAGTAGTTAATTTTAGAAACAACATAAAAGACAAAAAATGAACAAAGCGAGAAGGCAAGGAATCTTAAAGTCTGAAAAGAGAGAGGTAAGCAAAACCATGTTTTAAAAAAATCTCAAATGCCACTCCTATGATGCAAAAATAAGTCTTATTTTTTAAAAAAGAATTTTTGTAACAGTATTCCACCAAGTCTAACACATCTTCAAATTCCAGGCCTGTTTTCAGTAATGGCATATAGCTAAACAAGTGAAACTTAGAAGTACAGGAGAAGGAACAGGATTTTGTTACAAAGCTTAAAATAAAGCATTTGTGCACATGCCGTTACATATTTTAAGGTCCATCTGACAGTATTAATTCCAGAATAAATGTTAGTTGGTAAATGTGAGTCTGTGGACAGATTAAAACTTTCAGGTTTCTGGCACTGATTTTGTGGGAGGATTATGTAAGGTTAGCCTCTGCTGGCAACAAGTGTCATGTAAGGCACAAAGACATACTTTTATTGATTCCTGGCCTGAAGAAATGGACTTTAGCTAGTGTAAGATAAGAGTTTCACACACATCACTCCATTCATAAAAGGAAAAACTAGAATAACTTTAAAAAAGCATTCGGACTTATTTTGTAAGAACCGAGATCAGTACCATAAAGTCACTTCTTCACCAGCTAGGAATTTGGGGGCACTTTGGAAAGTATGGCTCAAAGTACCATCAAAAGCTATAGGAATGTGATCTTTAATTCCGATTTCAGCATATATACTTTGAGTAATATAGTTAAATCCAGTGAACTTTTAACAATAGGTTCTGCAGCCTATATAAAAACATTAATTCTTCTCAGATGCAAAAAGCCTGTATATTGTTTACAAATATCTTTTCTTTCAGTTTTGCAGCACTGGAGCTAGAAAAATAAAGAAATAAGTTGTAGTGTGCAGATTTCAGCCACTTCATTGAATAATTCACTACACTGTGAAATAAGTGGAGTATTAGTTTTTGAGGTAGAAAAGTTTCAATATGGAATTGTTATAGAATTAGCTTTATGCCCAAAAAGCTACACATATGCAAACCTCTAGACTTTGTTTCTTGGAATATATGTAGCAATTCAAAATGTTTTGGAGCAACAGTCTTGATCCAAATAATTTCCTGTAAATCCCTCCACAGAGTAATTTACTCACTTTTTCTACAGAAAGTGAAAAAGAATACAAAGCTCCTCTTCACATAGAAAACAGGTCTCAGTGGAAAGTCTGTCCATTACCTCATTCATTCCTTCTTAATATTTAAATTTCTATAAAGAAATCTGGAGAGAAGCTAGCACGTTACTCATTCCATCTTCCTGTCGCTTTCTAGATCTCATTCACAGCTGCTTCTGCCCATCAGATCTAGATAGCAGCATTAAAAGCTCCAGTAAGAAACAAACAACAAATTTAGGTAAGAAGTCCAGAATCATCCTTACTCTGAACTTGGGAGGAAAAAACCTAGCCCCTGAGAAACCCGACATCCTTTTGGAAGGGGTACCAAAATACACTGCTTTTGTTCACATGAAAGAACGACAATTACTTTTCTGCCCCCCTCTATCAAACATATGCTGCAAGCTTCTAAAGATTTTAAGGAGAGTTGAAAGAATGGCATTTTGCCTCACTCCTTGCCCCAATAAAAACAAAGGGTCACTGCAGAGGCTTGTCTATAGAATCCCACCTGCACACAAAGCTAGAAGACAAGACACTTTTAGGGTTTAAGACAAGACAGTTTCCATGATTGTCCGTGCAAGATTTCCCCAAAATCTGACTTTGTTAGCTAAATTTATATAAATACAGAATCATAGAATCATAGAATCATTAAGGTTGGAAAAGACCTCTAAGATCATCGAGTCCAACCATCAACCCAACACCACCATGCCCACTAAACCATGTCCCTAAGCAGGAATATGATTCACAATGAGACACTTCTACAGTTCTATAGTTGTAAAAACTGCATCAAAACTACATCCTCCCCGCTTTCCCAGTACAGGTTCCAGACAACCTTTCAGTACCTTCAGGCTTTGAAGTCAAACAGGCATCACAAATTTCAGCAGAAGGCTTGTTTATCAGGGTACAGCACATACACATCCACTCCTCTTCAGATTTCTGAGCTACATGTTCATTAGAACACGACCTCCTGCCATATGCCCAGCCAGTTAGGCTATTTCTAGTTGGCAGTTTGCTGTGAAACAAAAGAATGATGTTAGTCTTTCGTGACATTTCTTCTACAAATTGCCTTACACCACTATGTGCAGGGAGGCACAGGGCTAGAGAACAAGTAGTATGCAGTGTTATGCCTGCCTGTTATAGCTTGGACAGCATGTCATGGTTAGAGTTTGATTTTTTTTTTTTTTTCCCTTTACCTCAAGGGCAAATCTTTCCTGATGCTGCATAAGTAATACAAATAAAAATATTTAAATGAAAATGGACAGAAAGTTAATTATTAACTGATGTACTCTCCAGCACAATGCCCCAGCCTCTCTCAAATTCCCTACCATTTTCAAGTACTGCAGCAAGAAACTTGGCGAGAATGGGAGACGGTTTCAGTACTTTTCCCCCATCCCTTGTACAGAACACTTAATAACAAGTGCATTACTGGATGAAGAACTGTTCAGAAGCCAAACTACAGAAAGTCACACTATCTAGCAAACAAATTGTTTTGCTCTCATTTAAATGCTACCAATTAGACCACTTCGTTATCATAACAGCCAACAGAACTGAAAACCTTAAAAGTTAGAAAGTCTTTCTTGTGTGTCACCATTTGCTGGAAAGCCTTTTAACATTTAGGAGCCTGTTGAGAATTAAGGATTTTTTTTTTTTTTTGTGGTGCTTTTTTTCTCCTCATCAGAAAGAGTTCAGGAATGTCCCAGCTGTGACTGGTGAGCCAAAGCTGTACTCCAGACACCTCTATAGATTTAATTTTATTTATTTTCCTGTAAATTATAATACCTCCTATCTTGATACCCTGATTTAGAATCATAGTTACTATTTTACAGCCACTACATGTTACCAAGGACTAATTTTGTCATAGTATCCAAACATTGTTAGCATGTTAAATCTAACTTGAACTTACCTGTTCAGTAAGATACGTATGTAAATTTTTAAGTGCTATGGTTGATAAGTAGTCAAGCGTTTTTCTCCATAGTTTTTGTGGAATTATGCACTTTTTGGAGACTTTTTTTTAATCCTAAGAATTTAAGCACTTCAATTAATAATGCAAATGCTGTACTTGGGAACTGTTGTGACACTCCTTAGACCTATCACTTATTCCGTAATTATCACTCTCCTTAGAGTCTAGATTTCTAAGATAATGGTAGGGATATCCACTACCTACCACATCTCTTCCACAACAGGAAAACTAAGGAGGATAATGAGAACTGCTGACAGACCAGAGATCCTGTGCTGTTAAGAAGTAGAACAGACATTACAGTAGCATTCACCAAAATACTGTGGCTAGATAACAAAACAGCCAAACTAGAAGTGTTAAAAATGGGTATTTTCACATTATTAGATCAGTTGTTCTACTCAGCTATGAAAGATGCATTACTAGATTGAATATATTCAGCATGTCATGTTTTGGAGTTTAATTCCATGTCATCCACCCGGTCCGTCCATCATGTTGTTCCCCGCCCCCTCCCCCCCTCATTTTGGAACATGAAATACAGGGGAAAAGTGTATTTTAAAGATTAAAGGTACATTTGAATTTGTTGAGGTAGCTTATAGTGGGTATTTTCTTCATTTTTCAGTTGAGCAAAATCCTAAGCTACTTGACTTGACCCAAAAACCACTGGCTTAAATTCTACAGTTTATGATCTGTAGCAAGTCGGTCTGATCACAGGGGCTCCTTTCAGTCTTTAAACGTGAAAAGCTTGGAATAGCAGATAAACCACTTGAGCTAAACATACTTTTATTTGGTAACAATTGCTGCATAATAGAAAACAAAGCAGTAGAACACAAAGACCTGACCATTAGGATGAGGACAGCACAAGGAACAACCTTTTTATTTTATAGCTACCATTACCATGTTTTTCACTGAAATAAAATATACCACTGTTTAATTATTTGGGTTTTTTTGGGTTTGTTTTTTGTTTTTTGTTTTTTTTTTAAAAAAGAAAGAAAAACACCAAAAAAACCCCTCAAAAAACAGCAAAAAACCACCAACAAAACCCCAAACCACTACTTTTTCTAGAACAGAGAGAGCAAGAGATTTTTCTTTTTCCTTGCATAATTTTCCAGTTATCTGACTCAACGGAACACTGCTGCCTTCCTACCCTTCTGCAAAACATTTCTCATTATTACTTTCTGAAAATACAGCAGATTGGGGTTATCAGCATGTGAAATATTTATCTTCCATGCTGGAATTTTCTATATTTGATCTGTACTCAAAGGCGATTTTTAAGCTTTAACCAAAATCCCTTCAGCCACCTGACTCTTGAAAGAAGGTTGGAGGTGGGAGAGGGATTTGTGTGTTCTGTAAATCTTATCTAAAAAAATATATATATACACACACACACTAATGAAGGCCAAGTTTAAAAAGTGAAGCAGTATCTTTTATTAGATTGACAGAGCTCAGTATAAAAAGGCAAAATTCTGAAACCTCAGATGAAAATTTTCAAGAATAACTTAGGTATGTAAGAGTCTGTAAGGTGCTTTTGGAACTTTTACCTTTTGACCCTTTGTGATACCAAATGCGTTTTGTGCTTTGCTAAAATAAAAGGAGGAAAGCTGCTGCTAGCACAATTTATGTGGAACTGAAAGCGTCTCTGTGGCACACCTGTAGTAAAAGCTTTCCAAATCCAATAAGGAGGAAGAAAAAAAGTCCTAAGCCCTACAATATTTGCTGCACTCTGAATTTACTGAAGTTTTAGTTTTCCTCAGTGTAATTCTACAGCCAGAACAAAATTGCATAGATGCACAGCTATTTAGACATTCCAGGACTGAAGGGGCTATCCTATGAAAAGAAAGAGASACACAAATTCCTACCTACCTTATGCCATTCAACTCAGTTGTGTGCAAACATCCAAGCCTATTATGTTGATAACACCAAGAACAAGGGACAATTTTTCCAGAAGATTGAATAATTCTGAGTACTCTTAATTGTTTTATAATTCCTATATTTGATTAGAATAATAGCTATTTCATAACAGATGGGGCCTTTGAAAGAAATAGTATCAAAGAATCAAAGCTTTTAACCATTTTTAAATACCAATGGCCAAAACATTTTTCTTTTGCAAAGTCAAGTGAATTTAGATATAAAATGTATAAGGATCCATTCTACTTGAGAAGTGATGTCCTCTTACTGTAACAGCACTTTGAGGACAGCAACGCTTAAAAGTGTTATTAAGTTACCATCATACCTAACATTGACAAGCTGGGGATCTGCCTTTTGACATCGAGAGCAGAAGTAAGTCATCCTGTTATTCTCTCCTAAACGACACACAGTGATCTTCCCATTGCACTGACCACAGGTTGGGCGCTTGTATACTTTGTAGTGTTTGTAGAGTGGAGACCCAGTTTTGCGGCACTAAAACAGAACATGTTTAAAACCCAAGTTAGAGACCCAGTATAAATTTTATGTCAGTCCCTCTACAGTTCAACTGAAGCTAAAATAAAAAAACCCTATGTAAACTGACAGCTCAATGACTACATAAAGATATTTAATGCACACTCATAAGGGCTATCATCTGTATTTCATATTCTTTTATGAAAAGAATTGACTTTAAATCAGGTATAATAGTGTCTGGAATTCTCCACATAATGAAATAAAAGACACAAGACAAAAAAAACATACTAGCATGGCGCAAGCAAATATATGTTAGGGACCCCCTAAGTTCAGCTGCACCAGCTAGCTCTGATTCAGCACCAGTCATCTTTGACCTGACACCTGCAGGAGTGTTCTTAAAGAGCTGATGAGCTCCAATCAATGCAGCAGAGAAAACAAAAATAAAAACAAACATAAAACACAAAACCAACACCACCTTCCCTCACCCCAAAAAGAACCAAAAAACACACTGCAGAGCCAGCTCAGACCTTACGCTATAATCTGGGTTAATCAGCCTTCCCAAAACCTAAAGAACAGCACAATGCAGAAATATTCCAGAGATTCTGTAGGGGTGGGGTAGCACCCAGTAAAGTTGCTCAGCTTCATCTTAGCACTGGCCAGGCCAGACAAGTTGGCTCATGAAAAGCCACTTGGCACTATGGCGAGCTCCCCAGATCCTGGCAGAAAGTCATATCAAATTAAGTACAGTACAAGCCCAAAGGGCACAGTGACCTAAAGAGTCTCCAGAGGGCTGACAAGCAGGCACATTTCATGAGACAATTCACATGGAGTCAGAATAGACATACCCCAGCTAAAACTGCAGAAAAACAAAAACAAAACCCACAAAAAACAAACAAGAAAAGCCCAGTAGAGATGCAGCCAAGTCTGCAGAGACTTGAGTCCACACGAGTTTCTACACTACAATCGCAGATCCTTGGGCACAGTTCAAACAATACCACAGCTGGCCCAGCAATACCAGCCCAGCTCTGGCAGGGTTCAATAGCTCTAGCTCCATAATGCATGAAGAGCCTTGGAGTTTTCCCAAAATACAGATGTCTTTGAGCACAGCATATTTGCTTCTGCTGTGCTCATTCATCAGCCTTGCTGAATGAGAACACTTTTGCTGGTACAATCCAGTAATTCAATCAGAAGGAATTACTAATATATATTTGCATGAGTATTCACAAGCAGTTTGCTTTCTCCTCAAGATTCCTCCTCAAGGTTTACAGATAGTTTCTTATTAGTAGTTTCCTCCCATCCAGTTATTTAAAAACCAAACAAAAGCAACACCTTTTTACACAAACAAGATTCCTCATCTTTGCATCCGTAAGGTGTTACTACAAATGATATAGTATGATTACTACAAACATTCTGTAACAGTCTATAAAAAATGATCAAGCACTACCCCTCTTATTAACCTATTTTTATTATGTTTTTATCTTAAAGAGACTTCGGGGGCACGGGGCTAGCTCTCCTTTAAAAGCACTTGACTGGTGAATACTTGCTAAGTATAGATTATAAAAGTTTTGAAAATGGCTAAACTGAGCTACAGAAAGTTTAACTTGTTTGTTTATTGTCAGTCTAAAAGCCCATGACACACATTTAAATCTCCTAGTATTATAGTTGTTGCAGAACTGGATGCTATCTCTTTACTGGTAGGCTTCACTATGAAGTTTGGAGAATGAAAATATTTCCCTAGCCAACAGACTAAACTACTCTTCAGTGGGTTGGGGGAAAGCAGACATTTAAGCAGACTATTAAACAAATTACATTTTTAGCCTTTATGATTGAAAGACAGGATTAGGAAAGTTAGGTGCCCTCCTCCTAGCCTAGCAAAAAAATAATTTTTAGCAGCACTAGCTCCTTGCATTTCATGAATACCAAGAGAAACAGACAAGAGTTTTACTGCTGCTGTTCATTTCTCTGCATGCAGCTTAAAGAAGAAAAACATACAAGGTCAAATTCTCTCTTTTTCTATTTTGGAAAGTTAAAGAGCAACGAGGAATTATAGAGTTTACAGGGGAAGAAATGAAATCCTACTGAAGTTGTGGCAGTAGGGAGAAGCTTGAATTTATTTCACTTTAGCAACCAAAAAACTTGTTTTGGTTAGAAAAAAAAAGTTATTAGAAGTTACAATCTATTTAGTTAAATAAATATACTTGCTATTTCAAGTTTCATAAAGGAAGCTACATGAATTACCTTCATACTTCCCTGGGGCAATCTCTAGTTCCCAGTTTGAAGAGTGACCTTGATGTTATCTTACATATAAGTGTGTGCTTAACCTACATCAATTCTGACATGTTTAGAGTGACGTTACAGTGCATGCACAGCAAAACTCTGCTGGCCCTCAGGCAGCATCTGTCAAACACTTCTGCTGCAACTGGGCCAAGGCTGTGCACATTCTTAAAGTCTAGACTCCCCCACCTTCCCATCATTTGACAATTCACAGTTAATAAAGAGCACACAAACCAAGATTTCTATTCATGGAAACACCTGTCCTGTTGCATCTTTTTACTGTTTTCACCAGATGATCACATACAGCTAACATGCCAGAGTCAAGTTTTGGAGGTTTCTCAGAAACATGTGCCAATACCTTATAAAAAAGCAGGGTAAAATTGCGTGTCATTTTCACTAAGTGATGTATATGCTCATCTGTCAGTTGGCAAACCTGTAAATAAGACCAGAATGATTTTCAGAATATTATGATGCTAAGGGACAACAGCAGAAAGATCTATAAAGCAGGGGCACTTTGAACACCTTCAGCTGCTGTAGAATTGCATTACTTCCTGTTGTGATAATTCTGACTTCACATTATATATATCATCTCAGTAAACCAGTACATTTTCACATTCTACACTACACAAACTCATTGTGTGAATACCAAACAATGTTCTTTGCCTCATCCGCGTAAAACATTAGATAAAAATTTCAGTTGTTTTCCTCTATGTTGACCTAAGAGTTCCTGATCACAGGAATCATGTGGAGTTAACAACTCTTAGTTCCCTCTTAATTTCCTCGTGGATTATGATATGACTTACCTATCATCAGCAGCTCTTTCCTATGAGAGTCTTCAGGAAGAATACTTGAGCCAAAGGCATCACAGAAATGTATCAACCAAACACGTTTTTGTTAAGTCGTCAAAATTTTAAGTCACATTTTTCTTTCCTCTGCCAGCTCACATTGCAGGTACAATTAAAATCCAGACTGATCTTATGAAGAACTTTCAGAAATACTATGTTTAAAAAACCTTTCAGTTACTATCTTCACCAGCTTACCTTTATATTCTATGTAATCTCAATCTGTTTTGCTGTCCTGGTTTCGGCTGGGATAGAGTTAATTTTCTTCCTAGTGCTGTGTTTTGGATTTAGTATGAAAAGAATGTTGATAAAACACTGATGTTTTTAGTTGTTGCTAAGTAGTCTACTAGTCAAGGACTTTTCAGCTTCCCATGCTCTGCCAGGTGCACACACAAGAAGCTGGAAGGGAGCATAGCTGGGACAGCTAGCCCAACTGGTCAACGGGGTATTCCATACCATGTGACGTCATGCTCAATATATAAATAGGAGGCATGGTCCAGGAAGTAGCGATCGCTGCTTGGGTATCGCTCAGCAGGTGGTGCGCAATTGCATTGTGCATCACTCATTTTGTATATTCTATCATTATTATTAGCATCATTATTTTCCCTTCCTTTTCTGTTTTATTAAACTGTCTTTATTTCAATCCACAAATTTTACTTCCCCCCCCCCCCCCCCCCCCATTCTCTCCCCCATCCCACTGAGGGAAGGGGGGAGCAAGCAAGCGGCTGTGTGGTGTTTGGCTGCCTGCCGGGTTAAACCACAACATTTGCAAACATCAGGCTTCTTTTCAACCAGAGTTTGGAGATGCATGCTTGAGGATCTTAACCAAAAAAAGTATGGTAAACAATGGTAGAAAAGCAAATGATGCCAGCTAGCAGGACAGGAAGTGGAAGAAGCAGCTGCAAAAAATAATCAACTCCACCACATAAACTATTTTGGGTAGTAACTGAACAAAGAAAACCTGAGCACTCTTCACTTTATTTATAGGCTGATAATTTAATGGTAGCACAACAGGATGCCAGATAAAGTCAGGATTTGAAAGTTAAATGAATTCCCTACTAAGGAGAGGTTTCAAGCTGTAAGAGAGAAGGCTTAGCCCCACAAAATATGTCCACACTGTGAGGCAGGAGTAGCAGCAACAGGTTCCAAGGAGTGCCATGACAAATATCTCCAGTTATAATGATAAAACATTAATTTAGTGTCTTAGAATAACTTAAGAAATGACAGATGATAAAACAAAGGTAAGATCATCACAAAATGTTATATCAATATGTATTTACATTCTTAATGCTTTAGTGTCATTAAAAACAATCTTGAGACATTTCACCCACCTTAACAGCTGGATGAAGACCACCGTCAAACAGTGCTTCATTTTTTATGATATTTCCCACTCCAGGTAATACTGCTTGATCCAGTAACACATCACACAACATGCGGGTTTTCTGCTGCTTAATCTCACTTTCTGCTCTTAAGAAGCTAAACTTTGGAGAACAGACATCCAAGCTTTCCATCATTCTCACTTTCCGCTCACTCTCAGCCGCATTTCTGGAAGATAAAAATACATTAAGATTTATTTTTATTTTAATTATATGCTAATAACAGCAGTATGGTTTTAAAAACAACACATGAATGTGTAATAGAACATTATATGCAGATAACAGAAAACATGAAAATACCAGTGACAGGAGGAGGCACAGAAATTACATTAACCACCCTCCCAAAAACAGGTCAATGATACATGCATGGAACATGCATCTGGTCCAACATACAAGAAATCATCCTCATTTTGTTTGAAAAATAATTGCCAGGTCCTTGCTTTAAAACTACTTCCAATATGGAAAGACCATGTGTTTGGACCATCAAACATAACTAACTGTATGGTTACATGGTCCAGTAGTTACAATATGACAATAAAAGATGTATTTTCTTAAACCTTGCTTTTATTAGATTAAGCATAATCGTTTGAAAATAATACAGTACAAGAAGTCTCAGGCTTACATAAGCTTTTCTGTTTTGTAATATTAGATATGCATATATATGTTACTTAAATTTACGTGCTCCTTTTCACCCAAGAGCCTCAAATGCTTTAAAATCAAGCTTGCTATGTTATTTTTATTAGCAGTGAGAAGTACAATGCTGATGGACAAAAACATCCACTTAATGTCAATTAGAACAATTATACCAATTTGCTTCCAAAAAGAAAACAAAAATAAAAACACAATCATCTTGGGAGCATAAAAATTTGACACCAGTAATCATCGCAAGTTCTTATTCTTGTTAAGGAAGCAAGACTTGCATGGAAATTAAAGGAGCAATGGGGTTCAGCATTCAGATCTAAGGATGGAATTAAATCCAACTTTCGTTCCCAGTCTTGACACTATCTAATGAGACTATGGCATAGAACAACTTTAACTATATGTAAACTGGTAGTAACAAAATTAAATTACCATACCAATAAATATGATATGTTCAGAAAGTTTTGGTTTGTTTCTTTGTGTCTGTGATGGCATCCAAGCACTTAACAATTTGTGTGTGATTTTTCATTATGTTCTTAAAAGAATGTTATAAAAAGAAATCAATCAAGCTGTGTTTAATTTTGTTAGTTTCTGCTTTACCTATACTCTACTGTCACGTCAAAAAAACAAACAGTATCCTCTGTAAGCTGTATCTCCAAAACTGGTACTGCTCCATTTCTGTCTTTGCTTCCATCAGGATTAATGCACATGGAACCGTTCATACCGAAGTGAATCCTTGGAGAGAAAGAGAGTTCTTATGGGTATTTTATCTTAACAATGTTTCCAAGCATTACACTAGTCTATTTTTTGAAGTTATGAACTATTCTTACCTAACCAAGTTAGTATGTATGTACATTAATTCTAGTCATTAAGAGTAACATAGCAACAAACTACTTGCTTACATAGTGCTCAATTCCCAGAGAAGAACCCTGCCCAAGTCAAAACCAATCCAAAACATAGCAGTTTTCCAGTGGTCTTCATAATTCATTATACAGAAGTCAAACCTGATCATTAAGTAACACACTTTTCTGGTGTATCGCACTTAGAATTTTTTCACTTGACATGCTGGTCTGCCAACATAGGTTCTTAAGTCCTCAGGGAGGCTGAAAGAAATGAGGCTACTTTACCAGACAATTTTCTGTTAAATCAGACAGAAGTCACCTGGTATGAAAGGAAAGATTTCAGTCCCCATATTGCCAACACTGTTATCATATCAAAGCTACTTCCAATAATTCCATAAACAAAGTAATGAACATCTGCCATATGTTGTTTTCTGCTTTTCTTCGCCTACAACCAAGGCAAAACCTGCAGGTCAATTAAAAATTAATAAAAGAAATAAACTGAAAAATGCACAGATGGCAAAGGAGTGGAACAGACTCTTTCAAGCATTCCTTTTACAGATCACTAACGCTTTAAGAGGTCTTACATTTTGTAATATATTCTACTGGGAGCTAGTATACTTGAGCAAAGGACAAGTTTGACTATGGTCTCACACATTTTATTTATTACAAATTCACCTGGTACATTCAAGTCCTAAAAACCCATACGATAGAGGGAGTGTCC
Organism: Phoebastria nigripes; assembly: GCA_035582835.1. Taxonomy (NCBI): domain Eukaryota; kingdom Metazoa; phylum Chordata; class Aves; order Procellariiformes; family Diomedeidae; genus Phoebastria; species Phoebastria nigripes. The sequence continues at coordinate 65,031 of JAYKAV010003084.1, read as the reverse complement.
TACTTCTATACATTGTATATCAGAAAAGGTGGATTATTTTGTAGCTAGAAAAAGATTTAACAGATTAAACTACACAAATGACCAAAGAAACGCAACATCAGGTGTATATTTCCTTTTAACTCCTCTTTCTTACATTTCAGGAAGGATAGGCATTTTAAATATTTACAGATAGGTTAAGACACATTTCATCAAGCATAGTCTTAAAGTCAACTCTATGTAACTTCCTCATAGCATTTATTCATTAATTTTTTTTTCAATTTTTAAAAACCTGTGTCTTTCCAAAACTCTCTTCTTACAAGTCAGTTCAGGTGATATAGTTATTTCAGCCACTTTTATTTTCAATAGCCATTTCCAATTCTCAAGTGCCATGAATAGTACTGCACAGGCTTAACTAGTCAAATTTCTTTTTAAACCAAACTCTTGCATCTTGCTACCAAATGGTAATGCACTAAATGCTTCCAGAAAGTTCTTTTTAAAGAAATAGCATTCACATTAATAGCTGATGGTTTCATTTACCAAGCTCCAGTACACTGTTTAAAAGGAGCATTAAGAATCACAACTATTAGCTACCTTAGTGACTTGTCAGTTCATGACTAGAAAAAATAATTGAGTCATCGCTACACATTTACATTCAAAAGCCTTAAGAAATTTACAAAGTTTCACTCCAATGTGTTTCATTACCTTTGATGTCCTGAAATAGGGCAAAACAGAAATCTTCTCATTTTAATTACAAATAGAAAAGCCACGCTAACTAAACTTAGGATCTATTATTCAATGATAGCTAGTAGTAAGCAGTTGATTTTTTGTTGTTTTAAAATTAAAAGGTGAGGTTTTAGAATTATTTAGTGCTACACAATATTGTGAGGATCTGCTTTTATTTAAAACTTTTTTCCCCATAAAAATAAAAGATTAGTAGCAGCACAGTCAAATTATTATATGGAGTTGTAAAAAACAGTAACACTTCACATTATCAAGTTCTAAGGGCCAAGATGTAACTTCCAGTCAAGACAGTGGATGTCTTTCCTTTAAGGGATTTGGAGTCAACAATTATCTCTTTCCTAAGAATATTTTTGTCTGTTTTCAGTTATGCAAAAACATATGTGCATTATCAATTTTCAGAAACTTTTCTAAACCATTTATCACTCCAAATTTACATTAACAGCACACTACAGAAACTAAACCCAGGACAACCTCTCTCACATAACTGTATCATTTCCATGGCAAAACATGCAGTCCATGCAAGTCTCTCCTGCACAACTCACAAGTATCGGAGAATTTTTTTTCAACTTTCATTGATTATTTAAGTGACTTTCAAGGCTAAATTGAAAAAAAAAAAAAAATCCTCAGATTTTCCAAAAAACCTTGACTTTTTTCAGTGACTTTAATGTCCTTGTTTAAATGGACATCAAAAAGTAGAAGTACTAATTTCTTCAGAAGGTGTCATTGCTCATTTGTACTCCTGAAAAAAAAGCTTCTACTGCCCACCATGGATTGCAAATATACTGAACTGAACTTCATTTGCTAATTGCTATCCACAACATGGCAACACTTCAGAAGTATCCTCCTCATTTGCAAGTCAGGCAAGCAGTAGCCAAACTGTATAAAACCATTTCATGGCCAGGTTATCTTCTCCCACCAGGCAGTCATTCCCCACTTGAGAAAATCCAGGAGCATAAAACGAGTTAATTACCCTTCATGGCCCAGTCTTTCACAAGACATGTCTGACTAATATTATTCCAGCATGACTACCAGCTTTTTACACGTAATCTTAGCAAATGAGAAAAGCTGGTTTTGGTATGTTGAGAAACTATGTACAGATACAGAATCTGTATATCAGTAACCCTCCTCATGACAAGAGAGTCCTGTATTTGAGAGTTAACTTTAATAAAGAAATAATACATCCTCTGAAGGCATATTCCTTATTTCCCCCCCCAATAACAATCCTGGCAGCCAATCTTAGACTGCTGTAAGATGCATTTTCTGAAGCCTTCCTTTACCTCCCCTCAACATCTTTAAGATGCACAACATACATTTTTAACACTAGAATGAAGATCTTCATTATCAGATAATAAGTAACTTCTGCCTCCTGTGTAGAGGAGACATTTCTTGTATGTAACTTCTACAATGTTTCGAATCAAATAAGTGACATAACTAAAGGGACTTATTAAATACAGTTTCTAGAGCTACAATAACTGATGAATTGATGAAACTTTTAAGCTTATTATCAAACGATAACTGAAGGTTATTTTCATTAAGTACAATAAGTTACTGCATTGGCTAGAAAGCTTAAGAATTATTTAAGGTCTTTCAGGGTCAAAGGATTATGTTTTCCATACTAGGACTTGGCTATATTCTCTTTCTCTTTGAAGAAAACTTTTGCAAAATGCTTACTTACATTCCTTAGTAATAGCTTTTTTCTTCTGATAATGTAATTCAGTTTGTTGAAACAATGTTTTCTTATTGTATAATTTACTCCTTTGCTTATCCAATCAATTTGTAATAGATGCAATAGTCATTCAAAAGAGGCTAACATCTGCATTAGTTACCTCCCCTGCCTTTTTTTTTAATCTTCCTTTATAACTGACTTATCTTTTTCTTTTTTAAAACTGCTTTTTCTTCTCTGTTTCTATTTAATAAAGCACAATACAAAGCAAGAGAAACTGATCAGGACCATAATCCTATCCTTCACAAATATGGGTAGCTTTAAACACATATGCAGTCCTGTCCTACTAGTTACTTGTATGATTGTCATGTAAAGACTGGTATGTGCTTGTAAGACTAGTTGCATTTGTCTAACACTAGGAGAAATAAGCATATAGCACTATATCTGATAACCAGCAGGCCCCGGCTACCAAAGATCAGTCTACACATCACACCAGGTGACTACTAATATGTCACTGCCTTTATTCATCCAGCATGCAACCACTGTAAACTGTTGTACTTGCAGCCAACCATTTTCAGTTCCATCTCCCTCCTGTAACAGCAGTGCCACTGGCAAAATATTATGTCACAGAATTGTAAGGTATTTGTTGATATTATCAGTTTTAAATGAACAAAAATGATGACCTTACACCTTTGTACAAGAGCAGTCACTAGCTGACAAAGACTACGCTGAATGTAGAAGTGATGTTGTTTTCCCTTTTAAAGATTTAGAAAGATCAGAATTATGTTGCAAGTAGAAGGGTAAAAGAAAAGCATTAAATGCAAGCCTTACCTATAAAATATAAGAGCCTTACTTATGTATTCTATACTAATTACCATAAAGAATGGGAGGGGGGGGCGCGTTAATAATCCATTACACTGTGCATTTGGTTAGATTTATTTTTAGTTGACTTTGCAGTACAGAAGCATATTGAACTAGAAAAAGTAAACTAGATTCCAAATACAATCTTGGTGGCTAGTACAAGAAGATGTCCAAGGGGTTAAAGCATATGACAAAATCCTAAACATGCCAACAAAACCCTAGCTCTGCAAAGCATAAACAAACAACGATTTGGCAATTTTACCATTTGTCTAGGAGACATGGTTTCACTAGAAAGTTAAGAGTTACATTTATGATACCCAAACCATTCACCTGCCAAATTTCAAACCATACTTCCAAACCAAGGAGTTGTTAATATTGTTTAACGAAAGAAAGAAAGGCAGCATAAATGTATACACACAGAATATTTTAAGTTTGGCAATTTTTTCACATGAGTTTATTATCAGAGCAATTGAATCATTAAAAATTAAGCACAGAATTTCAGTCTATATTTCTTAAGGAAAGTTAAAAGAAATTACAAGTACAGTTTGTAGTGGAAGATAATAAGTAACTGTAACTGCATGCACTTCTCTGAGTTTTGTTCCTAGAAAATGCAATTTCCTGTTTGAAACAAAGCGTTTCAAGGAATAACTGTCCTTTTCAGATACCTTTACATGGAATCTTAGACTAAGAATAAAGCAATAAATTATCTGAAAATGTAAGTGACTATATCCAGTATTTCTAGCACTGCAGAGGGACTGCTGAGAAGTTTCTCCGTAACGCTAACTTTCAAATCTCTGAAACTGACATTAGCAAGAACAAGATGACCCCCCGAATACGTACAGTCTGAACCCATAGGAAGCCTTTTTCTTGGCTCTTACCTCAAAGCTTTCTGATCAAAATACATAAAAAGTTCCTTTCCCAATGTCTCCACACCGCTGTAAACATGTCCGACAAGGAAATCGTGACCAGAGGTCCTCTCTTCACTTGCAGCAGTCTGAAAATGAGTACACACACACAAAGATTAAAACAGAATTTATACTACTTTGATTCTAGCATCAGTACACATTCAGCAAGGAGCTATATGAACTAATTTTCCAACTTGGACAATATTAAACTTTTTCTCCTTAAGCAGCTCTATCAAAACCAATGAGACTATTACCCCAGGAAGCAGACAGTCACTATTGCTAATGCTATCATAACTTAGCTCATTCTTTTCCGAATTGAAACAATACATCTTTTTTATCAGGGTATTTTATGCCTTTTCCTTCAAGTCATGAATTCACAATAAGAGTTTCAGGCTGATGTAAACTGAACAGGTATAGTTTGAATATTAAATACTTGTCAGAGTGTCAATTCTGCCATTTGCAGACCTACATCCTTCTCCAAATGTCCCTTGCTGGAGTTTCTATCCAAGCTAATAATATGCTTTCAGTGTTTCACATAGGGCATTGTGTATTACAGAAAAGCCTCCACTGAGCCCACAGAGATATTTCTCTCTTCCTACTAGTTGGAAGTCTAATCTCAGAAGATGTCGAACAGCAGGTGGGACACTAGTAGAGGATGAGAAAAAGATAATTGTCAGATTGAAGCAATAATCTTTTCTTGCTTAGCACATGAAATTCCACTGAAATTATAAGAAGGGACCTCTACAGGTTATCTGGTCCAAACACCTGCTCAAAGCAGGACTGACTTAGATCAGGCAGCCCAGGGCCTTATCCAGTCAACTTCAGAGTAGCTCCAGGGATGGAGACTCTCGTCAATCTGGGCCGTCATTCTAGGGCTTCACTATTGTCATGATGGAAAAATTTTCCTAATACCTAATCAGAATTTCTCCTATTGTCGCCTGCAACTGCTGCCTCTCATCCTACTGTGGACCTTTGACAAGAGTCTAGCTCTGTCTCCTCCATACCTTCCTTTTAGGTAGCTGAAGCAGCAATAAACCCCAGTTCTATCAGCTTCTCCTTCTGCATCATGTGCTTCAGCCTGCTAATCATACCAGGGGACTCGCTCTAGTATGTAATTATCTTTTTCCTACTGGGGAATCRAAAACCAGACACAGTAATCCAGGTGCAGCCTTACAAGTGCTGAAAAGACGTAAGAAACACTCTCCTTAGCCTGCTGGCTACACTGTCATTAGCACAGCCCAGTATGGGGCTGGCCCTCTTCCTTGGAAGGGCACGCTAGTGACTTGGACTCAGCTGGTATAGGACCCTAGGTCCTTTTTTTCTGTGGAGCCATTTTCCATGTGACCAGCAGCCAGGCCTGTGCCATTGCATGACATTAATCTGTTCCAAGTGCAGGACTCTGCAAGTCCTGCAAATGCTGAACTTAAGTTTCTGTCAGCTCATTTTTCTCAGCCTGTCAAGGTCCCCCTAACTAGCACCTGAAGTTCCCCAGAACCTGCTGAAACCTGCAAGCAGTATACTCACTGTCATCAGAGCCCTAACTGCAAGGCACAGATAAGTGTACTAGTGCTTCAATCACAACAATCAATTGCAAAGCAAATATGCATTAAAGTGACTCTGGCAAACCAGCAAGGCTTCAACTAGTTAGTGAAATTTCAGAGCTACTCTCTATACAATCTACCACTGTATTATTACCTTGAAATGATATACATTTAGAGAATTTTATTATTATTATTCTGTCAAGTAGAAAAATAAAAATATTTTTTGCATAACATCAACATCATTTACTTTGCCTATTATCAAAATAGAAAGCAAAATTTTGCTCTCACATAAACAGTTTATCCCTTCCAATACAAATATTAAAGTAAGTTGGTGTGCAACAACGTTTATTTCAGTCGTAAGCCGCTCAGATTTGTTTAAACTAAACCAGAGTAAGAAGCAACTGAGATGGAAAACTGTTTTTTTCAAAATATTTTAAGTTAAATTCATACCACTTTGATAATCAGGTGAGCCCTTACAGTCATCGTAGTACGAACTCTCTTAGTGTAGTCTTCAGCAGCGGCCAAGGCTTTGGCCATGGTTAACAGCTACTGTGAGATCTAAAAAGCCCAAGACCCTTATGATGGTCATTTGCCAATGAATAGAGTCTGTCCTGAGCTGACTTTTACTGTACAAAGTTATGAACATCAATATATTTGAGGGAATTAAATTTCTTTTTGAAATCATAGGAGCACAAGTCCTTAGTTCAAAAAGCTTAGTCCTGCAAGATACAAACCTGTAAAGATTGATCTGTTGAATGCCTATCTTAGACATATCTTGAACCACATTCTTCCTTAAATTGTTCTTTCATTGAAGTACTATCTTATTGAGCCTTAATCACAAACTCTCCTACAATGCCTTTTATACACTGAAGGTGGGGAAAAATTCCCCAACTTTCTGTCTGGAGGCATCCAATATACTTATTTGGGACACAAGCAACACACAATTTCTCACAGCTGAGCAAAACCAGGCATGAAAAAAAATACTCTAGCCACCTCTGTAATCAAAACCAGAGGACCGTATCTTCACAGCTCATCAGCTAGGCCCGCTACTGACATCCTAACTTCTCCTTCTACCAGAAGGTCTCACGAGCCCTGGCAGGATTTTATACTGGTGAATTATTTCATGCTGCCAACAGAAAGGATAAAAACTAGTAGAAAAATTACATGCTGTGTACACTGAGAGCCGATGGCACATTCTTTATTTATTTAAATAATTGGTCTAATTAAAATGATTTAAAAAAAAAAAAGTTATAGAATTAAAAGCTCCTTTTCTGCAGGCCAATGCGTACCTTACTCTCATCATGTTTCATTCAGACTTGTGAAGACTTATGAGATTACGAAAAGATTAAAATTCGGAACTGCTACTATAATTTTCCTTGTATCATGCATTTCCTGAAGCTAAATGACATTTTAAAATTTACCCTAAGTGAAGAAGAGCGATTCTAAAAGCTTTCCCTCATTATTTCCAAAACCTGCCATGTTTCTACAGCTTCAGCACCTCTTTACAATTCCGACCTGTAAGGCTTATTTATTATGTTGATGACAAGAATATTTTATAATTTAAAGGAAGAATAAAGACAATATCCACAGACGACCCCCCAGACGACGGCCGCCGGGGCGCAGGAGCTCTGCCGCAGCCAGGGGGCGGGAGGGAAGGCCGTGTCGACCGCACCAACCATCCCGCTCTGTGCTCAGGCCAGCCAGCACCGCGTCCCCGCACCCCAGCGACTCCGGACGGCTCCGAGATTCGTTTCCTCTCCCCCGAACCCGGCGGCGTTTACCACCGCGCACGACCAGGAGCTCAAGCTCTGCGCTCCCCAGCCCAGCCCGGCCCGGCCCTGCGCTGCCCCTGAGGAGAGGCGGCTGCCCCGCCCCGGCCCCTCACCGCGCCGCCGGCTCCGGCTGGGGGGGCGCTGCCCCGCGCGCCCTGCACCGCCTGGCCCCGCCGCACCCGCGCCCGCAGCCTCTCTCCGTAGAGCGCGCAACCCGGGCCCTCCACCATGGCGGCAGAGCACCGCCGAGCGCTTCGCGCCTGCCCGCCTCTTCCGTTCAAATCTGCCGCTCGCTTGGGGGCGGTGCTGCCGCCCCGGGCGTCGCCCCGCCTCCGCCCGCCCGGCCTGGTGAGCGCCGCGCCGTTACCACGGGGCTGTCATGGCTGCCGGGGGTCGCCCGCGGCCCCTGGGGGAGTTCAGGCTGAGACTGACAGAAAGAAACCCCACGGGCGCACTTGATCTGCCCTTAACGGCTCCGCAGGCAGGAGAGGTCCAGCCACGGGGCTGAGTGAGGGGTGTCCGGGGCGGGCGCCTCTCACGGGGGCGGGGAGGGACGGCCGCCGCCAGGCTGGAGGAGGCCAGAGAGGGGGTCGTCGCCTAACCCGCCTCTTGTTTCTTTTCCAGTCCCGGCTAGCTGGTGTTTAAGCTTCGACGACCTTTTGCATGGACGGCAACGTTAATCAAAAAGCTGTGTTTTGTGAGACCCTTCAGGGAAAACAGGGTATATCCTATTTATTTTGTTCTTAAGTGTGAACTTCCAATGTCCTCAAATACCTAATTAGCTGTCGCAGGCTTCCTGGTATTGTCTAAAACATCCTTGCAAGTACATCTTCTTTTAAGACTTACTTAATGGACAATTGGAAGTTACTTTCAGCCTTAAGAAAGTCAGTATTTAACAGGTTTTTGCAGTCAGTCTAAGTTTACACAAGGAAAATGCTCCTTTCCCTGCTGCATTTGAAGTAAGAATGGGTGTAATAAACTCCATGAGCTTTAAGAAAATTGAGGGAACTTGCATTTGAAGGTAGAACATTAGACACCATTTCCTAATGTCCACTTCGTGAGACATACTCACACTGGTTGAAATCTCTTAATTAATATTATTTCTTACATAAACAGTCCATATCCAATCTTTTATCTGGGTTCAACCAAAATGTGTCTTATTCCTAAAAGAATTTTTTTTTTTTTTTCCCTGAAAGGAAGTGACTAAATCAGGTTAAATTAATTATGTTTGCTGAAATAAAAATATGAATTCAGGTGTGCTACTAAAGTTAGGGTATGCTACCCTTTATTGCAAATGTATTCTTTTTTCTTTTTCGCAGTGATGTTTTTGCTGTGATGATACTGAATTAAAACAATAAGGCAATTGTTAGCTGGGGAATTAAGCTCACTAGTCAGAGAGCAGAAATCACCAATGTTCCAAAATGGTATGTGAAACTCAAACTGATTTTTCTGCTGCCCTTGAGTCCTGCCTTACTGTTCTTCCAAGGCAGTTAGAAATTGATACATAACTCAGGTTTCTATATTCACATGTAAGCACCTTGAAAGTACAGACAATAACAATTCCTGTTATTTGGCTATCAAATATAATGTTTTTCATGATAAGGGATTTTATAACTGGTTATTTCTCAGTAGATGGTTTGTGCATTGTGTTGCAGTAGATTGGGTTTTCAATGCCACGTCTAATTCTGCAGATGCATCAGAAGCTGCAATACTAACCATTTATTAAGGTTCTCTACCCCTTTTTCCACTCATATAAACAATGAATTTTAACCTGAGATTCTGCAGTAACTCACCTTTTGCATGCGCTTTTATTCCACTAAAAGTTGAATTCCAGGTACGTACAAACTATTGTGGATGAGCTTTATATTAAAGTGTTTGGTGGTGGTTGATAAATATTTGGGAGTTTCTTTGCTTTAAGAAAAGCATTTAAGAATACATTTGCAACAAAGGGAAGAGAGGTAATAGCACTGTAAGAGATACCAGTCTGACAGTTTTATAGTTTGAAACAAATGCCCAATGCTGAACTGTAAATCAGAATGTTTTTTAGGTAGAAGTACCTAAATGACAGCAGCGGAATGAATAACAGTTGTTGGGCAAAATTATTGCTGATACAGTTTTTTAATGACGTAGTAGTGTAGCCAAGACAGAAATATATAACTGTTTTACAGCATTCCAAGTACAATAATCTTAGCTGCTTTTGTAACAGTAATTCCTTGAGTCGGGAAATCTCAGCTGCTGCTATCCAGTTTCAACACTGCAGTTCCCAGGCTACAAGGGAACATATTTTGTAAGATGCAAGTTTTAAAAGGAGGCTGATGGATTGCTTACAAAATAAAAGCTTTCATTAAATTTATTTCAGGGTTCTTTATTAGAATATAACATTTCTTGGCAGGTAATTCCATCAATAGTTTTTCACACCTTATTTTCACTTTGAAAAATCCAATGTCCACAAGAAATAATCTCTCCCACAGGTAATTAAATGTACAAATTTCAAGAACAAACAAGCAAATAAATCTCACTCGAGTATAAGTTTAACATTTGATGATTTTTTACTTCCTGTCTGCTGTTACATCAACAAAATCATAGCATTCTACTGTACTATGCTAATTGATACAGCAAATAATGGCAAGTCACCTGCAGTGAAAGGTAAAATCTATTTTTAAAACAGAAATTGAGTAAATCTACATATGCTCAGAAATTTGTCCCCTGTTATTGTAGCAGTGTGCACAGCTGCCTCTGTTATTTTTCCCAGTGGTGTTCTCAGGCACCATATCTTGATTTGTTTGTGCATTGGCAATATTTACATTCAGATAATAGCATACAATAGAACAGTGTGCTCAGAACTGGACACTCATTTTTGCTGACATCACTAGTATATTATTGCAGTTGTGATCTCATTAGAAAAAAAAAATGAAAAGTACATTTCTTTCAAAAATTTCAGGTTTCCCAGCATTATGAAAAGTATACAATCCTTTTTTTAATTCAATTTTCCAGAATTTATACAGAAGCCCCGATTCCCTGCCTTGTTGTGCCAGTTCATGTTGCAGGACATTTGGCATAAAATTGATGTGGTTAATTTGCAAGAGTAACATCCAATTGCTCAAACTCTTTGTTTTATGTGCATTTTTTCCCTTGGATTAATGTGTTAGTCTTAGAACATTGGTGCGCAGTTTAAATACGTAAGTTAAATTTGCAATTAACAAAGCTTTGAAAAAAGATGTTGGCAAGGAATATTATCATATGGCAAATATAGACTAACTTAAATGGAATATCATTTTAGACCAAATAATAAAGTTACATTTCTCTGAAGGCAACACGAGAGATCAGAAATATGCAGAATACAAGCATGCCCTGTTCTTCTAATCCAACAGTCCGAAGAACAACGCCAGCATTGAGATTCTCACTAAGGCATAGTTTTTTTCTTCTGGCTGGTTGAAGTATACAGTGAACTACAAAGACATTCCCTTCATGGTGACAAAATCTTGGGTAAGAATTAGTAAGCAGTGGATGACTGATCTGTTTCATGGGTGCCTGGAGAGTTAATGTGAACAGTTAAGCACACTCAAAATTGCTCATCATGTAATCCTAATGAAATCCTTCCTAAACCTTGTAAAAACATTCCCAAATCCTTCTAAATTAAGTCTGTTAATGCTATTAATCCAAATAGTTGCACTGTTCAGGGAATGTGTTCTGGTTATGAATTCCTGGTCTGCCAGCGAATTTTGAAGGTCATACATAGTTGATATAGATGCATAGTTAAATTATTTTTTGTCAGTTATCTCAAAATAAATAATGCCTTGAGTGCTGGGATGCTTTTCTTGGTGGAAAGTTCTTACTTTCCATTACAGAAAACATACTATTGTAACTTTGTTTTTTACAGCTGCACTTATTGTAAAGATATAGACCAAGGAGGTTCTTTGGAAATTGCAGTAAAGTATCAATATAAAATTTCTGAACTAAGTTGTGAATAACAGTTTTAGTATGGGAGTTTCTTGCATTTATTTCATTGTTGCGGCCACAATAAAATGCTACAACTTATGTACTATTCTCACTGAATATGGAGTATGTGTTGAAAATACTTCTAATTAATGGATTAATGGATTGGAAGTAAAAGGGATAGTTGAAACTTAATAGTTCTATCCTAATTTATACCAATTGAAAACTGGTCACAGATAAGCATATTCCTAGGGTTCCAATTCATATACTAAACAAGAAAGTCAATTTCTTATTTATAAGTTTAATGCATTGTACTTTAAGTCGGCAAAGCAGGACATGAGTTAGAGTAAGACAGATAGAGGATGCAAAAAACCCCAAACCACTTAATTATGTGTGCAATTATATTTAAAAAAATTACAAATATTTTGATATTGTTACAATATAACCAGGATTTCCCTGAGTAGTGATTAATAGTATGACAGATTCACCTGTCAATGACTGTTCAGCCCCACTCTTTTAGTAAAAATAGCTTCTTATCTCTGTATCAATTCTTGATTTCCCTAGAGATGAAAAAAAAAAATAATCTTTGAAAATCTTGGCTAGTTTGACATGTTAGTTTTCAGCAGAGTAATTTTGCCATTTTCAATCAGGAATTAGATGTGGATTGCTTTCAAACACTGAAAATCATACTTTTTCTAAGAGACCTCTGTACTGTATTAATCTCTTGGCCTTTGCTGGGGGAAAAAAAAAAGAAGAAAAAGCAGAACTAATCTGTCTTAAATCTGAATTTCTCTTCTGTTCAGACCAAAGGGTTAAATCCACAAGAGGGAATTAAACTTAAAAGGAGAGAGGCAAGCTATTCACACTCCCTAAAATTCAGTCATAATTGAGGTCCATCGATTGTACTATATTTGTAAGGTAATGGAAACTCTGAACTCCCTAGCTAATCAATGGCAAAAGGTAGGCACCTCACCAGACAGTGATTTAGAGCAGAGGCCTCATTAGGTCTTTCTCTCAGTTAGCCACACAGGGAACAATGCCAGTTCCTGCTATTGGATACCCTGCTGCGTGACTTCAAGCAGTCACCTATATTCCTTATGCGGTGTAAGGGGAGAGTTATGTTTAAGAACATGATTCACTTGTACGCTGAGCCAGGTACTGTCTGGAAGTGCTATGGAGTTACCTAGAAGCCTCTCTGCAGTCTGGATTCATAGCAGTGAACCACCTCCTTTGGTTCAAAAAAGAGAATGTGGCAGCTTCTGTAAGCTGCGATAGCAATCTGTTGATACCTGGATAATCAGTGGTGCATCCTTCCTCTGGGAAGTGGAGAGCAATTGATCCTAGAGTTTCTAACTCCTGAGAAAGTGCGCAGGCATTATACTGTGTTACACAGAATATACTGTCTTCTGAACTGAGACTAACTCCGTCTCTCTTATCAGAGTGCTTTTACTTTGCATAACGTACTTTGTTTTTAACTAGAGCAATGACTGGAACCAAGGTCTTTTAGATTTGCCTGGAATTATCAAATCTAATTTTCAGCATCTGACTGCTGAACATAGCCACCTCAGACTTCATATCTTGTAATATAACTATCTCTGGAAGGATATTCTGATCTTAGGCTGTGATCTTGCCGTTAATTGTAACAGGAGCTTTTGAGAGTATGAATTTAATTTTGGCTTGTTGGGAGTGAATCTGCATCTTAATGGTGTAGTAGTTATATTATTAAGTATTCAGTATCCATCTACAACCATTATTTTTTTTTTATTGAAGGGAAATGCTTTACTAATAAAGAGATTCCCCTTCCTTTGTCCATCGGAGTACCTAATAACCCAGTGATAATGGCAGTTCCTCTGGCAGCAGGAGATCAACAGTCCACATGCTGCTCCAAGTCAGATGGAGTGCTTTGAACCTAGCTGCATTATTCCTTGTGTGACTATTTTAAGCCAGCAGGAGAGAGAGTTGTGGAGACTACTACAATATTCTCCTCACGGTATTTCTGTTCAAGAGTTGACCTGGTAAACATTACAAGAAGCTACATCTCGTGGAGCAGACTCCGAACGCAAGATATGTAGAGATAGCCAATTCCATCTACATATGAGGTATAAAGAAACTGGTGTCTTCAAGTCTTGATGCTTGTGCATATCCTAGGGGCAGAAAATTGGCTACAGCAGAAACTTAGCTTCCTGGTAACATAGGTATGTTCAAGGCTAGGTAGCACTGATGTTGAATGTGGGAAGCCCTAGTTTTTGACTACTTATGTCTCGGTATCAGACCTCTGAGATCAAACTGTTACAGACTAAGTATTATTTTTTTGTGTGTGTGTTAGAAAGCAAAACTGGAGAAAAAGAAAGATCTGAAAATACATGTATTCCTTCAGAAATGTTCAGTGTAGTGTACAAATTACGACATTTCAAAGTTCTATAACCATATTAAGCAATATCAAGTTTCTTTCCTGAATGTTTCTTTCCAAAATATGCACAAAGGAGAAAACATCTTTTGCAGTTCTTAAATTATAGAGTAATATTGGAGAAGAATTGACTAAGGCCCAGCCTAAATTCAGAAATAAAATGTTTGGAAAATAATGGAAAAAAACAAAGTTATTTTATGAATTTGTACTGAAAATTATAGGTTCCTTAAAGGCTCTTATTCCCTTCCCAGTTAAATMCTCTGCTTGCTTTTAGATACTCAGATCCATCAGCATAGGTGACTACCCATTCACAATAGCATAATCTAATTTACAGTCGTAGTTTCACTTCATTTGGATAAATAAGTTTGACAGCAATGTGCAACTGCCTCAGGGTGGGAAGAGCAGATCTTACTGAAGCTGGATATTCATGGGATAAGTACAGACAACCTACCTAGCAACTTGTGAACAGCATTCATAACTACTGCATCTTGAGACACAGTTCAGTGCCAGTAGTTTTCCTTGTTTTGCTGATGGATATTGGCTCCTCCCAAATCAAGTAAAAGTTACTACATTTGTCTGGAGGAGAAAATAGAATATCTAAAACTTGCAGTAGTTTATTCAAAGGGTTAAAGCCTTGAAGATACTTAAGAAAAAGTGTCCAGCAGTGCCTCTAGGCTATCTACCTGCTAAAACAGACAAATGGATAAAGGAGAAAATTGGTACCAAGAGAGAGGCAGAAACATTCTTTGTAGCCTTCTTGCCAATATTGCATTTATACATGCTGTGTTCTGAGGTGTATTCTCTTACCCTGGATGTTTTACATTTAAGATTAACACCTCAAGGAAAAATAAGAGGATTTAGGAGAAGATGATCTTGGGATGAAGAACCTGCCATCTTTCTGTCAGGTTTAGATGTTGTACTTTAATGCTGTCCTGCAAAACATTACGATAATATTTGTTTAAAAGCATAGATAGTATTGTAAGATCCATGAAGCTCTAATAACAGAACGACATGAGGTTTGCTGGGCAAAATACAATGAGGGCCATAACAAAAACTGTCCTAGCAGATGCAACTAGTTTTTACTTCTCTGTTACACAAATAGTATGATTCCTAGTACCTTGCTGCAAGCCTTTATCAGCTGCATATGTATATGCAGCACTCCATTTTAATTAGCCTGAAGATTCAAGGCTTAGAAGGAATAGCAGGGGTCTCTAATTATCTTCACAAACTAGTGATCTGCCCAGAAAATGAGGAATGAATAAGCATTAAGCAGTCAGAGGCCAGTATTCAATCACAGAGAGAAGCAGGAAGAGTAGAAGATAAAGAAATGCATTTTTCACTGAGTTTTCTGGGCCTTGAAAATTACTAAAAATAGTCCTTCTTTAGTAAAACACACCAATTCTAGATATAGAGATTTTTGTTTTATTCTTATCAGTAGTGTTGGACTAGATATTTTAGGATAATTTTTTTCTCATGTCTGTGCAGTATTTCGGATATTTTTATTTTAAATGTATTTGTTTAGGCATCACTAGCATTTCTTGAAGGACTCTTATGAGAATAATGTTTTCCAAGCATTGTTTATAATTTTTCAGTCCTAGTTGCAGGGAAATAAAGACTATTCTTTCCTTCCCTTGAAAAAATTTATGACATTGGGATTTAAATCATTGCTGTTCACAAACTGGCCTTGACAAAAAAAGGCTGAGGATTATCTCTTCAGCAACTTTTGAATCAAAGCTGCATTATTGATATGAAGCTAAAAGGGCTTTGCAGTTCTTTATATAATTAAAAGCAACTGTTATTATGGAAATTTTTCAGAACAGCTGTTGTATTGGAAGAAAGGTTACACTTCTCTATCAGTAATCCCTTTAAATCTCTGACATGATTCATAGCTTCTCAAACAATGCTGGTAAATTAAACAAAACTGGATGCCTTCCATACATATATTTATTACTTGCACTCCTATCAGCAAGTCATGTAAGAATGCAATAACAGAACTCAAATTGGCTAGTGAAAGTAATGTGAATGTCCCTTTTTATGAACTTTATTTCTATTTTCATTTTCTAAAATACTCATTTTGCCCGAAAATGGCGTCTGACTTCGTGATGAAGCCTTACAAGCACTGTCCCAAAGAGCTTACAATCACTACTTTATTCTTGAACCTCAGACAAGGGTAACAGATTGGAAGGAAAGGATAGACCTTGCCGAGTTTGGTAAAGGCTAGAGACAGTTTTGAAGTAGGATAAAAAGCTTTAGCTCTTTATGAATTTCTGCCTTTCCTTGTGGAGAGTGGAAAAAGATTTTTCCTCCTGGCTGGAAGGAAGCAGTGTAGCAGTACTGCAGCTGAGGTTTTCATTTCGTTCCCGGCTTTCAAGACAGGGAGAGCTTTGGAAAAGGGAGAAGGACCAGCCAATAATGACTTGCTGGGTTTCAGAGTGTATAGATGTAGTGTATTTTGTAGATGTGAGTGAACTCAGAAACAAAGAAGCCTGGGCTTCTATAGAAGCAAGAAGATGCTTTTTTTCAAAGTCCAGCTACTGGGGTGGAATAACCCCATGCAACAAATGCTGGCCTAGGGACTGACTGGCAGAGAGGCAGCGCTGCAGGGTGGATCTCCAGGCGTCCTGTTGTCAAATGGAAAATGAGTCAGCAGTGCACCCTTGTGGCAATGACGGCTAACCGCAGCCAGTCCTACTTAGATGGTATATAGCCATCAGGTCAAGGGAAGCCATTATTTCTGTTTAGTTACACACGTGAAGCCACATCCTGACTCCTGTGTGTCGTTTTGGATTCCTCAGCACAGGAAGACATTGGCAAACTACAGAGAGTGCAGCCGAGCTCCACCAGTATGTTTAGGGGGCTGGAGCACATGATGGACAGCGAGAAGCTGAGAGCGCAGTGTTTGCTTAGCAGAAGAGGGCAAGGCTTTCTACACTTCTCTGATTGCTGTCTTCACCTGCTTAAGGAAAGGGGAAGTTGTTAAGGATGCAGAGGGTCTTCTCAGAGGCACACAGCAAAAGGCAATGCAACACATTCAGGAAAGGAAATTTTTACTATATAAGAAAACCAGAAATTCATGAAGAGGGGTTAACACAGGAGTAGGTTGTCCAGGGTGCATGTAAAATCTCCACCCTTGGAGAATACCCCTGGGGAAAACTCCAGGGGAACCTGATCTCACTTTGAATATTGCCTTGCTTTGGGTGAGACGCTGGACTAGGTGAACAGCAGAGGTCTCTTCCAATCTGCATGTGTCTGTGAGTCTAATATCCATACTGTTCATCAGCCAGATTTCTCTCACTGTGTTTTTGAATTCTGTGTGAAATTCTTCATGTTACTTAAACAAATTTCAAATTGTATTTTGCACATGCTGCAGCCCTTATTTATTTTTTCCCCTTCTGATAATGAAATACCATATCTAAGAGGTGTTGGCAGAGGACTGTCAATAAAGGGTTGCTGATTAAACTGCTATAGCAGTAAGAGGTGGGCTTCTGTGCAATAAAGTTTCTCATGATTTGTGAAGTGGGGAGAATGTTGATTTGGCAGCAAGGTGATTTGGCAGGGTATAACCTGATAGGAGCTGATGAGGAAGATGTTTGACAGGAGTACTGGCAAGTTCAAAAAGGGCAAAACCTTGCTTTTGGATGCACTTTTTCGTTTAAGGGTTGGCAACACTGCAGTACTAGGAATGATTTATTCCTTTTGCCTTCAGATATTTTGAACTCTCTTTACTGTATTTCAACCTTTGCCTTCACTTCCCTCATGCAGACTTCATAAACGGTGAGAATTTTTTATTAATAGAGTATGGCCCATCCCAGGCTAAGGAGGGTTGTTGAGAAAGTAGTTGTGAACTGTGCCTGTTGTACTACCCATCTTAAGTCAGATCTAAGGAAAAGAGAAGCTGTGCAAAACTGAATAAAAGTGTCAGCACTGTAAAAGGTTTTAGACACTGGAGTAACTAGGGAAAGATTAACGTTGGTTACTCCTAAGTAGAATCTCGTGAGGAAAAAAAACACCTGAAAGAACTGCATAAAATAAACCAAAGACGGCCTCTAACTGGACTTCAGAAACACACTCAATGAGGATTTATGGGATTTATATCTACAAACAACATGAATAATATCTGAATCATGAAAGTACACAGTAAGAAGCTGCCCAAAGACATAACCAACTACAGTAGTCTTGGGTTTGAGCAGACTACTGTCTTGAGAAGTAGGGTCCCTGGACTCTTTTTGTAATAGTGGGAAGCTTCCGCTATGGCTCACAAGAAATTATATAAAATATTTACACAAATAGAATAAAAACTGTTGAAACTCACAGTGACCACTAAATGTCTTACTTTATATTTGTTTTTTCAAAGGGGGAAAGACCTTGCTTTGACCATTTGTAGGCTGATTTACCAGAAAGGAAAACTACACCAAGTTATGACAGCAGAAGGGATGCAAACCACTAAAAAAGAGTCAGTGATACCATGTAGATAAGAACATTACCTAGATATTATCTGGGGGGAAAATTATCTTGAGACTTCTCCATCTGTAGAAGTTTCTGTCCAAAGTAACTTAAATACAGTTCAGCTACTGCTAAATAGATTTTGCCCTCAAAGATGCAGAGGAAGCTGACTTCTCGTCAGTCACTTTCAGCCTAATAAGCTCTGGTTTGGGAGCACTTTAAGAAAAATAGGTTGCTTTCTTCTAGGAGTTGAAGTTTTTGAGTCTTTTTTTTTTTTTTTTTTTAAACTGAGAGTTTATATCTCTCTGTCTCAGTTAATTCAGTAGGGCTTCTTTTCAAAAAGTAGGGATTTGCTTCTATGAATTGTCTGTCTAGACCATTTAAGTGATCTGGTTGTGGAACTGTCTCTCAGGTGTCAGGAACCAAGAGGTTTAGAGCTCTTCTCTAGAACCTTGTCAACACTCTTCATTTTCTGGCTTGCAGCAAGAAGCAAATAAAGTCAGTGAAGTTTTTCAGTGATTGGTGTCATACGTTCCCTGTGGTTAACATAGCCAAGAAAGTAGGCAGCCTCCTTTTACATCAGCTGTATCATCCAAACAGTCTCCAAACAAAGGGTATGATGAATTATGTTGTGAGGAGAGGTGTCTGCCAAGGCACCCTGGGGTTAGTGTTAGAACTGGTCTTATTTAGTATTTCATTAATGATCTGGAAGAGGGAGTAAGCAGACCATTAATTAAATTGGCAGATATTACACAGAAATAATTCTAAGATCCTAGCTAGACTAGAAGCAAAGGCAGACTAAAAACAAAGACGGGTATTAAGAAAATAAGAGTAATTTGGGAAAACAGTTTGTCTTTGCCTGCAGCCACATCTGGGTCATTTTACAAATTGTGATTGCATGTACATTTGTATCATCTGCACATTTAAACACTGTTTATTTTACAGTTAAACACTCGGCAGCTTGAGAGAAGCAACAGCTACATAAGATACAGGGTTTCCTTGTTTTTAGCAGGGATAAGGGGGTAAGGTAGTAGAAACAGTATGTTTTGGTTTCTTGCTTGATCAGAAGCGTGCACTACAGCATATCTTTAGACAAAGTTTAAGTGATCCTGTCTACCCTGCACATTTACCTGTCCATATCAGTATACGTTTTATCAATACAGTAATTTTTGACCATTTCTAAAACATTGAACAGGGCTGAGAGTAGCACTTGATAGACCCCTCTACAGACACCCCAACTTTACTTTTTTAGATCTTTCAGGTGGTTTGATTTACTTTATATTTTTACAAGTAGCTTTTAATCAGAATTGCATGTGGTCTAATAATGTCACCAAACTTGTTTGATTATAAGATTTTCTAGAAATAATGATTTTTTTTGAATTAATTCTCCTTTAATTCCTTACTGAATTCATGTTGTATCAGCAGTTTCATGATTTTGATAGGGTTCCATATCAATCTATCCATGCTGCAATCACCACTATTGTCTAGTTTCCCTTTTAAAATTTATTTTTAAAAGAAAAATGAAACTCATTATTTGTTATATGCCATTTTATACAAGGTCTTGAAAAGTACACAAAAGAATAGCTATGATCAGCAGCTCTAAAAATCAGGCACATACAATCAAACAACACAGAATACAAATCTGCTTGATTTTTCAGAAGCTGTGAATGTATTTAATGTGTAATAGTCTGTATAGACTGTGTACAAATAGAGTGTGTTCCCTAGCCATGTCAGCGAGACAGAGCTGTCTAGGCCACAGTAATGTGAGCTGCATGCATTTCCCTTGGAAAAGTCAGTTGTTTCTGTAAATCATGGATAAATCTGCACAGCATGGGTTAAGTTGGAAATAAGCAGYGTATCTGTAGGACACAATATTGCAGTTCTTGTGGTGCTTGGAAGTCTACTTTAGTTCTACTTGCAAGCACAGGAAGCAGGCTCCTGATACARCAGCGCTCTCAGGAGGAAGCTGGCAATATAGCAGAATCTGAATAAGTCAAAAACTAGAAAAGTATTACTGCAAGTGCATCTGTCAAACCAGGGGATGCAGAAGAAAATGAGGTGGTGACAGGTTGGGCAGAAAGAGAAATAGCATAATATGAAGTGAGTTAATGATGCCAGCAATTTTTAGCAGTTGAGAAGGTAAGGGCTGCAAAGGCAAGGTGGCACTCTATGATTTATGTGCAAGAAGTAGGCAAGGTGATATTTTTTGAAGTGTATGTTTTAAGCTGCTAGGCTAAGTTCAGATGTTCAATTTCACTGTTGTTCAGGATATAATTATAAAAACGGTGTTGCTGGAATTAACCCAGTTATTCAGTGATTTGCTATCTCTTGTGTTCCAGTCCAAATGAGATGACTTGCTATTAAGAAATATTTATTGAGAATCAAAGGTTTTGTTTTCTTAGGCCAGTTATATGCTAGAGCAGGTCTATTGGTTTCAATTGAATTATTACCCCTGACTTACCCTATTAAAAGTAAAAAAGTTTAACTGAATTAAAAAAACTTATTATAAAGATATATTTTTTAAAAGATGTCATTTGTCCTGGCTCAAGATGCCTGTTATTTTCATCCCACTGATAAGAAACTTTAACATGTGCTGGATAGCAAAAATAAATCATGCCATTCCAGGTACCTGAGTTATTATTCATACTAACAGGATAAATATTAAAGGAAATGAAAAGCAGCAGAAAACTTAAATTGAGCTGTGGTATTTTCATTATGAAAATCAGTGAAAATTGAAGAGGTATAAACTTTGACAAAAAGCTGCAATATAACTCTAAAAATCTTCTAATAATGTGAAAAATCAAGGGGTTTCTCACTTTTCCTTGGCAAGAATTTCTTTTCAGTGTCCATTTGCTACAGTTTGTTTCAAGGTATTTTTTTGCAAAAATGAGTGTACTTCATTGGTGTTATACGTGCAATGTATATTTTGTGAGCTGAGCAAGTATTGTTGGGATGAAGCGTATGTTATAGATATAAAATATTATTAGCGTGACCTAGATTTGAAGACTTCTAAAAATAAATTAAAGAAGATGAAACAAATAGATCTGGGTATTGTGTTAAAACAATGTTCATTTGACCATCCATATTTCCAGGCTTATCTGGTACCTCAAACTATTATTTTCTTGCTAATCACAGTCCTAGGTGTAAGCTGCTGAAGCTCTTACTTTAGGTGGTGACTTCTTGCTCTGGAATGAGTTTGATATCTCTTCTTGAAAGGTGCCTAAACAATGTTTGATGATGAAACTTGAAGCTAAGGAAAGAAGTTATCCAGAGGGAATAGTATTCAGTGCATTGTATATTAGGGGGCATTTAAAAATAATAAATAACATCTGTCAAAGGAAGCTTGTTGAAGTAAGTTTGCAGTAAATAATAATAAATAATCTTGGAGCACAGCAGTCGAAATTTTCAATAAGTAAGCAAGTGGTCAGGTCAGCTTGTAGTACAGTAGTCACTGCACTGTGAGGATAGTAGCTTTTAAAATGGCAAAGAAAATGGGATGTGCATTCATCAGTGTATGACTGATGTGCTGACAGAACCGTAATTATGTCATGAACACAAGAATGCCGTAATACAACTTCACCATAAGGGACTCAAGGCCATAAATATATTTTACCAGCTGCTGTTTGGAAGGAAAACCTATTGCAAGGATTTTTTTTTTATGGGACTACAGAAGAGGTGTTGATCATTGAGTCAAGTCATGAATTCTCAAGATCATGGTAATCAGAAAGGGCTAAGTATCTATTTGATGTAGGAAACATCTGTTAAAGAATTTCTCCTGAGTCTCATCAGTAGTTGGCAAATCTCATTGCTTTAGCATGTTTTCATTATTGCTGTGTCTGTAAAATGGCATAGTATGTTTTGTACTACTGGTCTTTTCTGTATTCTTAGTGCAAACTAATAACAGGTATTTTAATTCCAACTTCTTGTTAGAACTTGAAACAATATATAAAATAAAATAATTTAGTGCTTTTCAACTGCATAGTCCTATATTGGAAATTTCAATTTCTGTGCTAAGATAAATCACTGAGTATGAAAATAACCTGTATCTAATCTGTGAGCTACACATCTAGCTCTGTTTTAAAATTAAGACCTAGTTACTTTGGAAATGAAGAAGTAGCTGTGTCCTTTACTGTATTAGTCTAAAAGTAGATGTACCATTACATGTACTCGCTTTTCTTTATTCTGTACACAGAAAAGACAGGTTGCCTAATGAGCATCTATTAAGAACCTGATAATCACACCTACTCTAATCTTAGAAGAGAAAGCTACAGAGGTAAAATAGGCTAGCCTGTCATAGGAATTAGTATGCCAAGCCAAATAAATAGTCTATTTATCTATTATTTTAAAGGAACTAACAATAGCCAGCATCAAATACTCCAGCAGAGTTGAAACAGATTGCACAGTGGGGGCATCCATTTTAAAAAAACAAAACAAACAAACAAAAAAAAGAAATATTTTTCAGTTAGGCTGAGGCTGAAATTACCTTTTCACATTGCCTGATATCTCTTGTATCTCAAGTATCAGTGCTAGAAAACTCAGGCTTAAGAACTTTAATACATGGATAATTTATTATTTTTGGTGATGAATTTGAGGTCACTTTACCTTTAGGTCATTTTAAAGTAATCTACAGTTTTCTACACAAACCTCATGGACAAAGGAGATGCTTTACAATAAAGCCTGTAAAGCACACCCTCTTGATTGGTGGTGCTTGGGCTGTGCCAGTCTGCTGAATGAGGGCTGGGCACACGTACATACACACTTAATCTTCTTTATAAGG
Organism: Phoebastria nigripes; assembly: GCA_035582835.1. Taxonomy (NCBI): domain Eukaryota; kingdom Metazoa; phylum Chordata; class Aves; order Procellariiformes; family Diomedeidae; genus Phoebastria; species Phoebastria nigripes. The sequence goes on along the minus strand of JAYKAV010003084.1, from coordinate 42,006 downwards.
AACTATGCATTTTCATCAAACAAAAGGAAAAGATTCATGTGCAGATGCTGGTGGACAAAATATTTAGCCACTATGCTTCTGTTTCATCCAATTTAAGCAATGTTTGAAGAAAATACTTTTTTGGTGTTTAGAACAGTTGTGCATTACAGACCATGCACCACAACATCAATTTTACCTGTCAAAGACACCACTTTCTCTTATCCATTCTCTATTTACAAATCTTCACCAGACTAATATACACAGCAGAACTGAACAAAAAAAACCCCAAATGTACACATTTTTCTTAGAAAAGGAATAGGGATGAAGGGAGGGGGAGATCTTGACTAAGAGCTGCATGATAAATGTTATAAGTCATCAGAATTTGAGTTGTGGTGCATGGTCTGTTTTGTGTAACAGTTGTGATAAGTGAAGTTTGAATAAAGGGATATATAGTAGTATTTTGCTTTCATTTCCTTGCTTTCATTGGCTTGTCATAACATCTGATATATCTAGCAATACTCTAATTGCTTTACATCTATGAAAATGTATTTTAATATTCTGTCTGGTGTAACAATATTTTCATTAAATGTATGCTTTTTCTGTCTGCTGCTATCACATCATTGTTATCTTGTGGTGGAGAGTTCAACACATTATGTGCTTTATAATAATATTCTCTTTTTACTTCAAGCCTGTTGTCTTTCAATTTTCTTGAATGGCTCCTTGCTCTTATATTATGAAAGAGGATAAATAGCTGTTCACGTTTACCTCTTCAGATTCAACTTAGATTTATTGATTTTCAGAAATTATGAGCAGTAGCAAAGAATTTCATCTAGAACTGAAAGATTTTGGAGAAATGAATTTAAAATATATGCATGTGTATGCATTCTTGTCTTCCCTACAGATAATCATACTTTAGGAGTATGACTAGACCTCCAGTTGACCTGGCTGTATGTAACTCCCTGATACTTCCTCTTCTTTTTGTCCAAGCTCTCTACTGGTTACCATCCTCCATTCCTCAGTAATTATTTTTTGTGCATTAGACTTTAACAAACAAATACATACTTTTGACTATGTATGGAGTGTCTTCATAGAATTATAGAATAGTTTGGACTGGAAGGGACCTTTAAAGGTCATCTAGTCCAACCCCTCTGCCATGGACAGGGACATCTTCAACTAGATCAGGTTGCTCAGAGCCCCGACCAACCTGACCTTGAATGTTTCCAGGGATGGGGCATCCACCACCTCTCTGGGCAACCTGTTCCAGTCTTTCACCACCCTCACTGTAAAAAATTCCTTCCTTATGTCTAGTCTAAATCTACCCTCTTTTAGTTTAAAACCATTCCCCCTTGTCTGGTCGCAACAGGCCCTGCTAAAAAGTTTGTCCCCAACTTTCTTATAAGCCCCCTTTAAGTATTGAAAGGCTGCAATAAGGTCTCCCCGAAGCCTTCTCTTCTCCAGGCTGAACAACCCCAACTCTCTCAGCCTTTCTTCACAGGGGAGGTGTTCCATCCTATCATCTTTATTTGTATGCTGTGTTGTCTCTAATACTCTGTTTCTTTAGAATGACTTTAATCTGACTTTTGCTTCTCTCAAAAACAACCCCATATTGAACATACCCAGCATCTTAATACAAGAAAGTTCAGTACAGTTACACAGTGCTTGTCTTACTTTGTTAATAACTGTACTAAAATCAGTATTCCTAAAGTAGTGAACAGTAGCTTCATATCTAACATGTAAGGTTTTGTTGCTCCTGCAACTAAATTGCAACTGCAAGGTCACTGATGCATACAACAGACCTGGAAAATACAAGTAGCTGTCTGTGTGTAGTTGTGCTTGAATTCTTATAGGTAGGAAAATTACTTAGCTAAGCACTCGCGTTTTTTCTGTGGTGCCAGATGTACAAGTGGAAAGGGATTAGTGTTAACATGGGAACCCTAACTGTACCATTAAAGACATATCAACTGCTGTGAAATATCTGAAGAATTTGTTCCAAATCTGAGTTGAAATAACTGGTAGATGGAAGGGAGTGACGAGGCTGTAGAAAATATCAATATTATAAAAATGACAAAAACTTAAAAAAAAAGAAAAAAGAGGCAGACAGACAGTGGCAGGTGTCATCTTTGGATCTGGGGTACTTTTATAGTCATCTGACTCATGAATTTATCCCATTTATTACTATCCAAGAAAGGATGAAACAGCTTAGCTTCAAGGCAATACCTAAGCCCTTTACATCTAACTCCAAGCACCTGGCTGTCATCAGAAAGAGAAGCTATTCATCTGTCAGTCTCCAGCTTGAAACTGGCAGTTCCCAGACACTGTTTGCCAGGTACAATTACGTCAGTTGGCACAAGACGTTAGGCTCACTGTTAAACCATCACAGAGTTCTAGGGAAGAACTAAGTTCCTTAGTTTTAAGAGTTAGTACTTTGGATTTCTTTAAATGCTGAGTTTAATATTGCAGAAAGATTGATAGCAAAGGATATAATAATGAGGTGGTTGTAATGGTTGCAATCTTCTAGAATCCATCAAATTCCATAGCAGAAGATCTTCCTTAAGACAATTATGATTTGTTCAGCCTGAATTCAGACGATGCCGTATGTTCATCAGTGGATTCCCAGGTCATGTAGAGATGCATTGAGATAGACAATGCTAGAAAAAAACAGGAAAGCTTTTCTAGCTAGATAAGCAAGAAAAACAACAGAAAGCAAGGGTTTTACTGAATGCTATTTTACTATGCATTAGAGCAGACCAGAAGTATGTACATGGGCTGTTACCACATCTCYATATCTTTGGTGTGGTAATTAACAGCTGAGAAGTGGCTATCTCCAGTTGAGCTCTAACAGAATATTCACAGATTATTAGCTTTTCTGAAACCATTCTGAGAAAGGAGTGTTGTTTATAGTGTTCAACAGTACCTAACCTGTTAAAAAAAAATGCTTCTATTTGTTGTCCACAGAGTACTTTATGCAGTATAGCTAGACTCATAAAATTAGCTCAGAAAAGGAAAAAAGGGGTCAAATATATTGTTTGCAATAAATAGATCCCAGGCGTACCTCCTTTGACTTTATTAGGCGTACACTAGGGATGAACTTGGCTCACTCTTTCTCTGGTTGATACTAACCTCCAGTTGCTGATGCCATTATTAAGTTAATTGTTTGGATCATCAATCTGTGTCAACGAAGCTTTCAGAGTGCTTGATGAGATTTCAAGCATCAAGCTGTGAGGCATTAAAAAATGATGAATTTACATCCAGGTAAAACGATGCCCTTCAGCTATAATAATGAATCACTACTTTGTTTACAAATGTGTATTCATCATGAGACATGGCATGCACAGACATTTTTGAAGGGGAAAGGCATTAGCACAGTAAATGATCTTTGCAACTAAAGCTGAATACACAGCAAAGTGAAAAAGGAGAGCATGTCAAATTACCTTTTCAGAAAGGAATTATGGATGCAAATTCACACTGGTGTTGCCTGACCCATATTTAAATATTAACAAAAGATACAATTCAGTATTAAGATGTCCTTTTTCAGTAGAGACAAATCAACACAATATACTTTTTCTAAAAGTTTCATTATTGAATAGAATTTCTCAGTATACACTTTTAGATCCTGGAGTAAATACTTAATCTTTTACTCAAAATGAAAGGCTACTTCCTCTAACAGGCAGCAGGTGCCAGTGGTCTACCTCCCACCATTCTGGCAGCCAAAGAAGATTCAACTATGTTGGCTGTCCCTCCCCACGCTGCTTCTGCCATTAGTTGGGAAGATTGATATCATTTTGTTAGGCCTTTCAGCCCAAATAACTATGTGATCACATCACAGGTAAATTTAGTGTAATTAGTTAGTCTCACAAAGGCAGTGAAGATACTACTGCACAGGCTCAAGCAGCCAGAAAACGTGCACAGAATTGCCAGAGGTCTGATACTGTGATTGCCAGCAAATTACTAATACTGGGCAGATTATAGTTATCAGAAGTATGCCCACCTGTCTTATAATCATACCTGGATCATGCCTTACAACTCTATATTTGGAATCTAATTTATTAGTGTTACAACTCCAGGGCCATCAGTAGTGTCTAGAGAAGTATCTTCCATGCCATAATGTCTGAGTTCTTATGACACATTTCTAGTTGTCCAGAAAAGCCACTACATTGGTATTTTACAGTGGGTTATTCAGATGAGCAGTTATTGAACCAACGTTCAGTACTGGGGATGTGTCAACACAGAGTTCCACAAAGCTAGAGTATAAACCAGAGATAAATTAATATCCCAGCAATAAACTGCTGCTGTGAAGATCTGGGTAAGATGTTTGTTAATTCTAAAAGCACCAAGCCTCTCACAATCTGTTCTTTGGGAGAGGAATATGCTGTACAAAATGCAAGCATGGCAAAAGTCTGTAATCAAATGATCCAAATGTAATCAAATGTAATTTTATGATTGAATCCTAAGACTGCTGAAGCAACCTTCTTATGATGCCCTGTGTCTGAAAGTCCTGAGAGTAGTCTTGGAGRATCTCTTCAGCAATTAGGTTGCAATTGTCTCAATAGCACAGGTTGACAAGAAAACAGTGCCCTGGTCAAAGTGATGCATTTTGATGGAAGTTTTGGTATAGAGGTGATAAGTATTTCTGCTAGATAACCAGTGATTCTGAAGTTAAGAAAAATTTGTTCTTTCCTCAGGGTATGAGGAAGGAATTTGTGAAGTCAGTATGCTACCAGCATTCATTGTTCTCCTTTCTCTGTGCAAAATGCTTGTCAGCCTAGCCACTGAGGAGAAGGGGAGGAAACCTCAAAATAAACAGTAAGACTTTCATACTGTTAACATGTTAGTTACCTTTAACATTAATCACATCAATCCCAGGGCTTGTTAAATTAAAATAGAACTGACACAAACAACAAGATAGAAGGTAATTTTCCACCTTAAATTTGAAACGTGCTGGCAAAAGTTTTCTTTCTGAAAGGAAAGGATGGGTAAGGGATGGCTTTGACTTATTTAGAAAGTGCAATGAAATTCAGAATAATTTTATACAGCTTCAAGGCAGTAAGTAATATCTACAGTGACTGTATGTTAACAGTGCTCACTACCATCACGCATTATTGATTCTTTTTCATGAAGAAAGACATTTTTTTCCCCTTAGTTGCGGAGTTGTCTGCCAACATTCTGTGAAAAATTACAAATAGCTCTAGGAATTGTTTACATAAGGCAGGGGTATCCTTGTAAAGATAGGCTGGAAATGTCGTAACAGTTTCCATTTCTACAATGCATCACTAAAGAATCACCTTTGTGTTCAGAATTTTAATTTACAAACACAAATTATTGCAGTTCATTTGGCTGAAGCAATTACTGTTTGTCTGCCTGGCATTCTCTTGGAGATTATTGCTTCTGCAGCAGGAGCAATCACACATGAAACAAGTTCTAAACAACTGCCGTTTACTACCCAGGATATTAAAGTAACCCTAAGCAGCATCAATATAATTTGGTATGGTGATCTGGGTGAGATAGTGAACCATCTGTGATGGTTCAGGAGTTGTTCCTGCTGTGGGAGCAGAAGCTTTCAACAGAGAGGCAGGGAAGACAGCCGAGAATGGTAAATTCTGCTCTCATCTGACTGTAGCAATAATAATGAGCATCCTCAGATGTTTCTTATTAGTCTGGTTTAACTTACTTTCAAGCAGAAGTGTTTGTGTGTCAGAAACTAGACTTGCTTCATCTGAAATTCTAGCCCTGTACCTTCAATAGGCCTTTACTACCAACTCATTTAGTATAACAATCTTACATTTTTTAGCCTGTAATTATTCTCTATAATTTTACTGAAAAAACTATTTCAGTCTAGTGCTGAGAACTCTGATTTTTTTGAATAATTTTGTTGATTCGTTATATGCATCATTCACAGTAAGACTTGTAAAATACCAAAAAAATGTATCTGTAACACAGTGCAACAAGGTAATGCATCCGGAGTTACATAGAGGGAGCTCTTGCTTTGTTTTTCCAATACAGTAATGCAATAAATATTTCTGGGCAATGAAGCATTTTGAGTCAGGATGGAAATTAGAATAGAATAGAATAGAATAGAATCATTAAGGTTGGAAAAGACCTCTAAGATCATCAAGTCCAACCGTCAACCTAACACCACCAAGCCCCACTAAACCATGTCCCTAAGTGACTCATCTACACGTCTTTTAAATACCTCCAGGGATGGTGACTCCACCACTTCCCTGGGCAGCCTGTTCCAATGTTTAACCACTCTTTCAGGAAAGAAATTTTTCCTAATGTCCAATCTAAACCTCCCCTGGCACAACTTGAGGCCATTTCCTCTCGTCCTATCGCTAGTTGCTTGGCAGAAGAGACCAACACCCACCTCG
>JAYKAV010003084.1:0-33097 GCA_035582835.1 Phoebastria nigripes | reverse complement strand
GCTTCCAGCTCCTCCTGTTTGCCGCCCATGCTGCGTGCATTGGTGTAGATGCACTTGAGCTGGGCTATCGATTTTGCCCCCAACAGTGGCATGTCACCCCTAGGCTCACCTCTCGTGAGCCTGGTTTTATCCCCTTCCCCCTGCAAACCTAGTTTAAAGCCCTCTCGATGAGCCCTGCCAGCTCATGAGCCAGAATCCTTTTCCCCCTGCGAGACAGCTGACCTCCATCTGTCGCCAGCAGGCCCGGTTATAGGCTAAAGCAATAGCACCCAACAATATTGTGGCATTTGCCTGATTCTGATTTATCTGATACAGAATAATTCATTTTCCTTAAAATGCAGATGTTTTCAGCTGCTATTTGTTTCATATCAGAAGTTAAAAGAATAAACTCTGTGTGACGTTGAAGCTTCATGATCCCCCATTGCTCAAAGAAGAAATTTCTCATTCTAGGATGTATAAAATAAGAAGAGTAACCCTACAAAATTATCTGTAGAATTAATACTTGTCATGAACCTTGTGTAGTTTGGTTCCTCTCTTTATCTTGAATTTGTAACTATGCATTTGGTTCCCATCATTGTTAACCTGTTACTTAATCTGCAGATGCAGTTCAAAACCTTTCATCTGTTCAGTGTGCTTGCTGTGTTTCAATTTTCCTTTTCCTGGAGTTGTTTGCTTTTCAGAGAATGTTTGAAGTCTAGCTCCTAAACAAACACTAGAAAGAATGAGGTTTCCTTCCCTGTTACTTATATGGGAACTTTAAAATTCATTTTTATCACAGATATGTGAAAGCATTTTCTTTTGTAGGGAATCAGAGAGGCGAACATGCTTCATAGGCCCATAGAGTGGCAGACAAAGTTCTGTGCAAGGAAGAGAGAAACTTGAACCAGAATCTTAGGCTGCGTGTACTAACAAAACAAATACTCTTATGGGTGTGATTTTCTAAAAGTGGCTGACCTCTCTTATGTACCAATTTTCTACCCAGCATTGTATTCATCTTATAGCTGTTTATAGTCTACAAGCTAGACAAAGAAGTATTTCTAAAAGTTGTTAGTTACACAGCAGTTTTTTAAGAAAATGACATCTGCCAAATACAGCATAGCTTATGAAATAATATTGTATAATATCTACAAGCTTTGACATTCTTTACAATTCAGTGTGCTGGTTTTTTTGTTCGATAAGCTAGAATAGTTATAGGAACTGGCTGACTGTCAGTCATGAAGGGCTAAGTAAGCTGGCTGCTCAGACAGGATGCTGTAGTAAGTTCTGCTAGCTGTGTTTTGAGGTGCAGGTGCATAGCGTTCTCTCACATCGCCATTCTCCCTGTCTGAGTTATTCCAATAAATCTGTAGAGCATGAAGGATTTAACACACATCTAGAATAAACTAAGGTACTTTCAGTAAGGTGAATGACACTCTTGTTTATAGAGGTGAAAGTCTGTTGCAAAATCTTTTGAAATACTTCAGAGAGCAGAATTTTTTGTCACGTTAATGGTTTTAAAACTCCTAGGAAGTAGATTCACTACTTTACATGTTTACCTAAGTTTACAGTAAAGATGTCCGCACTTGCAAATCTCTTTAAAATATTTTATGGGTCTACAAGTAGGTATTTACTGTAATAGACACAATCTGAAGCTTTAACTGATCCAGCAGCATCAGTAAAGCAGAATCAGTGGTAGGAATCAATGTTGTTGAAGGTTAAATGCTGTTCACTGATTGCCCAATCACTGAAGAGGCTCCTTTTCATGTTGCTTGTCTGAGAAAGTGTCTTCATCTTTTGGGAACAAGAGCCCAATACTCCTGGGCCACCTAATTTCAGAGTATCCCAGGATAGGGAGACAGGGTCACCTCATCCAGTTCCTTGTTTGTTTTTTTTTGGAGGACTGCAGTATATTGTGGCCCTTGGAAAGCAATTCTTTGGAGGCTGGTTATAAGGTCCTGTTCTTTGTAAGCTCTGAGGAAGGATGTTTTGGCCTGGGAAACAGTAAAGCATATTCCTGTTTTTAGCAGGAATAAAATGTGTGATTCCTGACTTGGTCCCCAGATTCTACTGCTCTTCCCCTCTTACATAAACTAAAGAAGGATTTCTTCCTACTTGTTCCTTGCAGGTGGCCTGCTCTGTACCCCTGTGGTGTTATGCTCTGTAGAGTCCAGGTTAGGTTTGTGGATTCTCTCTAAGGCACAGGCTCATACAACCTGTCAGGTGATGAAGAGAGCCTGCACGTGAGGCATTCTGGCATGCCTTACCTCTGCAGGACATGGGTCGGCTTGGGATTCGGACAGGAAACACTGTCCTGTTTGATGTAGATATTCCAGCAGGCCAGCCCTATGAAGACAGATACAGGGCATTCTAACCTCATGAAAGCTGTTAGCTTCCAGGATGTAGAAGGGCACTGGGAGGACAATATAGACGGCAGCTAATGCAGAGGTACTGCCCTGGCCCAAGATTTCCACCACTTTTGCTACGAGACACTGGTGGGGTAAGGTAGAGCTCCTTATGTAGTACTGTATAATAAGGTTGTARAATAGCTGTGGTATAGAAAGGTTGGAACCAGAACAAATCCTAGAAGGTCTGCTGTGTGAATGCAGGAAGAACACTTTATGGAGAGGTGCTTATAGGGATGCCTATACTAGAATGACCCTCAGGAATGGTGTGGACATAATCTTTATCACCAACTGAAAGGAAAAATATGAGGGCTAAAATTATAGTACTTTTCTATATCGTATTATCCCTGAAAAATATTGTAAGAAAAGTAACCTGTTAAATGGTATTCTTGGAAAATATGGGATTTCTTTATTGGTAAATTGCAAAAGTGGAAGGCAAAAAGAGTAATAAAAAATGAAAGCTTTCTTGCAATTTTTATTTTTTGTCACAATGAGATTTCCAGTTGGTAAAAAGTTTAGCAACATTTCGACCAATGCTACAAAATTTCTGGGTTTAGCTGAGTCCAAACATGCTGTTCTCCAAATGGTCTTTACATTTTGCAGTGAGATGCAGTAAGCTTTTGTATTATTGTGGGCTCGGTGATCTGTCAGAAAAACCCCTCTATCAAAATACCACTAAAAGAAAAATTGAAGAACTGTAGCCAGTATATTTTGCAGTCCTACACTGATATGCATAGATACTTGTTAACATGGATAGATTTCTAGAGTGTCAGTACTAAAATTCTTTTACTTCTGAAAAAAATACAAYGTTGTCTTTTGATTTGTTTATATCATGTTTATTATCTAATCAGCTTATAGTCTGTTCTTCATTTTTGCTACTGTATACTGTAAATCGAGTTTCCCTGAGTGCAGCCTTTATGTATTACTGCAAGAAAATAATAATAGCTTGTAAAGAATAGTACTAATAACAACAACATTATTCCTGGAGGAAAAAAGGGATGTTTTCTTGAACTTGAAGATCTAAGAGATTATATTCCTTGACCAATTGTCACTGATTTGCCTGGCTAAGTAATCCAAAAAACTGCAACTCTGTCTTATAGTAATGACATTTTATAATCATGCAATCCACAGTTGTTCGATCCCAGATGAGAGAAAACTCGTATTTTTCTACATACCCTTACTGATAATTGTGTCTTGAATATACACATATACATATATATGTATGTGTTACAATGTTTCTGCATTAACAGTGTAACCTTTTAAATGCTTGTATTTACAGTGCCTGTTTTGGAGATAATTACAGTAGTCATTGAGTTACTTGTGTCTACCGTGCGTCTTAACTCTGACTTGACTTAGTTTTTGTTCCAGCTTTTGAATGTTCTCTCTTCAATTTACTAGTTTGTATAAAGAATAAAACACAAAATGCTGGATTGAGATATTTCTGATTATCCCAAGGTATTGCTTTCCTTTTGTTTAAAATTCCAGTTATGTATACAGAATATTTTGGTAAATGCTGTCTCATTTGGTGCATATGTACTCCTCAGAGTAGCAAAGCCCAAAAGATTTGAAACAGAAATTCACACTGGGAGTGGCGAGTGAAATAAGAATGTTCCTGTGTCTAGAAAAGGGATAGAAAGGATCATGCTAGAGAAATGCCACTTTTGAAGCATAACTTTTAATCACTGTTGATCAAGTTGTACCGCAACTGTGGGTCTTGAAAAGATCAGAAATAGCTGATGTCAAATCACACTTTCATCAGAGTTCTTGGCATGAAGCAGGCATTTCTTATGACATTTGTTCAGAATAGCCAATTAATTATGTCATGCAAACTTGTTGCAGATGAAAAAGAGTGATAATTTGAACTACTTTTGTATAATTAATAATAACAAGTTAACAAAGTCACATGAAAATATTGTCACTATGCTTGGATTTAGTGAATCAAATTGTAATAATTTGTATAATTTTGTTTTACAGGCTGAATTTAATTTTTATTGATGTACATTTTGTAAATTGATGCAACTTTTACAGTCAGTAAAAAATTAAAATATATATAAATCCAAAAAAAGTAGGCTCATATTCATAAAAGATATTATAAAAATAATCTGTTACATACCCAATGCCCTAACACTTAGTTATTCAAAACTGAACAATGACTGGAATCTATCCAAATGTAGACAAATGCTAAATACTGGCAGTACACTGCCAGTATAAAACCAGTCTCTCTTGCTAGTATTCAGTGTCCCTAAGGGAATAGTGACCCGTACATTGCCATCCATAATAGCTACTTTCCCAGGAACAGAGGGGAAGAGAATGTTTGTACAACCAACTTTGGTAAGTTGAATTGCTTTTTCTTCATATTTTATCGTGGTTTAGTGGCAATCAATGGATCCGGAGAGAGGACTGTCTTGCTAATTGAGATTTCAGAGGCAGAGGCAGAAGAATCAGTCAGAGCAAGTGTTAACTCTCAACTCATTTGTTACACTACCTTATTTTCTAGTTTGCTTTTATATTGTCCTTTCTGTCCAGCAGTAGTTTCTCATTGTTCATTTGATTTTGCTGTAACATACAACTCTTTATCAACTTATTTGGAATATCATTACACAGCTCACTTTGAATTTGGTCCTTTTGAGCACTAAAATATGAGCCCTTACCACAACTGTCCAAGAGCCAAGATTGTATATGGGAGACAAAGAAGAAAAGGAGTCCAGGAAGTCTTAAATTAGGATTTTCCCCATCTCAAACAAGGCCTACAAGACAAAAATACCCCCATGGTTCTTAGCAGAGGAGGATGTTTCTGATAGCAATCGTCTGATTCAGACAAATTCTCAAATAAGGATAAGGGTAAGCAACATAACTCATTAAATAAGTAGTCTTCCCCTTTGACACAAGTTCCACATTCTCTCCAGAGTTTATGACCATGGGAAAGGAAGTACAAATGTTCCTAGATTTTTATGGGCCAGACAGTCAGAAACTGAGCTATTCCAGAGGAGCCTTATATTCCCCTTCCATGTCACAGCTCTGTCCTCTAGTTCATGAAGACAAAGAGCTATTCACAGCATGTCTAGAAAGATTCAAGAGTTGAAGAAAATCCCATGCTCTATGAGAACACTGTGGATGGGCAAGGCCTCCTTCATTACGAGCTAATAGCAGGAAAGGATTTTTTTGTCCTTAATCAATATGTCAACTACATTCATTGTTAGAGATCAATTGTAAGATTTTGCCTTAGCAGAGTAAGATTTCGCTGGTGCCTCGTCTTTTTTTTTTCCTCTTGTTAATTTTTGTTTTAAACCAGGGCATTCATCTGTATCTTAGCAGGTGGAAAGAAAGCAGCAGAAAGCAATGTGAAAGGTAGGGCTGTCAGGAAGGGAGGACACTGTTGCAAAGAGGATGTTAAGTCAGACTTACAGAGACAGGCACAAAGGTTCCTTAGTGGGGTCTGTAGCTGAAGGCATACATGACCTTTAATGGGGGAAACTAATTCAGGAGAAAAAGCGTGCAGCAGGTGGTGATGATGAAGGATGAAGATGATGACGATGACAATTTTACACCATGCTGTTCCTCTAGTACTATATACTTTTCATGAGGATTTGCTCAAACTCCCTACTAGTTGTTCTTGTTTCTGATGGTATTAGCAATGATGGGAGTATGCTAAATAGATACAAATGTTGCACTCTGATTGGTTGATATGTTATTGAATAATGTTTACTGAATATTTAAATAACTATTATCAACTTTGTTGAGCCCTTTGTTGTGTGTTTTGATTTTCTCTGGAACTAAAATTTACAAAACAAGAGGTAAGGAACAGGGAGGGAAGGAGTGCTGATTCTCTTGCCAGTGGTAGTTGCTTCCCGTAAGAACCTACCACAAAGCACATTTGATGACAATTGGACTGAATCTTCTAGTTGGGCATCCTCTGAAAGGAAAGAAATTCTGTGATCTGATCCAAGGCACAGTAAGTAGGGCTGATGGGGAGGTTCACATGAACAATGTACTACAGGTCTAAACTAAAACCTGAATGCAGATATGCCCTTTGAAGAATAGCTTGGTGGTGTTACAGAGAGAGGCGAAAGTCCAAAGTGGGGGTCAGGGATGAGGCAGAGATCTCAGAGAATCACGAGTTGGACAACTGAAGTTGCAGGCTCTGATTTCCTCACTCCTGATATGAGGGCTGTGACTGCGACTGCATTCCTTGTTTCTCTCCGCAGACATAAAGCAGTCACAGCTGAAGCTTGGAAGTAGTTTACTTCTGTCAGTGTGTGCTAGGTGTGGTCTGAAAATGCCTACTAGATCTGGACTCTGGATTTGCATGGTGCTTGTTTTCTGAATGATACCAGGCTTACATGGAAATTAGGAGCTAATCTCTGCCAAGCATATCAGTTCTGGGTTTGAACAAGAGCCTACCATAGAAATGCTACGTGCATAGCTCAAGCAGGGCGGTACTCAGTGAGTCAGGCACTTCTGGTGTTTGGCAGCAACAGATTTGTATTGTGATTTTTAATTTAGACATTTTGGTTATTTCTGTGTGCTTATATCTCTTTCTCAAGAAGAATGGAATTCATAACTAACACATATATTTGGTGGTTTTGTATTAGAACCGTTACTGGTGATTATAATCATGATTAAGGAGCTGTCCTGTTAAGCACTGTACAAAATATAATGAGGGACAGAGCTCTGAAGAATATAATACCAGAAAGGCAGAAGAAAAAAAGAAGAGGTGAAATACCTTATCTTGTTTCAGTAGTGGAACAAGGAAAAAAACGTTTGTCTCATTAGTCTAATGGCCCTTGACTCCATGTTGCTGTGCTTGCTAATATTTATTTATTCCCTTCGCTGCTGCTGTGTGATGGTATCATGATGCACCATTTAATTGTATAACTTCTGTGTATATTGTTTGCTACTCTTTTTTGCAAGGTAACTTACTTGTTTTCAAATATACTTCATTCTTCTAACAACTTCTGTGCTTACCTCTTTGACAACTACAAATTTTGCTGTCTCTGGCCTGATTCTGTAAAGTACTGAGTTCTGTTAACTCTACTAACTCAAGCCTTAGCTCCTTCCAGGATTAAACTCATCTAACTGCAACATAAATGGTCTGAATTAAAGACTGTAATACAATGGTTGAATTACATTTCACTGACAAGTCAATCAAGTTGCAATTGTAGAAGTATTCAGCAGTGTAGAATTCCTAATCTTTCTTGATGAATTATTATAAATGTTGATGTCCAGTCTGCACTAATGTAAGTTCATAATCTGCTTTCTGAGGTCACCTTATCCATCTCTTGTAATATCATTATTTGCTCTGTTTATTAATAAAGAGATTGCATTCCCATGTATTTAACTTAAAAGTTGATAAGCATGGACTGTAGATAGTGGAAGGAGCTGCCAATTCATTATTGTAAGAAATGGAGAGTAGAGAATTATCAAGAGAAAATGTTCACACAGATACCCAAAAGGAACATTTGGACACATCAGCTATATTAGCAGAGTTAATTGTTAAGCATGACCCAACTCCCTTCAGTCTAAATACACCAATCCCCGAATTCCATGAAAAAGCAACAACTGAGCAATACACAGCTGGAAGAAGGGCTTCAAATGCAGTTGTCTTGCTCTTTTTAACAGAGGATTAAAAAGATTCAAGAGATCATTACGATAAACAGAAACCGTTTCCTCATGTAAACTGTGGGGACAGTCTGCTTGCTCTCTGCTTTCTCATGAGTGTTCAGAGATAATGAGAACATGTAAATCTTTTCTCCAAAAACCGCATGTAAGGCAAAAACTGGCTTGTTACTGAGCATAACAACTTTGTTCCTGAATGCCATATCACTCATAGCTCAGCAAATTCAATATTGCTGTAGTGACTCTAGCTGAAAGCAGAACCTATTATTTTGTCATATCAGAATAATTTTTTCTTTAGACTTAAACTGTTTTGTTTGAAATTACTTTTTTTGTTTGTCTTTCAAATGCTTCCTACAAATTTTGTAAATCTCTCTAAAAATGAAAATACTGGGGCGTTTTGTTAAATTCTTATTTCAAAAATGTATTTTGACTGACATTACATGAGGTTTAGGACTAATATCTTTGAAAACACTTTTTGTAGACTAATCTGAATCACAGGTATAGATATCAATTTGATTTCTGACTTCTTTTTTTATGATATATTCATTCAGTATGACTAATTCCTGTCACTGACATTTCTGTTTTCTCTTCTCTATAGAAAATTACATGAATATGACAAAAAATACATTAATCATTTAAAATATTTTTAGCAAAACAAAGAATTCTGTTGCCAGGAAAAAAATATTTCATTAATCTTCTATCTGTCAGCATTCCTTTGTTTTGAGACTTCTCTTTTTAGAGTATAAATACTATGTGTATTGTACAGATACCCGGTGCTGAAATGGAACTGCTAGTGCAGTTTACAAAGAACTGGATTTTACTCAGCAAGAGCATTAATTAAGTCAAGGTACTAGTCAAAAAGTAACCTGGCCTTTAAAGCATCCTCAAACGTAAACAACTATAGACATGAGTTGAATATAGGAAAATCTGTCACAAGATTGCAAGCATGTCACCTTTGTATGATGAGTAGAATTTTCAATCCGAGCTGTCTTAGTTTGTCATCTACTTCACGTGACAATATTTGGCAAGGAATTACAGCATCAACTGACATGCAGAACCAGTGCCACAAACAGGGGAGAACTCCGAAGATGGAGCTGAAGTGCCCTTGTGCCTTTACATACCTGATGATAATTCTGTGTAAGAATATGCTGCATGAGTCTTCTGTTTTTTGCCTGATCCTGCATTAGAATATGATAGCTTGCATTTAACACTGCAAATTTTTTTGAATCTCACTCAATACAGAAATAAGATATCCTGTGTCCTTTGGGAAGATTGGCAGTCTGGCCTCTACAATCTGGAATCCCATTGCAGTTTCCTGGAACTTGTAGAGTTAAAAATGCACCATGTCCAACATGACTTTACACCTTTGCTTGCCGGATGAGTTTTCTTGTCTGGCCTGATCTTGTCTTTTCATATGTACTATTTTACTATGATAGTGTACAACTGTCTTCTGGGATCCTTTCTATCCTAGGATACAATGATGACATAAAAAACCCAGATAAGTTAATTTTTATTATATCCTAATAATGCTGAATTTTGAATAGAATTCTGCTTTGATTATGATATCTTATGTACTGCTCTCTTACCAACCAAACTATTTTAACTTGACTTTCACTTAATAATTGCAAAAAAACACATGCTGGTTCTCTTTAATTAACACCTGTATTTCCTCCTTGCTCAAAACTTTGTAGTAAAGTCTCATTCACAATTTAATAGGTCATAATACCTTCCAGATACAATCATCTGTGACAGAATACTAGGTAAAATAAAAGACACTTGGTAGCATAATTTATTATTATAATATTCAGTTTTATTGTAAGTGGATATTTTGCAATAATTTTGTCTTTATTCTTTGGTTGTTCAACCACAGTCAAATCTGATCCAGCTAAAAAGATGCTTTCAACATGTTTTCTTTCTTAGGAAATGCTGAAGTTGAAACCTTTATGACTACTTACTAAACCTTTTCCTTTTTAAAAAATCAAATAATAATTTGGAACAATTTTAATACCAGCTAGTATGACTCATCCATGTAAACCACTTTCAATCTAGCAATTATCTACTTTGAACTGAAGGACATAATCCCTTATTAGAAACTTATCAGCAGGGTGTGCAATTTCATAACTACTCACTGCCTACTAATAGAAAAAGTCTTTCTAAAATAGGAATTTTGTTTTGTTTAGAAAAAGGTAATTCCATTTGCTTCAGATTTCAAAATTTGATATCCTTCTAGTCCTAAATGAAACTATCATCTAAATTATTAGTAAAAAAACCCATACCCTTCCTCTGGGACAAAAAATCAGTCATTTTAGAGTTCCTAGAGTCATAACTAAGAAGTACAGGACCCAAAAGCCCACATGCTCTCACCTTTAATTCAAACTGTGTGCTCCTGCAAATTCTTCAGAACCCTGGAAGACTTCACTTTTGTCCTCCCATGTAGTCCACAAATGGGCTTCTCTGAATCCATGGATTTAGGAAACCTTGGGATTTTTGTGCTGAGGGCTAATAGAGAACAATTTGTATAACTCTGATTAGAAACCAGAGGTTTCTGAATGAGCATGGTTCTGTCAGAAGCTTGTCAAGTGCTTCCACCAGGTGTTTTTAATTTGATGATGTAGAAAAATCTAAAGCAAATGTTTGTAGGATTTTCTTCTGTCGAGTTCAAAGAGTGGACTTTAAACTTGTATGCAGAAGGCTGTATTTGTTTCAGTACTCATTTGATCACATTTTAAGATCTAGTATTTGTTGTCTAAATTGTTATTTCTCTGATCCACCCTGTGCAAGGGAGTATTGAGAAGCTGTGCAGTCCATGAGCACACCAGGAAATGAATTATGACTCAGAATCACAATTTCTCTTGTGCTTTTCCCTTCCTGTTGTGTGGGACTGTGGGACCACCCCGCTGGTTTGTACGGAGCAGATTACTTGCTGTTGTTTAAATGACCAAGTACTTAGGCTAGCAAGTATCAAAACCTCACCCTCAAGCATGTATATGGGGAGAGAGAGGAAGAATAATAATGACTATTCGACTTGATGAAAGATCATATTGCTAATAAGCTTATTCATACAAAGTAATATTCTGTTTGTGGAGGCAATAAGATTATCTGTAAAGTATAGTTCCTTACTAATAGTAGCAGAACCTGCCTTTGATCTGATATTCCACATTGTCATTCCCGTGATCCAATATTCCAATCAAGGTATTCTTTATTTTGCAAAAAGTGCAGCTCAAACATGAAAAACATTTCTCTTGAAATTATTTCTTCATGCCTAGGAGCTAAATGTATTGGATATGGTATCTCACTATCTAACATGTCATGTCAATTTTAGTTCTGAACAATACATTACTTTCTTTGTAATTAAATTAAATATGAGAACTAACACTTTCATACATCTCCTTAAGCATTCTCCTTATCTCCATAAGCATATCTCCTTATCTTAAGATTCTCCTTATCTTCATAAGCATAGTCAATAAAAAGTCATAGCAATGTATGTGTTTCTCCAATAGTACAAGGAAAAAACATTGCAGAACTAAAGTAGCAAACGAGTACATTCTATAGAAGACAACCTTCATTTTTTGACAGTTACTTGCTGCCAACCCAAGCTAGGCAACAGGATTACTCTCTGTATTCAAAGGCCGTATTTCAAAATGAAGTGAAATTAGATAGTCCTTTTGTTTGCTTTGTTACATGTTGGAAAGCATTAAGCCAATGTGAATACCTTCAGAAACATACCTGCCTTGGTGCATGTCACATTGTACTGAACATGAAAATTATGCTTGATCCAGAAAAATAAACATCTTAAAAGAGAATAGCTGATTTTCAGCTGCTGGACTTTATTAAAAGCTTACCCTAAAGGTGACCTCTAAAGATTTAGCAAAATATACATTGGAGCAGGTAGAAAACTTTCCATTCTACTAATAAATGTGCTGCAACTACATGAGTTACATGATTTTATAGGCACAGTTGGGCCTTTCTAAACATAATACAATATAAAATAGAAGGTCAATAGTAAGATTTGCTTTTCTAGATAAATATAATTATTCTTATAGGAAATAATGTGCATGCTACAGAAGTCTAGGCATAGATTTACACAGGTTTGTATATCTTTGTTCAGATCCTGGCCTACATATACTACTTTGCAAAAGAAAGCAAGCTGATTGATTTCCATGGGAGCAAAATGCCATTTTTTTCCTTTTACAGAACAAATATGTAAGCAAACTCTGCTTTATATGACTAGTATTACCCCAAATCAACACCAGAGTTAGTGAGGTCAAGATCACTTTTTATGCAGTGTGCATGCATTCAAATATGCAGTCTGCGTATCCACTTCCAGATAAATTTTTGAGAATGCCAAGGAAGTACTAATTTAGAGCTGATTATCCATTGCATGTGTAAGAGCTGATAAACTGAGCAGCAAGTGTCATAATACCACATTGCAGGGTTTTTAATCACCCAATAACAAAGAAATGTATTGACACAAAGTGATACATCAGCCTCTTCCTTCTTTCAGTGATTAAGCACAATTGGCCTTGTATCTTCTGACTTCTTTGTAATAAAATGCAAAACCAGTCTGAACTAGAAGAAAAACTCAGGGTCTAATTAACTGCTGATTTTTAGTAAAGCTTGATTAGTTCTAGTCAGTGGAAACTTTTATTGACTTTGCGAGGGCTGAGAAAGGAACTTTGTCACATCCATCAGAGTTAACATGAAGAAAGAGAGATTATTATCTCTTTGGACTCAGTTTGGTTTTGGCTTTCGCTCTTGTTTCCCAAACCTTTGTTTGAAGCTCAGATGGAAGAAGAGAACTGAATTAACTGAACAAAGGGAGGCCAATATTAAATACAGAGAAGTGTGTGATTGCCAATGTTCCTGTGAGCTTGATTGTTGTAGGTGATGAGAGCATAACTGGACATCTGAGCAGCTACTCCCACAGAAGGGATACTAGTTTTGACTTTTCTTCACATTCTTCTGAGTGGGAGAGGCTCTCAGAAGAGACAACAGATTCTGTTCCAGCTCTTCAGAGAGCCCATAGGCACACAAAGCTTCCTGCATGGAAGCTTGCATCTCACTATTTCTCTTTGATAGTATGCATATCCCTGATGGAAACATTTTGATATAAAAAATCCCTTGCTCCTGGAAGCTTTCTTCTAAGAAGCATTTTTATATTGTGAAAAATAGATTTTACAATATAAAAAGCACTTAAACTAACAGTCCACTTTAACTTGCCTAATAATATTTTATTGGATTCATGAGGGCATGTTACTGTGCATAGTAGTTTGCACACTCTGAGCATCCACGGAGTTTTCTTCAAAGCATCATCTTTGTGGTTGAGAAATGAAATGAATAATGTAACAGCCCTCTCCCTAGCTTTCATGTCTAAGACTCATTTGAATATACATATACTGACTGGATATGTAGTCTGAGGCAGAATTTTCAATCAGAGGATACCTCTGGATTATTTCTAAGAGTGATTCAAATCGGTGATAGAAAGAAAAACATACATTAAACTGAAAGGGAAGAGAAGGGTGAAAGAATTACTGGAGAGAAGGAGATGGTAGTAATATAAAAATATTTATCTTTCCATATTAAAAAGTATGATAAAACAAAAAATACTTTGCTATTGCATACATTTCTCAGCAATGAAGTATGATATTCTGAAACATCAGAAGAAAAACATTTTTTGTAGGATTGTTACTTTCATATCATGATAGAGTAGTTTCAGCCAGAAATAGATTTGTACGTTCACTTATTTAAAATTGCAAATTTTGTACTAAGTTCTCATACTTTTGACATTCCAGGCATGAAAGCATATGTCCTCAAACTGTTTGGAGACTGAATGGCACAGAGATTGTTAATAGTGCACAGGCACCTTCATTTAGACAACAGAGTAATAAATCTTCAGGTTGTCTTGCCCATTTCCTAGCAAACAGAAGCTTTGAGTAATGTCCCAGATAAGGTTACTTCTGTTGCTTGTATTCACTTACATCTGTATTTCAATTTGAAAGGTACCTTTCTTTAAAAAATAGGGAAGCTGTTTTTTAAAACCAAGATAGTAACTTTATATGTAGATCTAACTGTAATGAAATGTATGGAAATGTAAACTCTTATTTATCATATTGTATTTAAAAGCAGGTTATGGTACTTTCCTATTGATTTATTCCATTTAGTTCAAAATCATGAAGCTCTTCAAATATTTAATATTATTTACACACTATTGGAACTAGCTTCGTTTCCTTACTTGATAAATGCTTGCTTATTCTTACCATTGATACTATGCATATTCATTTAATATCTTCTGATAGAAATAGTGGTGATAGCTCCATGAAATTGCTTTCTACCTAAGAGATTGTTTATGCAAATCTTCTCTGAAAGTGAACACAAAAAAGTAAATTATTGTAACTGACCAAAATTCATCCAAAACACAAGACACTGATGGGAAAACAACTAGTCAGAAGGTCACAGTAGAAATATTTTCCAAATAAAATAGCTTCACCCATCTCACTGGGTGGGAAACTTGATAGGACTTTGAATTCCTGGATGTTCCCTTTGTTTACATGGCAGATTCATACCTAGGTTTCTAATATACTGCCTGGTAATTTTATTTTGTGAGATATAAAGTAAATAGGCTGAGTATAGAGTGTAAAATTATTCAGACCAACAAAGGAATAGTGGGAGAAGTGTTAACTAGCAGAAGAACATCCTGCCTTTTTCAGATTTAGATATACCTAGGAAAATATGGCTAAAATATATTACCTCATATTTGACTGGTAAGAACTTACCAGTTTTTAACTTAATTTTTCTATTATATAAAATAAGATGAATGATACTGCCAAACAGGATGTTTTTCTGTACATGAAATCTGGGAGAGAGTGTCCTGCGGAAATCAAAACTGGTACAAAAGAAGTGTCTTTTATTAGGTGAGATAAACACCTTAAGAAAATGAACATTCATACATTCAGAAGTCATATATACTTTTATTTACTCTGACACAGAGATAAAATGATTTAGTATTATGAGCTGCATACTAACGTTTTCAATACAAAAGATGTCAGAGTACAACAGTGATTCCATGCTGGCTCTACGAGTCATGAACCCTTTATGTTTCAGTCTGGGAACACAAAGAAGTTATGAAACTGCATCCAGTTACATTTGCAAATGCATTTTACTGGAGGAAGGTGAATATTGAAAGAATTTTTCAGTCTAATTCAAATGAATTTGTCCAATTCCCATCGTCTTATAATACAACATTAAACAGCAATAACTAGAACCTGTAATATCTGATAACAGTAGACATTAGATATGACTGATATGATGTACTGCAAATATGGTTACCTATTTTCCTATCTTAAGTAGTAATAAAAAGGAATAGGGAAAAAGCTGTTTCCTTGTAAACTTCTTCATGTCCTTGCACGTGTCCCTTTGCAGGAGGCCGCTTGTTTGGAAAGTCTACCAAAACCAAGTTTTTGTGATTTAGTTAAATCCAAACATGACCTTTTCAAGTCATCTCTACATTTTATGGTGACATAATATTTTTGCACACTGAAAAGATTTAGATAAAAGAGCTTAATAGCATATTTCCCCATTGAAGAAAGAAGTTAGTAAATCTAAAATAAAGACAGAAGAGATCAAAAGAATCAAGACTAAACTGCCCCTTTGAGAATTAGGTTTGTATTTCCTTTATTTGCCTCTTACCTTACCCCCCCCCCCCCCCAAAAAAAAAGAAACCAAACCCAAAACTAGTAACTATTTATAGGCACATAGCAAATAGCTCACTTCAAACCCATTTCTCCTTGCTTGAATTCTTTGACTTTCCTTACCAAACTTCAGTTTCTGCACTGACAGGAATCTCTAAAATCTAGTTAAAAATACACAGAACAGATACAGGCACTAGAGGGAGACATGAGCACGTGAACTTAACCAGTGTATTAGCATTATAATGTTTAAGTCTTGTGAGAAATTACTATATAGATCAGACAAAACATTAGTTCTGAAGGAAGTCTTTAGATACAAACACTCTAAAGGTTTAATGTATGATCGGTAATAATTTTGAGACCTCTAAAGAGTATTTTAAGATCCCCTCCAAATTTAAATCAAGTTGCTTACTACCGAGTTACGTTTTCACTAACATAACAGCAGTTAGAAATATTCTTTCAAATACACTACAATACACTATTCGTGAACTTTAACACTTACAAAAGTGCAAGGTAAAGAGCCCATATTATTGCAAGGTCCTTTACAAGCTCTCCTGTTTAAATCTGCCTGTATACCTATATCTGTATACAAACTTATTTCTGGTCTAGGCACTATTTGAGAAGAGATATAGACTGATGCTAGACCAGTATGTGACATTCAGTTTGAGATTTTATCATGGAAGAAAACTTATTTTCTTTTGCAGAGTATATTTAGAAGTGAAAGATACAGGTTTTCTTGTAGGTTTATGATTTAATATAAAATGTCACCACATGGTTTTTATTTTTATTTTTATTTTGATAAGCTTGTTTGGTAAAGAAAGGTATAATAAATGCATTGTATTACTATTGTAATTATAACTTTTTAGTTATTTAAGAGATCACTTTACATCCAATCATCTAACCTACTAATGTTTTAGACACATGGACCACGCACAGTTTGTAAAAACCTAATCTTTATCTGGTAAAGCAATCAATTAAGATCCAGACATTTTGTGACCTGTAATGGGATATTGAAAGATACATACAATTTGTTTGTGCAAGCCATCTGTATAAAATCAGGATGTTTGCCCAAGGGTATGCTCAAATCAGATACTCTTCTCAGCCATATTCAACTGTTTGGGAGTAATATACTGCTTTCTCTGCTTTTTCTAATTCCATTGGCAACAGTGATTTGTGCATATAGAATATGGTTCATACACAGCCTTTTAAAAACCTAATGTGTTTATTTGACATCTTTAATACTTTTTACTGTAGTTATTTGATTTTTTTCAGGGTAACAAAAATACATTTTGCTGATATACTACCCATGTTAAATTTTTATATAAAACAGTGTTGGTAGGCAGCATTGCCTAATGAAACAATGTGGCTTGGGAACTGTGCGTTTTAAAGAGAAATTTAGCTCTTACTGCTAGCTCTGTGTCCAGCTTTGGATAATTTCTTAATGCTCTCTGAGAGATGATTGTCATAATACTTCTGGCTTCATTTCCAAGAAAGCAATTTCTGTGTTCTCTCTGAATAATGCTAGTTTACCAATTCTTGAGATAACATCCCTCAAGCTCAAAAATTATTACTGGAAAGTAAATAGTTTATTCATGTACCACATATCAGCTGTCACTCAGAAAAAAAAAAAAAAAGAAAAGCAAGCAAAGAGAACAAAACAAGAAGGCTGGAGGGGCGTAATAGGAAGATGTGCTTTTTCTATCTATAATGTGTGCTTTTGCCTGTATGTGTGTGACATTTTGATTACCAAGATGTGTTCTATTAATCTAGTTATAGGTGAGACATTGCACATAAGTTTATTTGTCTGTCATTATAGTATAAGAAAGTCTTTTTCAACAAATTGGAAAAGTAAATGAATAGATTCCCACTCCTACTCTGTCTCACCTTGGTATGCAGTGCTTGCCATAGGTCAGAAAACAAATAGTCCAAGACTCTCACTAAAATATTGACAGCACATCTTGTCTCTATTTCTGTAGTGGCAAAGTGGGGCTAATAATATGTCCGTCTTTTAACTATGAGTAGTCAGCAATTAATGTCTTTACAGCAATTTGCAATTGTCAAAGCCCTGACCATTAGAAAAGTTTATAAAGATATATACCATAAAGTGTTTTCTAGATCATTGAGTTGTCATTTTAATAAGGTAATCTTTTTATATTCAAAATATATAAACAGACAAATACATATATTGATGTTCTTACTTATATATAAAGTAGTTGCTGGCAAGATCATAATGTAAAGTTGATGTTGTTTTTTTGCAGTCCCTTTCTCAGTAGTGTATATTTTAGGTTGATACTTCCCTACAAAAGGTATTTCTAATTATTCAGTTAGAAAGCAAGAATAAGAATCATGAAGAAAGGCTCAAAATGAGGTAAAACCATTCAAAAGGCATTAAAAAAAACAGTAGAATAAAAGACTACAAGCCTGTTGTATTTTATTAGAGGCAGTCTACATGCCTGAGGAAAAGAGTGTGAGATCTACTTCACGTTCTTAGTACAAAGGAGCTTTTCCAAAAGATCCACTCTTTGCATGCAGAATATAGATACTTTTGTCAGAAGAAATAGAAATATAAGTAAAAAGAATTAAGATATAAAAAATATTAACTAGATGATGCATTTGGTTTCCAGCATCCTAGGTGAGCTGGGATATACGATCATTCATACATTCATCCTGTATCCTGATGACCATGTAATTATTTATAAATTGTGACATCGTCAGTAGGAGACACTAAGAACCTTTTGCCTTCAGTAAGTGGGTAGCCAGGCTTCTCACCTAGGGTAGCCATTCAAGTTACTGCTTGGCATTATACAGAATGCAGGATTGAACCTGTWGTTCCCATCCAGGCAAGTTCTCTAGTTGTGTGGTTTGGGGAGTCCTTCATGCTTCCTACTTTGTAAAAAAAGACCTTCATAAACAGATGAACACTATTAGGAAAAAAAAAATCAGGATGTTTTTGATGAAAATCACAACTGAAGGGAAGTAGTTATTTCCAGTCAGGCTAGGTAACTAAGCCTTACTCTTTACTACCTTTCATTCCCAGCTACTTATCAGCTTCTTATGATCTTTTCATATGTTCTTAATTCATATTGTGTATTACATGAGGAGCTCAAATGTCTAGTTTTGGATTCAGAATTTAACCTCCATGCATTTCCATTAATCTTTTTACCTTGTGTCTTCCATACCATAAATTTGATTACCTATGTTTTCTTTTTCAAATTATTCAACTATCATAGAAAGCATCTCAGATAACACTGGAATACATCTCAGTAATAACAGAAACCTATTTAACAGGTACATAATAATCATTATGGTAAAAATGTACTGTGCTCAGTGGAAATAACTTCTATATCTTTGAAAGAAAATATCCTCCATCTTTGAAAGTGTGTATTTGCTGTTAATCTAATGCTGTACAGATGAAGGCTTCACAAGAGCAGGGTTGGGTTGGTAGGGTTTTTCATTTGTTCTTTTCTGAAGAGACATGAAAAATGGAAAACTTCTTTAACAAATACATTCATTACACTTCTGATTAAAATAAATTAAAACAGTTTAACTGTGCTCTCTGAATTAGGAGCAACTTCTATAGCATCAACAATTCTCCCAGTGGCAAGTTTTTGCACTAAGTATAGTATACTAGGATCCTAGTATTTTCACTAGGAGGTGCATTCACACAGATACGTTATAAAGACCCTATGACAAATATCTGCAGTTGATTTCTGCAATTATGATTACAGTATGCACTAACACAGCGTGCATCTCACTGATCTGCCCTATCAGCTCTGGGAAATTCTAACAGCATTGCAAATTTTTCGCCCAGATGCCTCTGAGCACTCACTGGATGTTCAGGTGACTTGAGTTTACTCTATGGTTAACTAACTGGACCTAATATATTGCTTTATTATAACAATGATTGGAAAGATGCTTCATAGTAATTGTCTATTACAAGCTTTCTTTCTTCCTGAAATATAAGCTATTTATAATTTAAAATATCATTTAACTGGTGCTGGGAACTTTATGCAAAGATAGACTGTTGATTTTTATGTAATTCACCCTACTTAGTTAACATGGTTGCCTTATAAACTTGGCTAATGTCAGGAAAACTTGGTGCTTAACTTGCCTTACAGTATAGCTCTATGTAGGTTCAACTTAAAGTCACAAAGACTGACCCAATTAGGTAAACTCTTGGAGGGATTACATGCATATTCTGGTCATTTATTAACCAGAAGAAAATCACTTTGAAGTTTGAGATCCGTAAAGCTGAAGACAAGCTAAATACAGGCTCTTGTATATCTTTGACACGTTGGATAGATTAGACTTACTAAAACACTTCATAGTTTTATAGGGCTATTTTGGAACAGCTGTTTCAAATGCGACTACTAATCAGCTTGTAGTTGCCTAAGCTGTTATTTGGGCCCTTTAGTTTTTTTGAAAACTGGTAAAAAAATCAGGCTGTGTATCACATGCAGGGAATTGCATTAATTAATCTAGATATAACAAAAAGGTGTTTCAAACACATAAAAGGAGTATAGTAATTGTGARCTTATTCAAATCAGAACCTTTATGCTTTTTGATACAGTGGTTTCATAATTATATACCCAGGTAATAAATACAGAGTAAGTTTTTAGAAAACAAAATAAATGAAGGGAGATTTTTCTTCACAGCATTCCAGTTTCCATGAACAAAATTTTCAGGTCTTTAAAATTAACATTTAAATATTTTCTAGCTAAGAATTACCTTAAATTGAAGTGTGATTTTTGTAAGAATAAACAGTCAAAAGCCGAACATTCAGCTTTTGGATTTGTAATTGGTGAGTTAACATTGCACACTCTTGACTTAAAATTGCCATCTTTGAGAATGTTAAAACAAAGTTGAGACTTCCAAAATTATGAATTGATCTTAAAAATGTCTTTTGATATGCTATTTATTGATGATGATTTTTAACTTTTGAAAATCATGGTTTAGCAATATAATAATATCTATGAGGGTTAAAAACACCGTTTAGGTTTAAAAGAGGAATTTTCTCATTTTGCTTATTACTGGTTATAGAGAGATTTGTAATAAAACGATCAAACTTCTTTAAAGCTTTGTAGTGAGAAAGAAAAAGACAAATGTCCTGTCTCAAAATACTTACAGTTAAAATTAAACTGAACAAAAATCAGCATGAGGAAAAATACTTAGGAATGAAAGTTGTTTTCAGGGGATACATTAAACATATCAACAAGTTACACAATTCAGTGCTTCCCATTTTATTCTTAGCCAAAAGGACCAGGGATAGAATACAAAACTCTGTTCAGGCTTCATTTCAATAAAAAAACATGAACTATCCCAGGAAAATAAGAAAGAAATTGCTTCAAAACAGATAAAACCTTTTGTCCCTACTGCTTTTTCAGAAGTTCTTTTGAAAATCTGTAACATATTGTGTTTAAATATAATGAAGAAAGGAACTTGTGTTTACCTCTTGCAGTCCAGTGCCAAATCTAACAGGTCACGCATTTGTTTGAGAGTACAAGGTAAATTAAATGTTGAACAGAAAACTGGTAGACAAGCCAAATTCAATTGCTGAGTCACAATGCACTTCTGTGACTGTACCAGAGTTACATAGCAGACAAAAATTGTGTTTAGAAATGTGAAGGATGAAGTATTAGATTAGATCACATATATTTTTTTAGTGGCATCCTAAAGGGACGCTATTGAAAAGAGTAACTGATAAGGACAATTTCATTTGAAGCTATCACTTAGCTATCAAGGTCAGTTGCTTCATTTTCTCTGAAAATTTGGTTTTCTTTGATTTTGGTGATGGGTGATTTGTGACACTGTTTCTGTACTCAAAACAGACAAAAGGAAATTATTATAACATTCAGAAATAATATTTGTTATCATCTGATGTCATTGGCCTTCGCGATGCCAGTTTAGCTTATCTTGCCAGAAGATACTCATCTATTTAAAACATATAAAAGTGTCATTATTTCAAACAGACAGGCAAGAGAGCATTATTTTATCTAGAAATTCTACTGGGAGCTCATACTGAGGGGGACGAGCCATTAGCAATAGTCTAGCTATGAATATGCTTGGCCTTCTCGTTGAAGCAAAAAGTAGGCCTGGAAGAGGAGAATATTTACACAGCCACGTGGCAATACGCCTTTTGTTTCTCAACAGAGGACCCTTGCCCACGAATGAGTGTGAAACTAGAATGTGAGGCAGAATGTTCAAAGTAATTGGGAATAGGATCTGGTGGCTGTAAAAAGTAATTTTTCTCCACTGACAGTAGTTAGTGTTTCTTTTACACTTCAATGTATTATGGCTATAGATGCCCTAGAAATGTTTTGTATGCCATATACTTTGTACGCTACATAGTTTATCACCTGTCATGTTAAATTGAAATATTAGTTGATCATACTGCCAGCTCTTTCCTTGTTTAAGATTTTGCATTGCTTCAAAATGTGAGAAATATCAGCTGGACAGTATAATTCCCATCATTCATGTTTTGGTTTTGACCCCCTCAGGAACTACAACTTCTGGAATTCATAGAATAGTGTAGTCCCATATATTTCAAGTCTACCTCTAAAGTTTCTGTCACCTGGAGCTCCTCCACTGGATAGTTACCTCTAACTCTACCACTAAAACCATGTAAAAGTAAGGATAACCAACACATTTAAACATTTTTATCTACCAGCTCAGTTGAAAAGTGTTGTCATAAGAATTTTACTGGATTCTGTGTAGCAGTTGGGGAAATGGAGGGATTGTTTTTTCATTTGCTTTTTTGGAGGGGATTATTCTTTTAATAATGCAAGAAGTATGTTCTATTTTCAGTCACATTTTTGTAAGTCAAGCTCTACTCCATTGTTTTAGTCAACTGGATTTAATCCAGCAAGAAGACAACATTAAGTGTATTTTTAATTCCTTCTGAACCATACAGTGTTATTTTGTGTGGTTTCGTGTCTGTCAGACATTTTGTAAAGCAAGCATGGAAGGAATAAACTAGAATATAAATGTATCCCTTTAGAGTTCTGCTTTGTTGCATATTGTCTTGAAAGCTAGATTATGCTGTGTACTATAGAAAATGTTTGTTTCCATAACTTTGCAAGAAGACGTAACTCAGTATTTTTGAGGAATGGAAATCACACAGATCACCAAAATGTAAATTATTAAATTAAAGGAATCTGCAACTGCCATGAAGGTTCTAGCTGATACCATGATTGCAGTTTCTGTACCCCCAAACATTTTAAATGCCACTAGAATAGGAAGATTTTGTTTGTTTGTTTTTCATTTGCACTAAAGTGAAAAGATTTTTGCCAGTGAGTTAAGTCTGTGCTTTAGTAACTTTGGCACCAGGCACGGATTGTTCTGTTTTTATTATTTTTCAGTACAGATTTGTTGCATGTTACATTTTTTTAACATCCTTAAAATTCATAATACTTACATTTTCTTCTATATAATTCTATGCAAAGATGCTGAGAATCTTTGGCAGTCTTTCTGGAGTGATATCATCTTTTCAATGTTGATCTTATATACAGCATCTGCCATTCATTATGAGCCTGACCAACTGTCTAATAGAGTCTTATTGACTTTGATGGGTCATGAGCTTTGGATTGTCAAATAGGAACAAACACTCCAATTCCTAAATTCCCTTAAGCATTTATATTTTAAATTTGCTGGATCACAATGTTAACAGCAAGAAAACTTTATCTGATAATTTCTGTTAACTTTTGATAAGACTGATCTAAAAATTATAGATGTAGAAACTTAAGCTGCTAGGAGAAATAAAATATGTCTTCAAGAATAAGAATTTGGGACATTTCAAAGAAAACTCATCCCTAATACAGCACTAAATAAAGAACCTGTAAGATAATCAGATTTGTGTTGTCTTTCTGTATTTCATAATTTTTTTTTTTTAATTAATCAAAAAGTCAGATTGGTAGACTGGTATCTGAAAAATGTTGCAAAACTTGTTTTGTAATTCTATTCCCCAAATCCCTATTATTTGGTGTTAGAGGACTGTTCAGATTTTCTGAAATTAAATGAAGGCAAATACTTGCTTCGAATTCTTATGACCTTAGCCAATAAACACATTTCATCACTATGGTTGCAAAAAACAAATACCCACTATTGCAGTATATCTCATAGGCACATAGGAATTAGTTGACATGGAAGGATTTGCTCTCTGATACTAGGTTAAAACCTGAATTCTTGAGGGAGAAAGAGTGCAAGTAGGGTGAATTGATTAAGTGAAATCCCAGATATAATATTTTATTCTTAATGTAGGTTTGTATTTGATCAGCTTTGATATATTCTTTGAAGAAAAAATTGTTCTCCGAGACGCTGCTTGCAGTATATGAACAGTGCTTGTACAATGGCAGATGAACGGTTTCATGACATCTTTTCCAACTGACCTAATTGTTACATTCTTTGTGTACCTGCTCCCTAGAGGGGAAAAAAAGCATGTATGGCAGAGCAAAAAGTCTTGATGTGGAGTCCATGTGGGGGACAATATCATGAGATAATTGCTGGGGAGGGAGGAGGGCAGGAGTTAATCTGCTGGTTTGAAAAACATTGCAGTAGAAATATTAATATTGCAAAGCCAAGAATTTGAAGATTAATATTTAGGGTTCTTGTGCAACTTCAGTGGAGCTGCACATACACTATGATACAGATTTTAATTACAGAGACGTGCTAGTTTTCCTTAAAAAAAATCTAAATATCATTCAATACACAAATACTCAGTATTTGTTTAAACTCCATCGTTAAAAGTAGTCCAGAGCTTTATTTGCTAAATTTGTTCAAACCCCATTTGAGGAAAGCATCCTATGTTTCTCTATGGACTTTCAGATGACTTATTTCCTTATAATAGTTGAAAGTTTCACAAGCACTCAGGCATTTATTTTAAATGTACGCTACATGACATGAGATGATATTGCTGTTCCCATTTTATGGGAATCAAGTTGCAGAATCAGGTTACAGAATCAAAATAGAAAGACACCACTAACATTTGTTGCCAGATTAGAAACATCAGAGACCTGAATAAGCAATGTATTTAGCAGTATATTTTAGTATTCTCTCTGTTTCCATAAGCCTAAATTAATTCTAAAACTTAGTTATAATCAAAGGTACTTTGTCTGAAGCTATTTTGCCCTTCCAAAGTACCGGGCACAAGAGAGTACTAAGAGTCATAGATCATGCCAGATTCATCCTCCACCTTTCCTCTAGTCTTGTATGATTATCTCTACGCAAAAGTTTTCGTAAGCAAGCTAGTGACCTCCTTTCTATTCTCTTATCTGAAATGGCAGATAACATTTATCTTATTTCTCATTTCTTTAATGTACTTTATTATTTTCTAGCTACTTCATTTTTCTTCCTCTGTGACAAAGAGATTATCAGTATGATAACTGGCTTTCTACAAATGAAAGAAGGATGGAGTGAAGGCTAAAACACTGCAAAGATGTCTTGGTCTTGAAATGGAAAAAAAAGATATTTCTATACTGCTAAGTACATAACAAGGAGGACTACTTGCCCATAAAAATTGTCCTTTTTCTTTCTCCTGGATTGGTGCAGGAGTCATTAATGACTTCTAAATTTTTTTTTTTTTTTTTTGTCATTACATCACTGCCCAAATCAATACAGTTATTAGATTATGTTAAAATGCCTTTAATTCTGTTAGAGGAAAATGTATCATGCCGGATCTATCAGCCCGAAAGAGGCAAGGCTGCTGCAGCTCCATGTCCCCAGGTCCAACCAGCAGTGAGGGTGTGTTCCCAGCAGGCATACACACACAGAGCACCTATATACACCACATATATGCATGGCTGGCTGCACAAATCACAGACACGCAGAGCAGTCACACGAACACAGACAGCACCAACAGCCTCATCTTGCTCCCATCTCTGGCTGAGGAGGATGGAGGTCCACTACTGAGAATACACACACACACAGACATATATTTATACATACACATATGTGGATCCCTCCAGCAGCTGGGCTCAGAAGTCCCGTCTGCCCATTAGCTGCCCCTGGATCCCGGTCTCTCCAGCTGCAAGGCACCTGGACATACAAGCCCCTGAGGCTGCAGCCCCATTCCAGTTGCGGGTACAGACTGTTGCACACACACAGCTGGCCGAGATTTCCCAGTTCCCAATGCAGACAGAACAGAGACCTTCCCACCCAGGAAAGACTTAGAAAGGAATTTAATGAGAAGACAGGAGAGACTGCACTGATCTGTTCACACACGACCAGCTCTTTTTATCCTCTTACCTTTCTTTTCCCACACTTGTTCCTCCCTAAATCACCTAAACCTCTCCCTTTTCCCCATCTTCTATTCCTTCCCTAAACATCCTGCAAAAATCCTGTGCAATGCCAGAATGCTCTTCCCCTGCATCCCATAGTGTGTCCCACGTCCCTAGGTAGCAAATTCCCTTAGACCAAAAGGTGATCTGGACAGCTCCTCCCGATGACTTATCTTGGGTTTCATGCCTGGACAACGGGGCTGTGGCTCTGCTGGGACAGCCCTGGGAAGGGTCCAGAGAAGTTGTTTGCTCCTTGGGAGTCCTTAATCTGGGTTCCCAACTGCCATTGTGCCCCTGTGCTCCCCTGGGCTTGTGGAGATGGGCCGTTAATGGGTTGATGGCTCCTGTGATGGGCCATTGTCTCCCTGGGCTCCTTTGTGGGTGTGCAGATGAGCTTTTATCACATAACCCAATAAAGTCCAACATAGATATCAACCAGTCTTGTTCATGACCACACTTTTCCTTTACCTTTCATCCTTTCTGAATTGTTTCTGCAGACAGAAAACATTTGTCTGGTGACGGACAGTTGTGGCAAAATGTAAATCGTGTCTCAGATATTTTCTAGCGGGATTAGGCAAATCTCAAGTATATCAGTGTAGATGTATGCCGTGGGCAATCTAGAGGTGTCTAGAGACTCTGCTAGCTTGAACACAAATGAAGCATTCCAGTCTCGGGCACCTTCATTGGTACAGTCCTCATCCATGTCTGAACAAAGCAGTGTAGAAGCACCTACAGTGACTGATACT
Organism: Phoebastria nigripes; assembly: GCA_035582835.1. Taxonomy (NCBI): domain Eukaryota; kingdom Metazoa; phylum Chordata; class Aves; order Procellariiformes; family Diomedeidae; genus Phoebastria; species Phoebastria nigripes. Next base: position 6,398 of record JAYKAV010003084.1, on the reverse strand, counting down.
TTTGCTGTCTCTATTTTGAGATATCATACTTCAGGAGAACTGATATTTCAGGATGTGGGTGCCAGCATTTTCCAGAGGCTGTGATCTCAATATTTTTAGTGCCATTGAGTTATGCTTGAGACAAGAAGTTTAAATCCATATATTTTTAAAAGTAATACCTGTTTTTTTTCAGAAAGGCTAAGCAGACATTTACATGAGACATTAAATTTATTTTTTGGCTGCTGGAGTCATCTTCTGTGAACATCTGATTCTTCTTCCACCCACTGAAAATTACTATTTCTGTGGATGTTTGTTGACCCTTGCCTTTACATAATAAGATTTTATGTGTAGATAAGATGAAATTTAGACTCTTTAGTGAAAGAAGGAGCATCCTTTATCACATTTGAAAATTGGTTATTTTCTATACAAATATAGTTTCAATAAGGCTGCACTGGTTGAAAATTGAAATAAGAGATAGAATAAGCTGCATAATGAGCATTCAAATAATGTAAGGTTAATGAAGGCATGCTATCAGAAAAAGAGGGCATAATACATGCAGCATGTGTAATGAGCTCCGAGATAAGTAAACTTTCTTATAAAATTATGCTTCTACACTCAACACAGGGCCAGAGCTACTGTGCTCAGAAGGTGTAATACTCATTTTGAACACCAAGATAAAAACTGCATGACTGTCTAATTCTAGAAACAGAGCATGAAGATATTCCTACCAATTTATAGCCCAGATGAATGTGCCAAATGTAGTCAGTCTTCCCTATTAGGTTACGTCTTTGCATATGAAAGACAAAATCACTGCTCAGCCTGCACCTCAGCTGCTCATGTTCATTTATTTTCACATCTACTCTGCTGAAAACTGTACCAGAAGATACGCAGAATAATCTACAGAGCTTAGTCAATTTACTAATGTTTCTTTTTTCACTTTAATAATATACAAAGAGGAAAGATGTAGGTCATGATATCCAACTGAGCACTGTATAGCACTTTGCAGGAATATGGAGGAGATATGGGGAGGCTTAGCATTAGAATAGTATAGTTTGTGATAGCAGGGCAGAATATAGATAGTGGGCAGATGAAAGACGATGACTGAATAGCAGCTAATCTTCAGTAATAATTTCCCCTATATTCATATAGTGCTCAAGTATCCAGATAAAATTTTAAACACAGGTATTTTCCTTCTCATCTTCTGCTCTGTTTTCTCCATTTGAAATCCACTTGGTCCTTGTTTTGAACAGATGCTTTGTAGTCAAGTATATGAACAGTCTACACAAGCCTTCAGTCTTCCTAATTCCTTTTCTGCTATAGAAACTGGTTTGTTTCTAACAGTTTGCTCAGTAGGGCAAACAGTATGCTCCTACTCTGTTCTTAAGACAATTCTGTCTCAGAGACTGTAGGGTTTTGTAGTGTAGGTAATCGCAATGACACTATAGCAGAAGAGGAATTAGGAAGAATATACAAATACAGTTTGAAAACTGGCTTGTTTCTAAACCAGTTTGTTTCAAACCAGTCTGAAAACTGCTTTGTTTCTAACCTGTCCATAATTCAGAGACAGGAAAAAAGTTGATCCAGTATACTCTGTTGTCCTGGATGTCTCCACCTTCCTCACCTGAATCTACAAATATTCTTGCAGTACTGGAGTTTATGCAATTTAAACTGCCATGACCTATAACCTGTTGGCTGAATAGTACAATCCAAAAAGACACCAGTGAGAGCTATGACATAGAAAATAAGTTATTGAGATTTAAATCCACAAAACAGATTTCTGATAAAGTTATAAAAAAAAATTAAGTGCCTGAAAAAAAAAAATTTAGAAATCTCTCTGTTTACAAGAAAATAATGTTAAAAAATGTAAGTTTACATGCAATGTTTGTTAGCTGAAGAAATGTCATTGTTGAAGAAAATATCTTCAGTGTTCTGCTCAGAGGGAAAGTACCTATTACACATTTATGTGGCAGAACTCCCATAGCAAATTAGGAGTCTAAAATTAGGAACAAATGGTCCACTTGACTGTTTCTAATTGAAGATTATTAACTTCTGGGAATGCTTTTCCTTTTGAAATTATGACCTCTGCTGCTGAGAACTTCATTTATGAAGGGAACAGCTAGATCCCCTGTTAAGGACATAGGAAAGTGAATAACCAGGCAAACATTCATAATGTACAGTCAGTTGTGGAGCATTCCTTAGAAAATCAGGCCTCAAGTGTCTAATTAAAGCAATCTGTGAAAGCCGTTAGCTTAGAGCTCATGGAATTCTATAGAAGAAATCCAGTTCAACCACTATTAAGCAGTGACTGTAAATCACAGATTATTAAATGACAGCTCTAGATACTGCTTTTAGTGTTGGTGACACCCAAGCAGACATCAAATCTGCAAGAAATCGAGTGTTTTATCTGTGTTCTCTCACTTTGTTATTTTAGGAATGTAAATATATCCCTACTGCTATATTGAAAGACGTTGGCATAGGAGTTTGATTTTTCTGTTAAATATAGCAAAGGACTTGGTTGGTAACTGTGAGGAATATCAGAAATATAACTGAAATATATAAACATGAAATTAATTTATCAGTTGGAGAGGCACGGTACATGTAAACAGGCATAAACTTTTTGAATCCCTTAACCTAAAGGGATTGCCTCTAAGTATGAAAGTGATGTTAATCTCAATGCCTCTTCTGTTTTAGCTTTTCTTTAGCAAACCAAAAGAATTCCAAGTAGTTCCAAACCTTACCAATTAGTTTCAGTTAAGACTGACCTTTTTTCATGTGGGAAATTGCAATGTGCATGTAAATTTATCACTGAACATCAAAAGGTTTAACAAGCTGCTGTCATCTCTGTTAATCCTGTTTTGCTACTGATCTTATGTGTCACAACCAACCCATAGAGAAGACAGCCCTCATAGTTTTTGCAGAGAGCGCAGACTTTTTGTACTGGCTCTTAAAAAAAGACATAGGTAAGTCCAGGTCTGAATCAGAGGTTACTGCAGAGCAGAGATGCACCTTTTTTTCTTTTTGAGCCATTGTGTACACTTTTGAACTTCAGATATTGCATATGCATTTTAGATGAGTTCTGCTTCAGATTTGAAAAGTTTGAAACTGCCTTAGGTAAAATGAGTGGTAGTGCCTGCAAAAGATGCAGAAGTGCGGTGAAGAAGGCAGGTAGTCGCTTTCTCTAAATTTTTACTTAGAAATGACAAACCGAAGCCTATGACTATGCCATTATGTTACTGAGAATTCATTATGTTATTGAGTATTGTGTGCAGTTCTGGTTCCCTCACCCCCTTGCTCTCCTACCATGGTTCCTGCTAAGAAAGTAGCAGTATTAAAAAAGATAGGAGAAAAGTGGTAAGGAAGATAGATTGAAAGAATAGAACACATCCACAAAGTTATGGAAAAACTGAGGAAGATAAGGCTTTTCCACCTGGAAGACAGACACCTGCAGGGTGATATAACAGAGGTTAGAAGTTGTTGGAGGCTAGAAGTGCAATTGAGAGAGCAATGTTTACTCTGTTCTTACATTCTCCTCTGGGTATCTGGTTTTGGTTACTACCTGTGAAAAGATAATGAGCTAATTGGACCTCCAGGGCATTCTTATGTTCTTGTGACATCTCAGGCTGAGACAGTAGCAGTTTATGATCATAAACTGCATGGACAAAGCAAGGAAGCTTGCAATACAAATGCCTGTACCTAAGATGCAAACTACTCTCTTAGAATTTTTTTCTAGAAGGAGCTAGATACAATACAGAAGTAAGGCAAATTCTAACAAGAAACACACTAAATTATTGCTGATAGAACTAGAAATGTTTGCTGCGTGAGCAGATCTTTAGCAGGATTAATCTCTCAAGCATTTTATAAGAAGTGAAAGATTATAAGGTCTTCAGACAGGTTTCCCCTAATTTGTAATTTATCAAAATTAYAGCCCCAGTTTTGTGAATTCCCCAGCAGTACTAGCTAGCCCATCTTTCAAGGCATGAAAGCAGTAAGAGGGAAGCAAAGTCATACTGCTGCCCCACCTGGATTTGCTGTTTGGCTTTTAAGGGTGAATAACATAGTAACCTTTCTAAAAGTGCATTCTTCTTGAGCATCAAGGGACGCTAGGAGTTCTCTGTCTTGCTGAAGCACAGGAACCCATGGATTGTCTAAGCTCCTTCAACTAAACGCAGTTTAAAATGCATATTTAGCTTTATTTTGTCATAAACCTGTATGGATAAAAGGTAACATTTATATGAAAGATACTGTTAAAACAGCTTGAACCAGATACTGACCACTTACTCAGTTTTTGCCCAGATGAAGTTCTCATTCACCTCACWAAAAATGTCAATTATATGCAGACATATAATTTGAGGTTTGAGAGACATGGAAAGAAAATGTTCCTATTTCCAGTCTATAAATGCCTGAAAATAAGCCCATTTGCAAACAATTTAATTTTGATTTATTTATACAATTGTAAAGGTTAACAGCCATAGTAGTTCATTGCTTTGATGCTTATGGTTCTTTATCATTTTAAAAAATCACTCTAAATTTTCTCTTCCCAAAATAATCAAGTATTGTGATTAAAATTTTGTGGTGTAAAGAGATAAGGGAAAGCAAACAGAAATTATTTACTATTCATGAGGAGTCTCTGCTGATAAAGCAATATGCTCCTTATCTACTGATTTAAAAGATCAAATAAGGTACTCAGGTTACATTTCTGTTTTAGTTAAGTAAGGTCAAATAACCTTCACCTCTGTACTCTCACCTTCCAGTTTTTGAATGATTGTGATAAATTAGTCATTGATAGAGATCAGTCTTAGTGAAACTATAACTTGAAATCCTTCAGAATAAATGTAGATAATTTTGTCAGCACTGCTTACTATGAGTGCAAGTGAAAAAGATAAATAATTATTGTGTAAATACTGTGTAAAGATCATCCCAAAATTTAATTACTTGTAGTCAGATTAAAGCCCAGTACTCCCCCACTCAATAGAATACCAAACTTTACAATTTGAAGTGAATTTCTTGGCATTATTGAAAATAAGCTGGAGAATAATAATAATTATTATTATTAAACACCTATTCAGAGCTCTGTCCAGCAAATACTGTTGTACATGAGCAATGCTGGAATTTGTTTGACTCATCTTTGAGTAAGAGTAAGACTCTGGAAGATATCYAAAAGAGGATTTCTGTGCTGCAGTGCTGTGAGTTGTACCACTTCTGTTCTAGGCAGCTGCTCTGCAACCCAGTCCAAAATGAGTTAGACACTGAGCCTTCTTATTTGGTGCATGGACAAAATTAGATGTCTCAAAGAGGAATCAGTCTATCTCGGACAGCCAAGTTACTGAACATTTAGCATCAATATGCCCCAGCCAGACTGCTCTACTTGAGCAGATATCCTAACTGAAAGATATGGGTTAAGCTCCAAGATGATTGTACAGGATGCAATTTTCCCCCTGTTAAAAAGTGTTCATGCCCTTCCTTTCCCCAAAATAAGTAATTTTGATATAAACAGGCAGTGGTGGTACATTTTTGCATAGGTGATATTTTCTGCTTTTTTCCTGGTGATTAGAGATCTCATCTAATTGACCTAGATTCAATTATTTCCCCTCCATGAGTGGCGTAATCTGTAGGGGGATAGTTTAGATTCCTTAGATTTCTACCTTTCTCAAGAGTGCCCTTATTACATGGATATATATACTTGTGTGTAACTCTCCTGTGAAAGCTGTGCTGTTGTAAAGAATTAAAAATTCACCAAACCAAAACAGAATGAAAATGAGTAGGATTCTGTAGTCTAGTTTCAAATTACTTACTTATATCCTCGTTCCTGATCCAAGAATCTGTGTCCAAGAGAATAGCATCTTCCTACAGAGCTTTACAACCTGTGCCTCCTACCGAACGGTGACTAACCAATGTGAGACAGGCAAATCCACTTTCTGGAAAAGAGGTGATCAAAGTTTCCAAGACCACTTTCTAAATTCTCCTCCTTTAAATAGTTTGAGTGGATGAAACTGGCAAGGTCATACAGACTTCTTCTTTCCAAGGGTTCACAATGTCTTAAAGGCGCAGGAGCAGGCTGTCCCCATGTGCCGTAAGAAGAACGGGTGGGGAAGACGACTGGCCTGGCTGAACCGGGAGCTCTTGCTGGGACTCAGGAAAAGAAGGAGCGTTTACCACTTGTGAAAGAAGGGGCAGGCGACTCAAGAACAGTACAGGGATCTCATTCGCTCATGCAGAGAGGAAATCAGAAAGGCAAAAGCCCAGCTAGAACGCAATCTGGCCGCTGTCGTTAGAGACAACAAAAAATGTTTTTACAAATAYATTMAYGACAAAAAGAGAGCCAAGGAGAATCTCCATCCTCTGTTGGATGCCGGGGGGGAATGTTGCCACCGAGGATGAGGAAAAGGCTGAGGTACTTAATGCCTTCTTTGCCTCAGTCT
>JAYKAV010003083.1:470742-493400 GCA_035582835.1 Phoebastria nigripes | reverse complement strand
CCCACCCGCTGTCCACCGTGCCCCCCTCGCCGCAGCACCCGAAGCCCTGGCGGCAGCCGACCCCCGCCGAGACCCGCTTCCCTTGTCGCCTGCGCGCATCTCCGCGGCTGCTGCCGGGCGGGTCCCCCCGCCGTCGAGGCAGCCAGCGAGCGCTCACGGCTGGCGGTGCTCCCGGGAGCCTGGCTGCTGGGGAGGGCCTTCCTCTGTCCCTCTGCCCCAGAGCTCCTCCCGCACACCCCGGGCACTCCGTGTCCTGCTTCTCCGAGACGACGCATGCTGCCGGATTTTCTAAGAAAAAGCGGAAAGTACCAAAACGCGGCGGCGGGGAGCGCTCCTGGTCCTCCCCCCCGCAGGCTCCCCGGCGGGCAGAGGACAAGCAGCGAACGGTTCTCCGGTGCTCCAGGGGAAAAAAAAAATTTCGTCGTTTCCCCCCTCCATTTATTGTTAAATTGATGCGCTTTAGAGAAGTGAGAACGCTCCGTTTCCCCCAGCGCCTTGCTCGCTGCCCTGCAAGCCACTGCTTTGATCTCCATCAGATACTTGTCTTATTCACGACGGTACTGATTTTATTCATTATCGCACAATCCTGGAAAGCTTTGCATTTTAGTGATACCTTAAGATTCTTTTATATAGTGGTCCGAAATAGTGAACACCGCAGCCATACCGTTTACAAATTTAATTAATCTTCAAATCTTCTCCCCTCATCACCCCGCTCAACTTAGACAGTCTTAAAATATTTAACACTGATCGAGATTACAATTTGGGAACTACTACAAATATTTTGTATAGCTGTATTCAGAGAAGGCTATTCATGTGAGAAACCAATTGGTAATCGTTCAGCTAACTGCGTAGTTTTAACATTTGGAGATACCCCGTTCATTCAGAAGATCTGGGCAAGGAGCTCGGTATTTTTACGACAGCTTTCCGGGTCTCTAAACCAGACATTTGGAAACAAAAACAAAGACCGAGCTTATTTATAAATCTGAATCTCTTCACACGCATTGCCTCTGTTTTTCCTACACSATTTCCATTGTCTACCCAATGTTCGTACTACTTATGCGTGATGAAATACCTGTTATTATTCAACAGCAAAATATCAAAGAGGTTGGCTTAAAAAAAAACCAATCCTTGTGTTCAACTATTAAACGGTCCTGTACATAGCACAGTTGGGCGGTGTTATTTATTTCGACTTTGTTCGTCGCCTACATTTTTTGTGTCTGTGCAATAAATACGCACGTGTACATACATACACACAACAAATTCACGCACGTCGAATACACAGGGCTTATACGCAGATGTGTATTATTCACGCATATACATACTCGAGTTAAAAACATTCATGAATTCGTTAATTCCCGTATTTAAAACAACGCTTACAGAGCAACAGGAAAGTTCAACTGCACTTCTTACCTTTGCATGACTTCACGATCTTTTCAAAAGCGGAAGATTTTTTTTCTTTTCCTGCTAAAAACCCGATTGCAAGCACACGCTGCAGCGTAAGGCACCACGGGCGCATACTATGCCTGAAGGCTATTTTTTTCCGATTCCCGCAGACACGTTGATGATTTTGTTGCCCGTGCCTAGGAGCCTGCACTTTGCTCAGACCACGAGGCCAGACGCAGCGCTGCCATGCCCCGTCGTTTCGCCTCTAGTTTACCAAGGAACGGCTTTCTGCCGCTCCCTTCTCTAAAATAGAAGGGGGAGGGGGAGGGGGAAAAAAAATCACTCTCACCTCAAAAAAAAGGTTATTTCCTAGCTCTTTGGGGGCCAAATTGAGAGCAAGCCCCGCCGCAGCGCGCGGTTGGCAGCCGGCGGGAGAAGGATCGGCAAATCGGCCGGGGTGGGGCAGGGCGGGTGGGACGAATGTGTTTTTCTTTTTCTCCCCCTACCCCCTCGGCTTACATGCATGCAGGAGCCCAGCTCAGCTTTGCGATGCGTGGGCCTGAGGGCAGGTGACGGTCCSACCCGTCCAAGCTGCCGGCTGACCCGGCCGGCGCGGCGGGGCGTGGAGCATCCCTGCCTGCTCAGCTCCCCGCTACGCCCCGGCCCCCCCTGCCCGCCGCCCTGCCCGCAGGCTGCCCGCCGAAGGAGCCCCCTTCCCCGTGGGAAGAAGGGCCAGAGCCCCGGGGAGTCCCTTCAGAAACGCGGCAGGGGAGCGGCATTCACACCAGGATGCCCACGGGGTTTCCACGCAGCCTCTCCCCACCGGGGAAAGCCGTGCCGAAAGAGCGTGAGTTTCCCACGGGTTTTGGCCTCGGAGCTGTCAAAGCCCCAAACTTCCTTGGGAAGTCGTCTGAAGGGAAGAGGATGAAGAGTTTTTGGGACGGAGTTATGGATGGTGATTTCGGAGGTGGTGTGAGTGCGGTACGTGAGTGAACGAACAAGGCATTCACTGGACTGAGCAACCCTCCTTTTAGTGCTGCCACCATGAACAGGGAAGCAAAGGAAGAATTTGCACCGTGTAGGAAAGTATAAAAAAAGGTTTTCCCTCCAAGTGTCCAGCCCAACCTCTGTGAAAAAATGTTCACAACTTTTTTTGTCTCTTTAAAAAGTCTTTAAAAAGATGGGCTCATCACATTGAGGTAGCAGCTTTATGCTGCTTTCCTTTCTGTCATAAATGTTCACTCTTTGGACAAGGAGCCAGCAGTACCATGTGTTACAAAGCATGCTCCAATTGTGTGTGAACCCCAGCACCAGAATAATTTGACTAGGTATTTTCCATTGCGGTGTCCTCTGTCAAGCTTTTATTTTTTTAATAAAAATACCTTCAAGTGTAATGGCATTTAGAAAAAGAAAGTGTTTTCTATTACACATTCTGGAAATTTACTCTTTGAGAACATGACTCCCAAGCTTTACAACAGGCATCATCCCTACTTTTACCAAAGTTCATTGTGTCTAAGGGTCCATAGGCTTTGCATATTGTGTTCACAGTCTTTGAAAGCTTCACAGAAGTGAAAAACAAAAAGCATTTTAGGAAAGAAAGTTACTACCTGACCTTGCCTGGGCCAAAGGTGTGGAAATACGTTAACCTCCCTGCCTACTTACATAGAAAATAAGCCTCAAGCACTATGAGTCTCAGGAGGAAAATGGAAATGCTCAGAGCCCTCATAGAAGAAAGAGAGGAATTTGAAGATGGGATGGGTAAGCCATAGGACCTGGTGCWGGAGAGAGGACCTCTGAAGACGTTCATATCTTACAAGAGCTCTGGTGGGGCAATCACTCCCAGCAGTAGAGATGAGGGATGATCTACCTAGTGGTTCTAGATTTTTTTTTTTTTAATCAGGTCTCAATAAATCCTCATCTGGCAATCACTGAAGTAATTCACCATTTCTTTTTTTTTTTTTTTTTCTTTTTTTTTTCTTTCCCAAACTTACAGGAAAAAGAGGTAGGAATACTTTAATACAATGTATGAACAGAAGTTAAGACAGAACACTCTTTTTCTCTGTGGAAAACAGACCAGAGGACAAATTTCTCCACATTTCTCTCTCCTTGTTACCATGTACTTGTAAGTACCTGCATGCTTTTCATAGAAACTTGCTGAGAGAGTGTTTCTGTGCTGGAGAAAGCCCAAGAAGGGGAAATGAAATGAGAGGTAGTCCTTAGGAGTTGAAAACCAGGAACTTTGAACTAGAGGCTTCAAGTTGCCTCACAGAAAGGTACACAGATGTTTGCCACTAGACCCGGCATCACTCTTGGTAGCAAGCGTAAGCTCAGGACTGAGGGCGGGCTGTGAGAAGCCCTGTTTGCACCTACTGCTCCAGCCAGGGACAACCAGGGAGAGGGTTTCCACAAAGCACCAAGGGGACAAGACATTTAGAGTTCAGCTCACACCGTCAGCAGAGATCATGGTATTAGAAATACCCTACTTCCTACCACTGAACTAGGTAGCTCATGCTGTCATTTATGTAGTCACTCTTCTCAGGAAGCAGCCTCCCACATGTGATTTCTGAACAAAGGCATTGCTACTTGAGGAGGTGAGAGTGGTAAGGTAGAACATAAGAGTTTGATCTCCCAGGTGGGGAAAGTCCCAAGATAAGCATCTTTTTCTCTACATGGTGCTTGTGGTTGACAGCACGGACTGGGTAAAAAGGTGAGAAAACAGGCATGCTAGAGCTGGGAGGATGGGGCAGAGGCACAGGGTGTCCAGAACAGGGTGAAAAAAGGCAGGTCCAGCTCAGGGAAGAGGTGCCTGGAGAAAGGGGAGACAAAAGTCTGCCTAAGCCTGAAAGGATGCACAACAGACATTTACCTCTACCCTACCCCATCCCAACCTGGGTCAATGGTTTTGTGTGGTTTCTAAAACAAAGCTTATCCCTGCAGACATCCAATGCACATGGCTGATGAGCAGTGGCACTTACAATTAGGCAGTGGACCCTGTTTGGTGGAAATTATGGGGGAGAGGACATTCCTTGCCTCCAGAGATCAAGCATTTGAACACTGCTAGCTTTATGATTCTTTTACATCTGTTTTCACCTTAGGCTCCGAGCAGCCTAAGAAAAGCTTCCTTCTGAGGGCCAGAGAAGGAAATGAGAGTCAAGCCAAGGTAGTAAATAACACCACGGATTGGAGAATTTGTGTCAAAGATGGATCTGGTCCAAGGACAGAGCTGATTCCACTGTCCTCCTCACATACACTTTAAGGGGAAAGCAACTCCTGCCATCACCTTCCTCCTACTGGCTTATCTTGCTGGCTTATCTTCAGGCAGATGCAAAAGAATGATTTTAAATGTTTGACCATGGTATGAAAACAAATAAAATGTATTTCAGAACTTCTTACACAGTGGATAAAAGCCTGTACAAAAGCTGCTTCTTATAAAGCACTAATTAATAAAACACAGATTCTAAGGTCAAATTAAAAGATTTCCATGAGATCAAACGTCTTCCTCCTTGTGCTAGAGGAATCATACTGTAGGAAACCAAACAACTGGACAGACTTCATCTGTCCTGTAAGATAGGTTTCACTTACTACAGGCGTTATTCTTGGTTCCATATGTTGCTGAATCTGGGGATCGAACATTGTGCCCAAATTTCTTTTTTTTTTCTCTTTTCTAGTTGTACGTAGAAACCACTGTGTTTTTTAACTCATGTTGTTCCCTTAAGCAATGTTATTCAATGCTGTGGACGTCAAGATATTCTACAGATTTGCATCATACATTTCTTTTCTACAGCTGTATAGAACCACACAAGCTATTACGATTTATGAATGTACTTTATTTGCATATATGCGCCTTCTGTGGTTGTTTTCAGTAGATGTTCATGCACTTCTGTTCATTGGTAGCAAGGCAAACCATTTCACCAAATGTCAAGCTAAATAATGTGCAGAAGAAACCTGATTCCATGAGGAATGCCTGCCCTAAGGCATGACATTTGAAAATACCAATAGGTGTATGCACCCAAAAATAACATCCTGCAAACAAACTAATCCAGCAAGCTGGTTCACAAAAATTATATGCAGAAGTTACTTTCGCATTTCATGTCACTCAATAACAATTTCTAGAAAATCCCAGTCTACATAGCCATGGAAAAAATAGATTATGTTAATTAAAAAATGGAGAAACTCAGATTTATTCCACATGAATTTAAAACATTCTGTTTTCTGATATTGCTACTGAGACCATACGGAAATTATGCTGCTCTGCCCTGAGTAGAAGACTGAGTCAGAAGATTCATAGTGTCATTCATACCTATCTAAGGTTTCTGGAAGCAGGCTATGTATTCAGTGGTAATCACAAAAGCAATAATGTTATTCCTTACTGCTTGGTTTCACGATAATAAAATCGAAAGGCAATAGAAAATACAGATGCAGAGTTAAGTGTGGGCTTTCTTACCTACACAGAATCTTTTTACCATCTTTCAGTAAAAACAACAAACCAGTGTTATTTTCTCCCATACAGTTTAACAAAGATCAAGAGATCCAGACGGCCAGTTGTATGTTAGGAATTAGGCTATTGAACAATGAATTTATTGTTTATTTACAAGAATTAGCAGAAAACAGACAATCCAAAGTTTGATTTTTTCAGCCTAAAGTTTTTCCTATAGAAATAGGGTCAATTCCAGAATCAGTTCAAGACTGCTGAAAACTAAATTGCTTTTCTTTTGGAGTGCAGTTCCAGGGCAGCTGGCAGACTTCATTTTTCACAGGTGCTGTAAGGAAAAGCCCTTTCCTCCTGCCACTTGGCCATGCAGCCCCATTGTGCTGATGCCACATTGTACCCTTTCATGACCTGCTTTAACTCACTAATATGGTGGAAGCTGTTCCATTTGGGGAAGGGAGTACATCTTTTTTTTTGCTGGTTCTGTGAACAGATGAAACCTAAAAAGGAGTTTGATGTGGATAGAAGCCAGAACAAAAATAAGCAGCAGAGAGGGGTAGGAGAGATGGGGAACAGCAGATGCACTGTGGGGAGTTGAAAAATCCCACCAATACCTTTGAATAATTCTAGATGGGAATCCTTGTAATCTCCTAAATTCATGCAGCTGGGCCTCCTCTATGACACCCTGATGTTCAGACAGAAAACGTATTTCCAGGTGTGCCTAGTCACGCATGGCTTTGCACCACAAATTGCCTGAGCCAATTCACAGCAAAGGCGGTGGAGAATTTGACAATTATCTATATAAACAACTGCAAACTTTTGCAAAAGAGTGATTAAACGTTAATTTCAATTCTCTTGTACTGTCCTGCTTCAGCCAGTGCTGCAATGACAGTGGGGAGAGGAAGCAGTCGTTAAAACCGTTAAGCCAGAGTTTCTGTCTTAGAGGGCTGATCCCGCCCAGTGCTGAGCACCTCCTGAATTAATTTCTCCCCTTACTGATACTCAGCTGGTTTCGATAAACAAAATACTCTCTTACTGGTTACAGTTCTGGGAACCCCAACTGCCCTTGGGTCTGTTTTGAGTACTAATATAAAAACTAAATTCTGATGTCACATGCCACCTGTACTGATGCTGAGAGATGCTTTGGATGTCATTAGTATGAAACAGCATGAAGTGTTAGCTAGGTGAAAATGAGATATGAGTGGGCAACCATATGTTAGCAAGATAGATCAATGTTAGGCTGCACAGAATGATTTAGAGGAAACAGAAAAGGGAGAAAAAGGGTAAATCTAATGGCCTGCCTCACAGTCTAGTTTGTACCATATTTGAACCTGCAAGATTGCATTGGCATCAGTACATTACACTGTTAACACACACACTGGAGGATGCTCCAAGCAAAATTAATGGAGATGTCCTCCAAGAGAAAAGCACTTTAAAAGCCTTGGATAGCCGGGATAAGCAAAATACAACATCGAAACAATCAGTGAGAAGCAGGGTAGGAGACAATAGCAACTCCACAGTCAGAGAGAGCAAACGCTCATGATACAAGTAAGCATGGGGTGCTGGCTTGGCTGTTCAGGTATGAATGCTACTGAGTACAGATCCAGAAGTCTTGTCAGTCAAAGCGGAAGGAGATCTGTTGCCTGTGACGTGCGCCAAGATGAAGCGGAACTCCCAACGAATGCCACTGGAGGGACAGTCGGACAAAAGCTCCTGCGAGTGGGTGTATGTCTTCCTCTTGCATTTGGTATTTGCATGTTGAATTTAGTCTGCAGTGACACTTCTGCTTGTGGTCTGCGTAGATGTAGATATTTCATGTAGTTCCAACCTCTGGTACTTCCTTTGGAGCCCAGTTGAAAATTTTACAAGGAATCAGTCGGCTACTGATGCTGTATTTCCCAAAGCCTTCTGCTTTGTGCAACTGTGCTATTTACAGTCACTCACTTCCATTCAGTCTCCCCTCTGTATACGTGTGGATTTCAGCTTTCAGCACTTATTTCTAATATACCCACTGTTTCCTAGCTGCATTTCTCTATTCCCCCAAGGCACATGCCGCACAGGAGTATGAGAGACTGACCTGTTCTTCAGCAGCTGCTGCTGGCTCTAGGGGTGATCTCTTTCCCCCAAAAGCCTTGAAAGCATTCAGGCCATACAAATCAATGAGTTAGTTTAGACAATTCCACTGGAGAATGAGAAGTAGGCTTGAAAAACATAAGGTTAAATTTCATTAGCTAATACTTTACTAGGCTTTCCATGGTTCTAATCCATCTTGCATGAGACATGCAATTTACTCACAGAGAAGCTGCTTCATTTGCTTCAGTGCTCACTACTTAAGTACCTGTGTTGAAGTAATCACTGTTTAAATGAGGCTTTAAAATGTAACGGTTCAGGAAACATACACAGAGAAACCAGTCAGGTCCTGAAAGGTCCTGCTGAAAGCTTTGTTAATTTTTGTAAGACACAATATTTGGCATAAGAGATGTCAGTGTAAAACTGTAGTGGTAAGTGTATAAGAGGTTATGTTTAACACACAGAAGACACAAGGTTTCTGTAAGAGGAGCAATGACAGCAGTCAACTTTGAGAGGCTTTCATTTTGGAATCTGAAATGTTTGAAAACTGGGCAACAGCAACAACTTAGCATCCTATATCCTGGTAAGCTGGTTACCAAGCCAAGATGTGATTTTCCAAGAACCTCAAGTTAGTATTTGTTAACGCTGATTCTGATGTTATGATATAGGAGCAGCGTAAATACTATGCACCAGAAGAAGGCACTCCAAATCCATCACAGCAAATGGACTGAATAATGATTGTAAAAAATAAATTTGTCAAACAGAAGAGAGTTCATTTCCATCTATGAAGCCCTCTGCATGTCATTGTCTCACTCTTGTCAAACCAGAGACATTCTGAGTCTAAGAACGGCCACTGTTCTCTGCTAGAATGTTTACTTGGTTTTAGTAATGCAGTACATTGA
This sequence comes from Phoebastria nigripes, assembly GCA_035582835.1. Lineage (NCBI taxonomy): Eukaryota > Metazoa > Chordata > Aves > Procellariiformes > Diomedeidae > Phoebastria > Phoebastria nigripes. The sequence goes on along the minus strand of JAYKAV010003083.1, from coordinate 484,616 downwards.
ATTTGTATCTTCTTGTTCTCTATCGTACCTGCAGTACTTCCTACAATAAATTTGATACCTTCCTTAGGATTGCTTAGAAAGACAATTAAACCCAGTTATTTGGCCTATTTTTATATAATTAACCATTACCTATGCTTTTCTTGCCAGTTACCATCTTCATCATGTGGTCTGCTGGATAAATATCTCCCAATACATTTCAAAGAGGATAAAACATATGCTAAACTTTGCAAAAACACACTACACACTACCACCGGGTTACTGACTTTATATTAATTCTGCATGAGACACCTTCAGATACCAAGCCTATGTTGACAGAGCAAATAGGTATCATAGAATCATAGAATGGTTTGGGTTGGAAGGATCTTGGAAGCTGATCTAGCCCAATCCCCCTGCCATGGGCAGGGACATCTTTCACTAGGTCAGGTTGCTCAAAGCCCCGTCCAACCTGACCTTGAACACTTCCAATTATGGGGCATCCACCTCTCCGGGCAACCTGTTCCAGTGTCTCACCACCCTCATTGTAAAAAAATTCTTATGTCCAATCTAAATCTACCATCTTTCAGTTTAAAACTGTTGCCCCTTGTCCTGGCCCCTTGTGCCACCACTGGCACAGACCCTGGTGAAAAGTCTCCCTCCATCTTTCTTATTGAGAATGGCTTTAAGTAAAGGCTGCAACAAGGTCTCCCCGGAGCCTTCTCTTCTCCAGGCTGAACAACCCCAACTTGCTCAGCCTGTCTTCATAGGAGAGGAGTTCCATCCCTCTGATCTTTTTTGTGGCCCTCCTCTGGACCCACTCCAACAGGTCCATGTCTTTCCTGTGGTGAGGACTCCAGAGCTGGACGCAGTACTCCAGGTGGGGTCTCACCGGAGCAGAGCAGAGGGGCAGAATCACCTCCCTTGCCCTGCTGGCCACGCTTCTTTTCATGCAGCCCAGGATACGGTTGGTCTTCTGGGCTGCGAGCATACATTGCTGTCTCATGTCCAGCTTTTCATCCACCAGCCCCCCAAGTCCTTCTCAGCAGGGCTGCTCTCAATCCCTTCATTCCCCAGCCTGTATTGATACTGGGGGTTGCCCCAACCCAGGTGCAGGACCTTGCACTTGGCCTTGTCAAACTTCAAGAGGTTCACAGGGGCCCACTTGAGCTTGTCCATGTCCCTCTGCATGGCATCCCTTCCCTCTAGCAAATCAACTGCACCACTCAGCTTGGTGTCATCCACAAACTCAATCCCACTATCTTATGTCATTGATGAAGATATTACATAGCATTGGTCCCAGTACAGACCCTTGAGGGACACCACTTGTTACTGGTTTCTACTTGGACATTGAGCCATTGATTGGAACTCTTTGGACAGGGCCATCCAGTGAATTTCTTATCCTTACCTAGCATTATCATAGAATCATAGAATCATTAAGGTTGGAAAAGACCTCTAAGATCATCGAGTCCAACCGTCAACTCAACACCACCATGCCCACTAAACCATGTCCCTAAGTGCCTCATCTACACGTCTTTTAAATACTTCCAGCGATGGTGACTCAACCACTTCCCTGGGCAGCCTGGTCCAATGCTTAACCACTCTTTCAGTAAAGATATTTTTCCTAATGTCCAATCTAAACCTCCCCTGGCGCAACTTGAGGCCATTTCCTCTCGTCCTATCGCTAGTTGCTTGGCAGAAGAGACCAACACCCACCTCACTGCAACCTCCTTTCAGGTAGTTGTAGAGAGCGATAAGGTCTCCCCTCAGCCTCCTCTTCTCCAGGCTAAACAGTCCCAGTTCCCTCAGCYGYTCCTCAKAAGACTTGYTCTCCAGACCCTTCACCAGCTTCRTTGCCCTYCTCTGGACACGCTCCMGCACCTCAATGTCCTTCTTGTAGTGAGGGGCCCAAAACTGAACACAGTATTTGAGGTGCGGCCTCACCAGTGCCGAGTACAGGGGCACGATCACTTCCCTGCTCCTGCAGGCCACACTATTTCTTTACTGAAAGAGTGGTTAAACATTGGAACAGGCTGTCCAGGGGAAGTGGTTGAGTCACCATCCCTGGAGGTATTTAAAAGACGTGTAGATGAGGCACTTAGGGACATGGTTTAGTGCGCATGGTGGTGTTGGCTTGACAGTTGGACTCGATGATCTTAGAGGTCTTTTCCAACCTTAATGATTCTATGATTCTATGATTCCATGCCGTTGGCTTTCTTGGCCACCTGGGCACACTGCCAGCTCATATTCAGCCGGCTGTCAACCAGGACCCCCAGGTCCTTTTCCGACAGGCAGCTTTCCAGCCACTCTTCCCCCAGCCTGTAGCGTTGCATGGGGTTGTTGTGGCCGAAGTGCAGGACCCGGCACTTGGCCTTGTTGAACCTCATACAGTTGGCCTCAGCCCATCGATCCAGCCTGTCCAGATCCCTCTGCAGAGCCTTCCTACCCTCGAGCAGATCGACACTGCCAGCCAACTTGGTGTTGTCTGCAAACTTACTGAAGGAGCACTCGATCCCCTCATCCAGATCATTGATAAAGATATTGAACGAGACCGGCCCCAAAACAGAGTCCTGGGGGACATCGCTCATGACCGGCCGCCAACTGGATTTTGCTCCATTCACCTCAACCCTCTGGGCCCGGCCATCCAGCCAGTTTTTTACCCAGCGAAGACTACACCTGTCTAGGCCATGAGCCGCCAGCTTCTCTAGAATGCTGTGGGAGACAGTGTTGAAGGCTTTACTGAAGTCCAGGTAGACCACATCCACAGCCTTTCCCGCATCCACTAGGCGGGTCACCTGGAGATCAGGTTGGTCAAGCAGGACCTGCCTTTCATGAACCCGTGCTGGCTGGGCCTGATCCCCTGGTTGTCCCGCACATGGCTTGTGAGCGCCCCCAAGATGACCCGCTCCATAATCTTCCCCGGCACCGAGGTCAGGCTGACAGGCCTGTAGTTCCCCGGGTCCTCCTTCYGGCCCTTCTTGTAGATGGGCGTCACATTGGCAAGYCTCCAGTCGTCYGGGACCTCCCCCGTTAACCAGGACCGCTGATAAATGATGGAGAGTGGCTTGGCAAGCTCCTCCGCCAGCTCCCTCAGCACTCTCGGGTGGATCCCATCCGGCCCCATGGACTTGTGAGCGTCCCGGTGGCGTAGCAGGTCGTTCACTGCTTCCTCCTGGATTATGGGGGGTTTATCCTGCTCGCCGTYCCYGTCTTCCWGCYCAGGGGGCTGAATACCCTGAGGATAACTGGCCTGACTATTAAAGACTGAGGCAAAGAAGGCATTAAGTACCTCAGCCTTTTCCTCATCCTCGGTGACAGCATTCCCCCTCGTATCCAATAAAGGATGGAGGTTCTCCTTGGCTCTCTTTTTGTTGTTAATGTATTTGTAAAAACATTTTTTGTTGTCTCTAACAACAGCGGCCAGATTGCGTTCTAGCTCAGCTTTTGCCTTTCTGATTTCCTCTCTGCATGACCTTATCATCTAGCCTTGCATATGAAGATGAAGAATTTATAACAGAAATGTCTAACAAAAAACACTAACTGTGGACCTGCTCTGTGCCATACTGTCCTGTGACACTGTAAGTACTCAGTATATAAAACTAGAAAATTAACACAACAATTATCTTTATATGTCACTACAGAATGTAAAAAAAAAAAAACGCCGGGGGATTGAAAATGGAAACCCAGAAACAACTTTCTCTTAGAACATCCAACTATGAACTTCATGGCTCCAATCCATTTCACTAAAACTGTCTAGGGGGCAAAGATAACAACAATGAAAACCAATTTTTAAGGCCAGCCATCTGATTTGGCTAGATATTAAAGGTAGTAAAAGGCATGTTAGATCTGTAGCCTTCTTCCTGTCAAGCTTCAAGCTTTGGCTCCTGCAATCTAAGTTCTTTAAAAAAACACCAGGAAATATGGAAACTTGGTCAAGATATTTTCCCCAGTATCTGAAAAGCACCTGTACTGTTTTCCCTAGGGAGAATGTGTCCAAATCTAAAGGCTTTCACAGCAGGAGACTGGGTGTCTAACAGAACAACACTAAAAGCTTATGTACCTGCTTTTTTATTTTCCTTTGGATTAATTTTTTTTTTTTTTTTTTTTTTACATTACTGTCAGAATCTGTACCTTTCATGTTTCTGATCTTTCCCTTGCTTGGCTTGGATTGCATTCTGATCCACTTCGGTCTCAGTAATCCCTGCTGTTTCAGGAACTTAGAACCTTAAGTTCTAAGCAGCACAGTGTTTTCTAAAAGTGGTGTTTACAAGGTATTACCACCAACCTGTTCCATGAATGGCAAAAGTCACTGTCAGACAAACAAAATTCACTCACTAATGACTAGAAGTAAATAAAAAAACAAAAAGTCAATTTCCACACAGTTTGGAGAAGCATAGTTTTCATTTGTTTTATTTACTAGACAAAAAGCAGCAGATTACTTTATTGAAGTCAAATTGTATTAAAAAGTGAAATGTATACATTCAAAGCACTCAGGCACATTCATCACTTAAAACAAAAACTAAACCAGAGTTGTTCAGACCAATGAAGCAGCAAAAGGCCAGCAGAGTGTTCAGGACACTGGCAGCAAAGTACTTTTCTGTACAGTTCTGTAAGTCACAAAAGTACATCTTCAGGCACAAATTTGGCTTAGGCATTACCTAAATTTTTTTAATGAGAACATTCATTCTTTACACAACTGCTGCTGTGAAAGAACAACCACAATTACTAAACCATGTTTTCTAGCACATGAACAGAACCCACTGCTTTTAAAAAAAAGTCACTGAAATAAAAAATATGGATAATGTATAAAAATAGTATAATTTTATTTTCAAATTGTTCAGTTTTTCCGGTATGTTTCTGAAGTGAACTGTAACCATTTGCCTTGTCGAAGGAAATGATGGGAGGCAGAAATAGCAAAGCAAATAGTATATCTGTGAATCCGCTTTCTTAGATCTTATTTTATGAAACTGCAACAGAGTATTACCTAGCCTTTCCTTTCTTCCATCAATTAAAAGGTATCGCTGAATAGAGGATGACAACTCACTACTGACTTTTTTCTTCGGCCACTGTCTGATCCAGCTTCACAGTGAAGCTATTCCAAGTTTAAAACATACTCGAAATCTAACTTGAGCCATCTTATACATTATCAAGTATGATAAAGATTATAAAAGCTGTCTTATACATTATCATTGGTCAACGTTTACTCCATTCTTTTATGCTTGTAACAATTTTTGAAGATATTATAACCTCTGGAAGTTCGAAAGTGATACACTCTTCCTTGTGAGCACCCAAACTTCAAGGTCCATCCAGGTTGTTACTGCTTTGGCAGGATGACTGAACACTGCACTGTTGTCTGAAACACAAAGTTAAAGTAGATGAATGCTTCCTCTGCCAATGCAGAGCAGAATTACTTTTCAACGTAAAGGCAGACTACATAGCTTCCATTTGGATTACAAACGTKTAAATCTTTCCATGTGCATAGTATCTCCAACTCCCTCCAAGACCACAAAAGTTAAAAGAATTACAGAGAGGGCATACCCTACAACAGTTCAAGGACTTGCCATTACAACTTTTTAAGCCTATGTAACAGGCTTATTGGTATGGAGAACAACAGTCATATTGCAGAAAAAGTAAATTAAGGACTTCAGGCTCACAGGCTACAAATGAAAAATTGTGCAGCTTGCTTTTTGTTTTTAAGGCTAGCATACTGGCTTACATGCTTCACATTCATAGAAAGCTCTTTACAAATATAATCAGAATGCTTTGAAAATGAAGTTCCTTAAAAAAAAAAGTGATTTCTACATGTTTCATCATCAATTTTGAAGTACAGCTATCAAGAACAAAAACCTTTCTCTAAAGGTGCACTGATTGGGAGTGAATGAAATACTCATGTTATGCAGGGACAGGTAACTTTGACATCAGCAACATTCAAGCATAGGGCCTAAGAAACACTTCAGTCTCAGCTTTCTTCAGAGGTCCTTAGCCTGCAAGGACCACAGCAACTACAGTTGAAGTGAAGCCTTGATCAATTTTCCTCCTCCACCTTATTCACCTGAGCCAATTCACTCTAGTCACATAAGTACGTTCACTGACTTCATTGAGATATTTTTTGAAGAAGAAAATCACTCAAGAATATTTACAAGAACAGAGCTCTACATACACAAATCATGAATGTCAGTTTCATTTTGTGATAGAACAGAAAAAATGACTGAAAAATGCTAACCTTTATGCCCTTCAACTTGTTAGCTACCAAACATATTAGTCAGTCACTTCATCAACCATATATAGATGTCCTTAATTTTTTTACCTTTTGTAACACTTCTTGTAAAACTGAAGCAAGATATTTGCAATAAAGCGTGTGAGAGTCTTAACGAATTTGTTTGCCCATCTTGAATGGATTTGGTTTGTTGAAGCATGTTCTCTAAGAAGTTATGATTTAAGCAGAAACATCTTGCAACATATACCTGTATTATGTGTACCTATGCATACACTGTCCCCAGTACTCATCAGCCTCATGTGTGTACTTACTTTCAGGGTGTGCAGGGTGTCGGCCCATTCCATGGAACCTATCTGAGGTATAGCAGTAAGGAGTATGCTAGTAGCCTTATTTGCGTTCCCTTTCAGCGTCTTTAGAACTTTATCCACTGAAACCTAGAAATACAATAAAACCGAGTGGTGTCTCTCAACTTTGATGGCACACATTTTAAATACCCAAATAAATTCATTTAACTCATACATCTCTAAGTGAAAAGGTGAAGCCTTAAAACGCCACGATCCTTTTAGCCAGTAAAAACTTCTTTCCTCTGTGGGTGTATGTCCGATTGTATTTTACACAAATAGGAGAACTAAAGTAGATACATAATTTTGCACAGAGCTGCAAAAGAAAAAACACCAGACCAATTACAGGAAGACAAGCTCATACACAGAGCTCATGAGCTTCATACACACAGATCCCCTGATTCAGACAAGAGGTTTACTAGTAGTGAGGCAAGTTTATGAAAATGAATGAAGTAGCAGCAATTTATTCTGTTCTTACTTTCACAAGTTCATCCAGAATAACTCAGTGATACTGATTTAAGAAAGAACAGATTTAGTTCAGTATGTGATCTCTTATCAATACCTACAGGTTCTCATCCAGATCCCTCAGGACAAGAACCAGAGGAAAAAAAGTTTCACTCACTGCTTCTTCATGTTCCTTCCAGCCATCATAATCTGTTGCCATGGCAATACTAGCATAACTCATTCCAGCTTCTTTCGCAAGAATCACTTCAGGCACTGTGGTCATGTTGATAACATCAGCTCCCCAGCTGCGAAACATCAAGCTTTCTGCTCGAGAACTGAAACGTGGGCCTTCGATTGTGATCATCGTCCCCTTGGAATGACACTGGAGCCCAAGCTTCTTGGCAGTCTCAATAAGAACCTGCAAAACATGCCAATATCAGGAAAAGGAAATAATTCCCCTGGTGCACTGCTTTTGCGTCCCATCAAAAAACTTAGATACAAAAGAAATTAGCTTTATACAAAGCAGTCAAGCTTCATATGGCTACAGCTGTCCAAAACCAAGGATCAGTTTCAAGTTTCCTCACCCAGCAAGAGAAATTAATAGTCCTACTAACAGGAATGATCTTGAACTCATCTGATTTTGTTAGTATCAGTTGGATTACTGTTTTCAATGCAGACCAAGAAGATTGGAAAACAGAATATTTTTGCGTGATATTTAGGCTGTGCTTACACTGAGAACAGAATGGTGAAAATGCTCCACTGAGCACTACATTACCACATGGTGGAGTTGAGCTGGTGAGAACAGTAATAAGAAATTTACTTTTTGAAAGTAAAACTTTACAAGCATATACTTCAAAGAGTACCCTGGGAATCTGTAGAGAAATTATTACCACATTTTCCCATGCCAGTGACTGAGCTGTACACTCTACATATACCATATACTTCACATTAGTCTTCACAGTTCCAACTAGGACCTTGTATATGGCAGAATCATCATGACTTTCCCTCTTGGTAAATGGCCTGGGTAACACCAGTTGATACAGTAGGAATAAGAGCGTACCAGCATGCGTAAACGGGACTAGGACACCCGTAACAGTCCTGAGTAGGAAGGGGAAAGTAACTATGATGACATCTGTTTAAAATGACCATCAACAGAAAAGAAAAGTTTGAAAAGAAGTATAAAAGCAGCACGAAAAGTTGTGACAGGACAGGAGAGACCTTCATAACACAGCAGCAGTGAAAACCTAGTCTGACACCACTAGAAGCTGCCTTGTCAGCATCACAACCTTCACACAGGCCAGGTGGAGCAGCCTCCCTGCAAAATGCTATGAGAAGCCTGCACTCCAGCTGGTTGGTCGACCTGCCACACACGGGTGCAACAAGCAGCGATACCTCAAGTGTGCTATGTGACCTTGTGGGGTGCCTCATCGCTGGCATGTGGATCAGTGGATTGTGTGGAGCAGCACAAGTACACATAAAGCTGGAGTACCCACATCTCCCACTGCAGATGTGTGTAAACAGGTAAACCTGCACTCCCAGAAGAGGGTGGGCGTGCATGTAACCCACATGTGCTGGGGAAGGGTATTTGTGCATGCAACTCCATGAATATGCATGTGGGGCTAAAGCAGAGCTGCTGCGAATTAGCCACAGAAGGACACTTAGAAATGTGTAGGTGTTTATTAACATGCTGTAAGTTAATCTAATATTAATCACACCTAATATTGTGGTTTATTGCTGATATTCATTCTGAATATGATTCACTGATTGCCAGTTAATTACATGTTGTTAATAAATCAATAGACAACTTCAATTGTGATTTGACTTAAACCACAGTTGAGCAGTATTTCCCCAAAACTCTTTACAAAGTTCCAACTTTACTCCCTATAAGATGTTGCAGTGAGCCCCAGTTTCTGAAAGCAGTAATAACCAAGGCACCCTACGTTCAAAAGTTTGCAGTTGGAGAAAAGATAAACTCCTTTCAGATTCTTATTTAATGTACAGTGCATAAACCAAATAAATCAGAGTATTTTCACGTATTTGCACAAATGCAATTTAATATAAAGTTTTCAGATGTCTCAATGCAAAATTCCTTAATTAGTCTATTACATTGATAGTTTTGGCTTTATTATTACCACATTTCTCTATGAAATTCCCCTGAATTAGGATAAACTGGCCTGAAATGATCCCAACAATTTTCAGGGATAGTTCCAGGAAAAAAGTTTAAGTCACTTTTATCTGGTATTTTCAAATGAAGTGAAAGTATCCCTTTTCAGCCTCGCTAAGAGCTCAAAACCACATGTTCTTCAAAACATCTGTTAGGCTGATTAGAACGCATAGGCTAATGAGATAATGATCACATGTGAGACCGGGAAGTACCTAAATGTTTTTTCTCTGTTTGAAAAGGAGTATTTCTCCGCTGGCTTTTAAAAAAATGTAATACCCAAAGAACATTGTCTCTAGCTACTTAACAATCATGTATGCCTTCATGTATGTTTCCTGCAGCCTCAGGAAATTGCAAAAAGATTATGCATGTCTACTGACCTTTTTTAAAAAATGAGAAAGAGACACAGTGTGAAGTATTGCCAATCACTTCAGCAATAACACTGTTTTTAGTCCATTTCAGAACGTGTACAGTTAGCTCTCAATAAACTCCTTGTATCTGTTGTGACATGACATCATGCTCAAAGTCAGCAAGCAACTATATGCCAATTAATCTTTGGTAAGAGCATGTGGCTAGGCCCTTGTTGCATGAAAAACGCAAAGTATTTTGCAAAATTTGCTGCTCAATGGTAGAAGGGCAAAAGCATGCACATGTGTAATACGTAATGGTTTGTTTCCTCATGAGATTTAAAATGTCTTTACTTCATTGCAAAACACCTTGATTCCCAGTGCACTGAAGCATTGTTCTACTAACAGTACTGTGGACCTGTGGTGGAAATCACACTGTGTCTGGCCAATTAACAAAAATAGCCTTTAATGACACTGAAGTGAATTGGTGACAAGAGCAGAACAGCTCAGTAGTACAAATATTTGTACATGCTCTGGGTACAGATTGGGCCACCTGCTTCACAATTCAGCTTTGTCCTGCTCAGTGTAGTAACTGACTGCACAGAGAGCAAGTCTCTTAGATGGATATGACTGATTCTGTAAGCATTCCTGTGCCCCTAGAGAATGTACCTCCTTGCAGCTTCTGATCAGAGCATTCCACAACAGCACAAAATGCGCAGGTCAATCATCACCTTCACTTTTCCTCAGGTCTAAGAATATGCTAAAGTGGCATATTTAATCACAGATACACTCCTCCCAGAAGCTATTAAAGGTGTTGAAAAACAGAGCAGTGTTTCACAGTGCTTAGTCTAAGTGGTTTTGAAGCCTGAAAAATCTTGAAGTGACAAAACTAAGAGCAACAGTTAAGAATAAGAGGCTACCGTAATTTGGCTTGTTTCTATGTTTGACATCCTTTAAACTAAGCCTTGACTCTCCACCAGCACCCACTGCTACAACGCACAAAAGCACAAATGCAATATTGTAATTTCTGTGAATGCTAAAGTACTATTTATTTAATCCTTTCTATTAAGTACGCAGAGGGCCTCTACCATAGGCGCAGTTTTATTCAGGACAAAAAGGAACTAATTCCTAATTCTGTCTTCCTGCTTTGTCCACTTCGTTGCTCTCTTGGCTTGTTACCTGATAAATAAAGATCTTTTGTCCTGTTATTAAGACCCTGGGGAAATCTAGGTTGCCAAATGACATCTTCTGCATACCTCCCTTAGGAAGACAGCTCCTATAGACACAAGATCTTTTACTTCCCATGCCTTCCATATGTTGCATTTTTTTCTTAATACCATGACACATCTGAGAAACAGGAATAAAGAGGTGCAGATTGCCTCTATATTCTAAGAATGCATAATTCACAGAATCATAGAATACCAGGTTGGAAGGGACCTCAAGGATCATCTGGTCCAATCTTTCTTGGCAAACGTACAGTCTAGACAAGATGGCCCCCCACTTAAAAGTGTCCAGTGTTGGGGAATTAGACTACTATATCATGAATAAGTGCCACAAAAATAACATTTCTAAACACTATTACAAAATTTACTAACCTCTCTGGTTTTGGTGCAGAACGGCTCTGCCATTGGAATATGACACACTCCTGAGAGAGTGGAATGCTGCCCATCGTATAAAGTACAATGTCTTTTAGTTGTCCTAGAAAAGCAGAAAACATGCTTAGAGAGAAGAACAGGGAGAAAACAGAAGAGAAAGCAAGAAATTTACACAAATAAAAAAAAAAAGCATTCCTGGGAGGGAACAAAAATATCAGTATGATATTAATGACCACCTGTAATCCTGTTTTGCCTCCGTACAAACCTTTCAGAATTGAGCTCAAGAGTACAAAACTGTTACTCCAGTAGTGCATTGTCAATTAATTAGAGAAAACCTGTTGTTAACAAGACACTGAAATGCTGATTTGTTCCTAAATGACACAAACAGCCACATTATGCTACGATTCCACCCAAAAGAAATCAGCTAAATTTAATAGTCAGGCAAGTAATCTCTGAAAAAAAGAGCACAGTAAGCTTTCAGGAAGGGAAGGAATCAAGTCTGAATTACCACAAAGCTACTCAAAATAGAGCTTGTTCATATCACTGCATTCCTACATTGAAAGGATGGGAATTTATAGGAACACCTTCCTGAACAAGAGAGATGTGAATTCAACCAGAAAAACCCTGGAACAGGATGTGTTCTCTTCATATTCTCAGAAAGATTACACACATGCATTGGGAGCTTGAGAGTAGAAGAATCCTTTTTCTCTCTTCTTTCAATTGAGAAACTGTTTCCTTGCACATAAATGGTCAAACATGCTGCAGAAACTACCATCCAGCATGCCATGTTCACAACTACTGGAACTGTTACCTGCTATCACTTTACCTTCAAATGCACTGCCTCAAGCTAATTCAGCCAACTGGATGGCGAAAACCCGCTCTAACAAAATTCTTTGAGACATTCCCTTCTTCCCCCCAGTGTGTCACATACTGTACTTTTATAGGAGAAAAGTAAGGCAACAGCCAAATTCAACCCACAGTTAAAATACAAAATTCTGCTGGTAATACCGCTCCCAACAGTTCCCCAGCCAACTCACCAGCAAATATTTAAAAGAAGGTTTTAAATACAAATTACATGTCAGAGTAGATTTGAAAAAAATCGTGTAGGGAAAGAGAAAAAAAAAAAAAAAAAAAAAATTTGAAAAAAAAAAAAAAAAAAAAAAAGAACCAATAGGGTAGCCTTAAGGATGAGATTATAAAATAGGAAAAGAGACCAGCAAATTAAAAACATATGCAAAATGCGATACAGCGGTTAAAATCGGTTGAAACATTAATATTAATTTTTCCTTTATGGGATACTGAAGAGCTGCAAATAGCATGTATCTGATTTTACACACTTTTTTTCAGTGTCTGCTAATGAATTATGTAGAATTGGAGGAAATGGGAAAAGTCATAATCCATTTCCTGCATTACAGTATTTCAGATGTTGTTAGTCAGGCCCTTTCACTCAGAAAAGCTCTGAGGCAAGATCACGTATGTACAAATATTAATCTCTGACTTTCAGATACCCTATGGTCTTTGGAGAGAACAGCCACATCACTACATGGTCTAATAAAGAAATCCTACTATGTTTAGCACCATACATACAAACTGCATGGGAATAAGTAACAACAGTAAGACCTATGACTGCTTTGAGCAATGGACCACGTGTTTGCACTCAGAGTGCAATAATTTCTCTTTTGCATAGAAGGCTGCAACTCTGCAAAGGCCACAGCTATTTGATTCAGGGCCAGCTGATGTGTCTGTACGTTGCTAGGCTTAGGGTGAGAACAAAGGCAATCTCTGATTCTTGCTATCTATGAAGTAATGGCTGGCACAGAGGAATGCCTTTTACCCTCTCCTGCTTTCTGTAGCCCTGCTACTCAAGTCAGGAGTTGGCCATCCTGATCTGTCCCACTCACCTGTCTGCAAGGTACAGGGCAGCAGCACGTAATTTTCACTGCTGCAATACCGTTCCTTCTGTATCCCTTGCAGAGAGAATGAAGGTTACAGAATCACAGATGCTTTCCTTGCCTTACTCTCACAAAGACCAAGAGCCAGAGAGCAAATAACAGTATCTGCCTAAGGCTCCTCTCATTACAGGAGTTTGAAGACCTTCCCCATGTACCCTGAGTGACTCCTTATGGAGCCAGCAGGAAACAAGAAATAAGGAACTCAACAGCCACTCTTCAAAGACAATCTGCTCCTTAGATTGCATAGTTTTAAATGTGGAGAAGTCCACTGCCCTCCCTCTGAAGGAGAGTCTGCTTAACAACAGAGCAAGACTGAATGTTATACAACTGCCTGATTGTTTACATTAAAACAGGAATAAGTCACTAAGTGCCTGCCTAGAAACTAGCCGCACTATTTGTAGTAGAAGCGCACAATCCAGACGGATCAAGGATAGCATATAAAGGGAAAATACAGAGATGCCCCCAGTGGGAGAGATCAGAAGCAGCACCTGAAAGCATTGGACTGGTAACTACAAGCAAGCAGCTAAGAGCTGGGGCTGCATAGCTCCTGCTGGCCATCTGACCTCTGTAGGGCTCTACAGAGAACCCCCCCAGACCCTCATGCTGCCTCTGTGCCAAACAGTGGACGGCGGTACAGGAGAAAAGGGAATTCTTTCCCTGGGAAAGGGGCATGTATGTTATTATGCATAACCGTGTGTTTATCAAGCTCAAGGAGACAGTGGTACTCAAAGGGCAAGCAAACCCTTGCACTGTTGCATAGAATCATAGAATCATAGAATCATTAAGGTTGGAAAAGACCTCTAAGATCATCAAGTCCAACCATCAACCCAACACCACCATGCCC
>JAYKAV010003083.1:318596-470461 GCA_035582835.1 Phoebastria nigripes | reverse complement strand
GCTCCTCGTAAGACTTGCTCTCCAGACCCTTCACCAGCATCGTTGCCCTCCTCTGGACACGCTCCAGCACCTCAATGTCCTTCTTGTAGTGAGGGGCCCAAAACTGAACACAGTATTCAAGGTGCGGCCTCACCAGTGCCGAGTACAGGGGCACGATCACTTCCCTACTCCTGCTGGCCACACTATTTCTGATACAGGCCAGGATGCCATTGGCCTTCTTGGCCACCTGGGCACACTGCCGGCTCATATTCAGCTGGCTGAATAGTTTTGCTGTGCCTGCCTTGCCCTTACCACTTTTTCAAATTCAAAGCTTCATGTACTGCAATTTTGAAGGTGTGCCCAGAGTTTGTATTCCCCACCCTGCAGCAATAGCCACACTTTTAATCAGACAGTAGGGTGACTTTTGCTCCTTCATTTTGATTTTATCACAGTAACACAAGATTTTCTGGCAATGCTGACTATGGCTGATGCTAGGAAGGAAAATCCAACTCAAATAAGTGAACAAACCAATTATTTCCATCTGTGACGAACAGTCCTCTACCACTTGCATCACCACGTTCCCCTTTCTTCCAGTAGTGTTCAATTATCAAAAAGCTATTAGCAATTAAAGAACAAAATGAAAATTCACACTGGCATCTGCTGTATAAAAAGCAGTCTCAGCATACTCCACCTCTTCAGGGACAGAAAATTCTCCCATGAAAAATTTTACACAGTGTAACAAAACTGTAATAATTGTAGTGGTGTATGTGACACAAAGAATTCAAATAATAAAGTTGGCAGCTGTTAGAGGATTTCTTTTATGAAGCTATTTTCTGCATCTTCCTGACTGAGCTGAATCATCTAAGTAAGTAGTTACCTTCTTACTCTTCTTTTCCTAGCAAACATTAGCAGCAAACCAAACAGAAAGTATAAAAAAGCCCCTAATCAGTCTGATCCAGCCAGGTGACTAACAGCGCTGTAATAAACTAACAAGAGCCAAAGGTATAAAAAAAATTTCTTCCAGATTTTCAGTCACTTGTTTCAAAGAAGAGAACAACTGCTGGAGCCCATAATAGTACCTGTGGTTACTTTTGGATTTGGAAGTAGGGAGAACACCATGTAAATACTTTGGTACTTGTTTACCAAAATGTATCTTTTATTGTTTAAACACACACACTAACAGATAAGCATGAAGAAAGGAGAGACTCTATATACGGAATCAAACACTTACTAGGAGAGCTAATGACCTGCAGAATTAAGCTCTCAAAAGTCTGGAAATGCTATATAGTTCTAATTCCACCTAATCAGTGTTCCCCACTATAAGTTAAACCTATGCCCTAAACTAGGCAGAAGTCCTACACAACTCCATACATTGAGATCCTGTCCTTAATGCCACAGTGTGAATGCCCAAGGGGAGCAAATTACAATTGCTGCCTACAGCTTTCTGCTCAATTCTAGGTCTTCTCCCATTCCCATTCACTATTCCTTCCTCTTGCTTCATATCTGAAAAGCGAATCATGATGTGCTCCCTGTTGAGAACTAGAGCCCAGATACCAAAAGGTACCTGGACACCTAGAAGGCACTGCTTTTAATGACAGTTTGAGTAAATCCTTCCCATCTAGACCCAAGCCTCTTTCCTATGTAGTGCCTGGCATGGGTTAATCACTATATGGAAGCCAGGGTACCTTTCAACAAAAATAACCAACTGTTTTTGCAGCTTTAACCAGTACCTTCTTTCCAAGACTGCTGACATAGTTTGTTTGCAGGACCCTGATCTTTCATTAGAAGGTATTTCAGAAAAATGACATCTTTTCAGACTTTGGTGGACAAGTAATCTATTTCGTCCCACGGAAGTATCTTCCCATCAGCAGCATTGTTTTCATAATGATTTATGATATACAATGCAATCACTCTTACAGATGATACAACCCTGTAAAAGGCAAAAACGCAGACTCTACCTCCAAAGAACCAGCAGTCTAACACCCACTGGCAAAGACTATCAGGGAAAAAGACTTATCACAGAAATCAAATTGTCAAATGAAACAGACTATTACGACTTGTCAGTTTTCTGAATTAAAGGGCAAGCTAGTCATGATTTTAAAATTCATATTACATATTGTTTTCCACACTGAAACATTCTCACGTGCTTTTCTGAGAAGCTTCTTGGTTTCCTGAAGCCATGAAACAAGTCCCCACAAGTTCCCATTCTTCTACATCAAAATGAAAACTTGCTTGCCCAAAGAAAACATTGCTCATATATGGGCTATGCCATTACTACTGGTGACCATCTGAATAACCTCTAAATGAAGACACAGATCACAGAATCACACAATGGTTGAGGTTAGAAGGGACCTCTGGAGGTCATCTGGTCCAACCCCCTGCTCACTCAGGGCCACCTAGAACTGGTTGCCCAGGACCATGACCAAGTGGCTTTTGAATATCTCCAAGGATGGAGACTCCACCACCTCTCTGGGCAACCTATGCCAGTGCTCAGTCACCCTCCCAGTGAAAAAGTGTTCCCTAATGTTCAGAGGGAACCTCCTGTGTTTCAGTTTGTGCCCATTGCCACTTATCCTGTCACTGGGCACTACTAGAAAGAGCCTGGCTCTGTCTTCTTTGCAGCCTCCCTTCAGGTATTTATATACATCGGTGAGATCCCCCCAAGCCTTCTGTTCTCCAGGCTGAACAGGCCCAGCTCTCTCAGCCTTTCCTCATAGGAGAGACGCTCCAGTCCCTTCAGCATCTTTGTGGCCCTTTGCTGGACTCTCTCCAGTATGTCCATGTCCCTCTTTGCACTGGGGAGCCCAAAACCAGACACAGTATTCCAGGTGTGGCCTCAGCAGTGCTGAGTAGAGGGGAAGAAGGATCACCTCCCTCGACCTGCTGGCAACACCCCTACTAATGCAGCCCAAGATACTATTTGCTTTCTTTGCTGCAATGTAAATGATGCCTGTCCTTTCACTCATCTTCACATTAGATAAATATACTGATTTTTTCTATAACCTTTTCTTTTTCTTCTTCTTGAAAGGGACATGTTCTTAAAACCCAAACTTAACCAATCTGATTATTTCCTTTCCAGCTCAGAAGTTACAATGCAGACTGGCAAGTGCTGGGAAATTTAATGCTGTGGGAGGAGATTAGCTAGCTTCAAAATGAATTGTTAATTTTGATAATGACATTTTGGATGAAGGATGGTCTCAAGATTTCATATCTGGGTTCATTTCCTGGCTCTGTTAATGTCTTTCTGCCTGACCCCTGCAAGAGTTAGCTTCTCCATACTTCCACCCCTCATCTGTAGCAGAGAATAACTCTGCAATTATTCCAACTGTTTCTTGTTTAAAACTGCAGGCTCTCTGGGCCAGGCTCCCCTCACCTACCTAGGAGTCTGCTAGATGATAATGCTGTCAACTGGTGCTTTACTCGCAGTCATCCAAAGCGTGTACCCAAATATGTCTAATAACTTCCCTACATAAATCAATATCGATACTAAAATTACTCATTTCCAAGTACTACTGGCAGAATAAGGATGATTATGATTTAATCTGTATAAACAAAGCGATCAGCCTAAATACTTTTAGACTTGAAAAAAAGAAAAAAAAAAGACCATTGTCAGCAATACAGCTGCTCTCCACCCGTAAATCAACTCTAGTATAACAGGAAGCAGTTTATATGGGGCTTGCTCCTGCAGGGTACTTAGTCATTTAGATACACCGTACTTAAAATGTACTCTCTTACAAGAAAAAGCATTTCAGTTACACACACAAAAAACCGTCAGTAAGTCAAAACTTGAATACCACTGCACTGCAGAGAACAAACCTAGGTATACACGTTCAGTTGGCAATGAAATATACCCAGCAGCCTCACAAAAGCACAAAGCAGCAGCATAAACACTGAAAATTGTGTGGAATACCACTAAGACTTCCAGATATAGTACACCTATAAGTACTAATAATAAATTTACCTCTTAAAATGTGCAACTGTATTTTTTAAATATTTGGTGTAGTTGGTGATCTTTACATGTAGCTTTTTTTTCCCCCCGTTTACTTGAATCTTTCTAAACATCAGATAAACAAGGAGGGGAGGACTGACTGGAGTACGCAGACTTTGGAAAAATTTTACTTCCGTATGATTCTTAGCAAATCAAATATGTTAGCATCTCTCCTTGTTTTAAAACAACCTCCTCTCTTTTCCCACTGTGTTGCATTTGATCTCTCTTCTGAGAGCCTCATTATTACTGCATGTATTTTCCTACCTGGCTCCTACTATGCTTTCTTGCACCTCTCCATCTCATTTCAGATTCTTCTTAAGACTTAGACCAGCCTGTGCTCTTACCCATGTTCCTCCCCCACATCTGAGAATAGGAGATCTCTTCAGAAGACTCTTCCCAACGAGCTATACTTTAGTTCATTTGAGGCCATTCTTCAAAGCCTGGTATTTCTTCTATGTCTCTTAGAGCTGAACTTCCTGTAATCTCATTCCTGTTTCCTATCACGACTTCTTGTATGAATCTCACTTTTTGCCATAAGAACTGAGGCTATCACCTCACAAAATCTTCCACAAAGATTCCACAAAATCTTAATTTAACATTAGCATGTTATTATATGGTTCAACCCCACTTGTCCCCTTTTTTCTCCCCCAAATAAAACAAGTGTTACTCACCTGTCAATGAATTGGTCAATTATGACAAGATCACCAGGTTGTATTTCCTCTCGTAATGAACCACATGCAGTAGTCACTAATACATGCGAACAATTTTCTTCTTTTAATGCCCAGATATTGGCACGGTAATTGATGTTTGATGGCATAATTGTATGATGCCTTCCGTGTCTACAAAGATACAAGTAGCAAGAGAGTAAAATAAATCAGACTGAAATTGCTCTCCTTCTCCCAGATAAAGAGAATTCCAGGAAATGTAATTTCCCTAACAATGTTGGAAGTGGAACTGATCATTTCAGCTACTTCCAGTGTAGCTTGTTTTCCTAACTGTATTAAGCTTCTCTCAGTATTTGGTTTAAGAAGTAGCAGTGTAGTTTTCTTTGTAAATGCAAAATTTTTAAGTTCAAGACTGTAATGAAAAGAATCATGAAAATACAATCCAAATATACTTTAGCACCTTCAAGAGTACAAAAAGCATTTTTCTCTGAATTTTGTAAGTCAGTTCAATAGATTCTGAAAACCCGGGTGTAGCAAATTAAATCTTCCATATACTACCACAAATTTGTAAGATTTATATACACCTCTACAAATTTTCTGCTTAGAAGCACTGTTTGTATTCTCCCACCCAGAAAAGAGCAGCACATCACAGGAAATTAAAAACAGAAAGAGCACACTGTTTTAATCTGCCACCTTCCTAAAGAAAACAGTACAATCATCACATTTTTCTCTTTGCTCTTAAAATGATCTGACAGCTTTCATAAATTAGAAGAATGACTTCACACTGTTGCAGTATGTTTTTTTCACCAAGACAGGAAATACTTAGTCTTATAAGCATGAGCTTTTGTGTTATCTCTGTCATCTCTACAGAGGTACATCACTCACATAATGATTAAACACATTTGAAAATTATTTTCAACCATGTAAGAGGAAAGGAGGAACTTAATTTCCCAATTGATTCTTTCACAGAGACCAAAAGGTCTTAAGAACTTGATCAGTTGGGAACTGGGAGTTGCACACAACATGACGAAGCACTGTCAGGCAGGATTCCCATGTTGTCATTTATGATAATCTACTAGGCATGTAGATCTATTGTTTAATGCTGCAGTTGTCATAATCCTCTTCTAGAATATACATGCCTTTTTTTAATCTGGCAATCACAAGCAACTCTGTTATTTTTCCCAAACACAAAGTGAAGTAATAGGTACCTTAGCTGCAAAAGTTAACTCATGGGGGTCGTATGTAAATGGTCATAAATCCCACTGAGGATGTAAACCACAGCCAAGTTGTTCAGCAATCTGTAGCGCAAGGCCTACTTTGATACAGCATAGCTATGAGACCTTGGCTTAGCATTTCATTTGAGAAAATGAGAAAAATGTTGTCCAGGTGTAATAAAATACATGAGCAAAGTCCATGCAAGATAAGAAAAGTAAAACCACAGACAGAAGTGTAGTTGCAGAGATAGTAACAGTCAGCAGCTTAACAGAAAAATACTGGCATGAAAAGAATCAGGGCCCTGAGTGCACCACTGGGTTGTAATTGCCCTGGCCAGCCTCACCCTGGACCTCCACCCAAACACACGGTGCCTGCAAGCCTAGGTGCTCCCACCCCCAGGCTCAGGCCCCAGCCTTCCCTCCTGGCCTGAGCTATGTCACAGCTGTGCCTGTCCCCAGCCCTGTCTCCTGCATGGCCTTCAGACCTGTGCTGTAGTTTGTCTCTAGACCTGTTTTCTGGATGGACTTTGGACACATGCTTCAGCCTTGTCTCCAGCCCTGACTCTGGCACCATCTCCTACTGCTCCTGTCTAGACTCCCTGGATGGATACTGGACTTGATTCATCACCTTGACTTCTCTGGGACTGCTGATGGACCCTGTTATCAGCAGCTGGCTCTGCCCATGCTGTTCAGATGCTCAGAAGTGTTAGTATTCTTATGTTTAATCTAGTAGCACATTGGTCCTAGATATCCACTGTTACATTACTGGGAAATTTCCGTGCACTCATCTGTAGATCCTGCTTCCAGAGTCTCTTCTGAGTATGGTAAGAGATGTCTGAATAAAAATGACCAAGGGAGGAAGAACTACATGGGATGCAGCCTCCTAAGCAATAAAGGTAACAGCGAGAAGACTCAATAATCAAAGGGAGTGATTTGGAAGAGTCTGCAGTGGTACCAGAGACACAGTTCATCTGGAAACGAGCAATCTCCCAGTTTCACAAAGGAAATTTGCAAACACGGGGGGCAGACAGACTACTGAGATTATCAGGCACTACCTACATACCACCAGAGCAGGCGGCTGCCTTGCAGGTTGCTGTTCTTACTAGGGCAGCACCCCGCACTGGATTTCTCTTTCCTAACCTAGATGGTATTTTTAATACTCTCAGTCCCTGCAGCATCAAATTTTTTCAGGAAAAACCCCAGACTTCTGCTGGACTTTGCTAGCAACCACACAGAGCAAGGTGAAGTCAGAGTAAAAATTCAGTTCACCTAATGCAAAAAGAAAAAACTTTTGAGAAAACTTTAAGACACGTAATATGAAACCCCTTAAAATGCTCATTTACCTTGCCAAGAGCACACAGTCCACATTTTTTATCTTTCCCAGTATCAAAGCATCCGATGGCTGCAAAACAAGCAAATAAGCATGAGTTACAGCCTGACAATCACATTAGAAACCTTAACTGCTGCTTAAAAATAAGCAGGATAGTTATGAAAGGAAATACTGGTTAGCACTGTAGTCTCATGTTTTCTTCAGCTCAGAATAAGCCTGTAATTTGATATGGCAGATTAGTAAAACACTCTGGAACAGGAAGACTTGACACCAGAAGGATTATCACAATTTTTCTGTGTCCATACTAACATTAATATTACAACATGTTGCCTTTAAATTGGTTACCACTTCTTGCTCTCCTGTAAACTTTGGTTGCTTTTTGCTAAACAGGTGCCATTCCCTACTAAAAGCCCCCTCCCAACAGAAATCACATTTAATCTGTCCCTTTCCATAACACTCCCCATTCTCTTCTCTGTTGCTTTTCTACCATGGCCCCCTAGCTCACACTCATGTTCTAGACTCTTCCAACCCACCCTTCGCTCCCCCCCAGCTTCCTGATAAATGCCCTCTCCCCTGCTGCTGGGAGTCCCACTTYTGGGAAGTGAACTGTGATATGACAGAGAACTTCCGGTACACTAGCAGCAGAAGTAGTGTTGTATTTGGCCAGCCCAGGGACCAGGAGACAGCATACGCTCTCCTCTCACAGCTATACAACCAGAATAGGCATTCCTCCTGACTGACCAACCAGCCAGGTAGCTACAGCATTTTGGTTTTAGCTGCCCAGTTGGGACCGTGCCCTGCCTTAGAGATGGTCATATTGCCCACGTGGGGCAGCCCCCAAGTCATCAACTGCCTCTACAACAAATTCACTGCTCTGTGGGCTGTGTTCTGCTCCTGGGCTATATGCATCAGGGATCTGAAATACACAATGCTTCTAGCTTCCCTCTTTGTTAAAAAATGTAAGGCCTCTGTTTAATTAGATGCTAAACTGCATTTGTGCTGAACAGTGGTGCAGTTGGATGTGCCGCTTCTCCTGCCCAATTCACAACTGCATGCATTTCACTCTTTTTATTGCAGTGTAGAAGAAACTATAAATAAGCTGGAAGCCACTCTGTGGCAATCTCTCCTTCCATGCGCTGGGATTTAAAGCTGAAATAGCTATTAACAAAATCATGATTTGTTTACTAATCACAAATTTGCAAGTGTCTGGAAGGACTCATACATTTGCATTTAGAAACGTTCTGTTGCCTGCTACTTGATATAATTTTATTTGTATTTTAATGCTAGCTGCATGATTTCAATTATTTAGTTTTACAACTGTTAATTCTATTACACATAGGAAAATTTGCAGAGATCTAGAATAAAGTTATATGCGAGTCCCACATAGCTGCATTTTAGAGATACTGATTTCTAATAAAAACACCACTTTCTACACCCTATTGCACAGCTCTTTTTGGTCATTTTTAATGTGAAATCTCTTCAAAGCACCATAATTTACTCAATCACCTAGGTTTAAATTCTGCCAGACACAGATTTACCAGTTTGGTTTTTTTTAATAAAGGGAATATTCCAGAATATTTATTTTTAGAACTGTAGTGTATTCTGCCTTCTTTTTAAAAGTCCTCATTTAATATTAACCTATTGAGATCTAAATGTTTAATTTATTTACCTTACTTTACACACTCTCTTCTGAACCAGACATGGCTTTAAAAGTGAAATTTCACACAGGGCAAAAACCTTGCTGTCTAGTTGCCAAGGCATTTTGACGTTGCAACATTCCATAACAATGATGGGTCACAGCAATTAGCATTTGGGTGGGTTTTTTTGGGTTTGTTTTTTTTTGTTTAGAGAGCACACATTTGCCGTGTGAAGTAATAAACATGCAACTTAGCTCACAGCAGGATACAAAAATACTCTTAAAAACTAAAGAGGACTTCAGCCAAAATTCCTTGCCTCCTATCAAAATTAAAAGTAAAGATCACTAAGTTGAAGACTGCACCATTTGCTTTACAAGTGACAGATTCAAGTTTATTGCAAGCGATAGATTCAAGTTTATATCAATTTCCAAAGATTTGGGGTAGAAGGGTGCAATTTAACTGCTATTTGATATTCATCCCCACCACAGAACTCCACTGAATTCTGGCATACGCTGCTGAACAAGATTGCAACAGCTTTGAAATACAACAGGCTACAAAATCTAGTTGCAGCAGCCAGGGTTTCCTTCCCTATCTGCTGCCATCCTAGTCACTTCAAAAGGCTTCAGGGTGGCCGTGTAACAGGACCAGTTGTCATCTTTATACAGATTTCCACAGAACGCATTCAGGGCATCTTCCAGGTGACTGCCTGAATACTTTTCTTGCACATGATTGCTAGAAACATGGCAGAGGAAAAGAAAGATTTGGAACAAAGAATGCACTGCTAAATGATGAACTGACAGTTTAAGAAAAGAATTTGCAGATACTGCATTATAGGTCATTGAAAGAAAGTAAGGATAAATCAGCATATGTAAAGTTACAAGGAAGTGAAAGATACAGAAATTTCAAACTATGTGTTAACCACGTAACAGAGCTAGCGTATGCTTCCGTTCTCCTCTCTTTCTCCCACAAGTTCTTTCCAGTGTGTACCTCTCTACTATTATCTCAGTTGTAGTCAAGAGCTTTGAAATGCTGATAAAATAATAAAAACTTCCAATGGAACAATCTGAGTTTAAAGCTGTAATACAGTATTTTTAAAGCAGGATTTAATAAAAGGCCCAATAAAAAGTTCTCAAACATTAATAATTCATATACATATTTAACTACTTCCCCCTATCCAAGTCAGATATATATTACTCAGTGTTGCAAAACAGAAAAGGAAGCAAAGAACCCTGGGCAGTTAACCCTAAATTATGACAGTAACAAACAATTGAAATAAATCCCCTTTGTCTGCAACATAAATATGCATAAAGTGTTGTTCATGTGGCGCTTACAGAATTCATTTTTTCCTTGGTCTCACCTCAGAAGCAAGTTGGAACAGCAAATACAATGAACAAGCCAAATAAAAATCTAAGGAAAACCTGAGATGGAAAAGTATCTCATAGGTTCCCCAAGCCTTCATTTAACCTGTGATCTTGTTTAGAAACCAAATCACGTACATTGTTTTGGGGAGGCAGAAAAGGAGCTTAAGTGTTATGTCATGTGGTCTGATTTTCCTGATGCAAGCATACGAAGCTCATTTGCAAGGTGGAAACCCCCGCCCTGCTTTGTTTGCCAGATATACCTATGACCAAAAAAAGAGGAGGGCACCTAAAATAATTTTCTAGAACAGGAAGATATATTGCTGATTTGGGGAAAGGTGATTCAGAACCAACTAAAAGTATATTCTGAACAAAGTTTTATCAGTAGCTTCAAAGTTCAATGATGAAGATAAATGCTGTTGCAAGCAATTTTCTTATCCTATAAGAGAACAATATTTTCCATGTCTGGAGATAGACTGCCAAAAGGTTTTAGGGTATTTTCCATAGAATACCAAATTTCTGATGCAATGAAAATGGTGGAAGTAGACAAGGGGGAAAAGAAGGCTGGAATATTAACAGCTGTAAGCATATTTATTTTTTAAAAAACTAATGTACTGCATTTTCACTAGTATTACTAATGTAACTTGAAAGATCATGGAATGACCAATGCCAATGTAGAGAATTGCAAAAATTCTCATAGTAGTTTCCTTTAAACTTTTCCAGATTTCACCTTAAAAAAATATCCCCACATTCCCTAATGAGGTAAGTTTAGTTATTAAATGATTCTTATGATTTGAGAAGGCCAAAGCAGAAGACAATTCAAGGACTCTATATGAACAGAATGCAAACTATTATTTTGYTTCTAAAAGTAAAGAAACAGCATTAAACAAACGTCTATTTTGCTGTTGACAAATGTCAAAGGTGCCAAGGAATGTCACCACCAGAAAGCTTTTCAGCTAAAAGTCTTTTGGCTATGTCCTTGCCAAGAAACTTAAGAATTAAAAACCAAAATTTGAGGAAAGCAGAATTGTACACTTTGCATTTTTACAGGATAGAATGAAATGGACATACTTTTTTTTAACTATGCCTTGCATTTTCCTTTTGGCATTCAGACATTCATTTTCATTCTTTCTAGTTTTGCTTGAACTAAATAGGCTTGATGTTGCATCTCTAATTATCTCAGCAATTAAAAGACCACAAAGTTCTGAACAGTTTATTTAGATTAAGCCCTTTACCTCTTAAAATTTCAGGCAGATTCTCTCTCCATTGATGTCACAGCTCTATGAAAAAGCATCTTTATGGCAGAAAAATCCCAATTTGGTTTTATTTCAGTAACAATCACGAACAAGACACACCTTTAGAAAAAAATAACAACATAAACCACAAACTTCTAAACTTTTCCAAGCACACTTAAAAAAAAGTCCTCATTTGCCCTTTCGCATTTGGCAACAGCTGCTTCTCTCATCTCTGTTCTAAAATGAGAGGCAGGCTGTGCAACACCTCCTTCCTGAATGCTAAAAAGTCTCAGCAGCAAAATAAGCAAACATTGATCCACCTAATGATACCAATTAAATTTGTGAGGTTTGTTTCTGCTTCAATTGAAGTCCATTAACTTTAACCACTCAATGCACTTTATGCCACTGTAACTTGTGGTCTAAGCCGTGCACATCTTACACTAAGGCCGATCCTCCAGTTGCTCCATGAGGATGAAAACTGCATCGAAACACTGAAGTTAATACGACTCTATGCAGGAGTGAATCTACATGAAACAATCATCAGACCGATGGACTGAGTTCAGATCTACAGGCAGAGAGAAGAGAGACAGGCCAGCAGGGGTAAGGACAAAAACTCGCCATTTGGCTGTGCTCGTGTTCACAGATACAGAAACCCCATGAAGTAGCAGTTTTCCATCCACATCAGCTTAACAGTCCCAGTTCAGCTCACCACAGCATCTAGAATCCACGCTTGGGTTCCTACTATGACATCTCAGTTATACACTCCCCCCCTGCCCCACACACAGAGACAGAATATTCACAAGCTTTTTCTTTAAGTTGAGCTTATGCTAAATGCATAATACACAAGCTCAGACACAGCCAATCCATTGATCGAGGTTTCTCACAAACCACAACAGGCAACCAAGATTTGTTTTCCTCTATTCATGTTGCATTCTGTGAAGAACACAGAAAAAAGACAGTAGCTAAGCTGCTTCCTACATGAAATTAAAAAAGCCTTCTGTACTGACCAAAGGCGCAGGATTGAGGAAGATTTTTCCACTCCCTTGTGGAGGAGCCATCCTGCAGGTACTCTTACTTGTCTCAGTAATACTAAACCCTGCTGTAGGCCACCTACTGCACTGCAGGATTTGGGCCACCCAAATCCTGTTGCATCCCAGCGCTGTGACAGAACAGCCCTCCAATGCTGTGCTGCCACTGTGCTCTTAACTCCGATCTGAACAGACCCCTGTGAGGGAGAAGAGTGTTTCATCGTTCCCGGATACGAAGGCTTCAGTTAATACCTGCTACAAGCATAGTGCTATTTTTGCTTTGTGAGTAGTCTCCAGAGACAACCATGCTGTGACCATCCAGGACTCTCAAAAAATAGGGAATGCAATGGCAACTGGTTTGGTTTAGCCAGTGGATTCTACTTCAGACCAATGCTGGCTACTGTTTGGAGGACAGGGTACAGGTTATGGAGGAGGCAAGTTCCCTTCATTCTCTTTCAGTTTGTTAACAGATTTTGAAGGATGGTGGAAAAGTCAAAGGTATTTTTCTGATTATGTTTTCTCCTCCCTTAATCTTTATCTCCTTCCCCTTCTTGAACGGTGCGCACACAAACTCCGCTTGCTCTTCACACTCTTACTTCCCCCTTAAACAATTTTAAATGGAGGCACGGATTCAGATTTTCAATCACACACTACAGCGCTGAGCTTTCTGGCAAGCTTCTACCCATAAAATGGCTCTTGCTACCACATGCCAGATGTTTTATTGTATGTATACTAGCTTACACTGGTAGATTTCATAAGACATAATTCCAATGGCAATTATAAAGCACCCAGACTCCCCTGGTCTTATGACATTACAGAATATTTGAGATCCAGTTTTTCTATGAACTTCCTGTGTCAACTAGAACCTCTCCCCCACTTGATTTCCTGCCTATAAAACTCTCTCTCATCCTTTGTCTTGCCTGTTCCTACTGTAAATGCTTTCGGGCAGGAATTGTCCTTCACAACACACTTGGCACTGTGTATAGAGCAACACCCCTAGCCTCCGCTCCCTTTTGCTGAGGAAAAGGGCTGAAGCAACATGAAGGAGAGTTGGTCAAGAATACCTGTGCCACAAAAACAGTTTCAGAGCTTCATTTTCAAATCAGTTTCAAATTATGTGGTTATAAGCATGACTGTAAGGAAAGCATTGTTATGTAAAGCATAATTCAGTGGTTACAGGGAGAATGGTGGCCCATATACCTCAAAGGACAGTTTTCTGCAATTCAGAAAAGTTCCTGGAGCAATCTGACATATGCTACAGGTCACACAACAGCACAAATTTGAAAGAGGGTTTATCCCTCTTGACTGCAAATTCAGGACTGAGTTTGTAAATTCATCCAATCTACAAACGAGATGAGGTATAGTCTCCTTTGCACATCGTCTTTGTAACACCTTGTTTCTACAAACAGTACATAGCAACTAAAAGGAAATAGTCTTGTGACAGTACCTCCTTTAGGCATTCATTTAACAGTCTGAAAATTCTTAAAGCGTATAAACATCTTTAAAAACAGCAAAAAGTCTCAGTAATAAAAAAAAAATAAGTTATACAGACCTTGCCATAAGGAGTATCAACATATTTTTCTGTTCTTCCTTCTAAGATATCAGGATCATCCAGGCCAGTTCCACCAATAATTCCAATCTTACACAGAAAAGTACATATTAGTCGTCTTGAGATTACACTCCATTTAACAGCATGTCTGGAAAACTAACTAGGCAGCTACAAAATGTATTTTCTGCTTGAGATGGGGCTAGACTACAGATCAACTAAACGTAATATGCCCAGCACAGTTTCCCAGAAAGGAAATTTCAAATGACTGATTTTAAACAACTGTATTTAACTTGCCAATTTCTTACACTATGATTGTCCTCTTTAAAGGTACCAAATTTAAAAAGCTATGGAAAATGCACAAAGATGTGCCAATTCATCATTTATTCCCAATACAAAAATGAAGGGTGTTATTTGGGAATGCCTCTAATGAGTGAGAATAATGCATATTATAACAAAGGCTTCTTGTTTACATGGGGAAAAACATCCCTATACATAACCGCCATACTGAATACCAGGCATTACTATACAGTATTATACATACAAAATAATGAAAACCTTTTTTCAAAAATTAGAAGGTTTTTGGGTTGACTTGCCAAGATCTAAGAACTTCCCTGTTTCTATAAGTAGTCTCTGTACAGCTTCTGAAAAGGGAGACAGCTAAACTGCATCTCCACAAGTGAAACAAAAAGAATCTGCTGACAATTTCAGCTGCTGTGAGCACTGCTGGGTTTCTTCACATATTTACAATTAGGTCTTCTGGTACCTAAGAAGGTGTAAGTGCTCATTCAGTCTTTGCAGGCTGCTGGGTCACTAATTATCTCCTATGTAGACACACTGGTGTCAGGTTTTATTCAACTTACAACCTTTCCCTAAGTAGAAACTTAACAGACTTGCTCCTCCTGCTTTTTTAATGAAGTCTTTTCAAGTACTTTTTCCCCAAATTTTTATGAAATTGAATAACAGTTTCAAAGCATAATGGAAAGGGAAAACGGAGGGCAAAGCAAAGGGCCACTTAAATAACATATATTTTATTTCCTTAGGAAATCAGGCTAAAAGTCCTATGTTGTGTTTTGATACAACTTGTAGTGAAAAAGCATGAAGTGACTCACAATTAGCACCTGTCTGACATGTAATCACTGATTTCTTGTTCTTGCTCATTGCTCAGCTGTTCTAGTTCTTTTGTAAAAAAGGGGAAAGAAAAAAACCGTAATTTGAAACATATATTCTCACCGAGACTAAACTCACCTGTGGGTTCATACTCCAGCTAAAATAAAATGCATCTGAATTTTCTTGTTTCTAGTTCATCATTGGAAAGTATCTTGTTTTTGTCTTTCTAGGGATAATTCCATTTTCAATCAAGTCAAGTTTTCTCCTGAGTTCAGAACACTTCTAGCTCTTTGGATGGAATGGGTACTGTCAGGCCCTTCAGAACCTCAGGCTTAGTAATGGTATTTTAAAATAATGTCACCATTTATCACACACACAGAAAATGCTACTGCTTTTTTTTTTTTATCCAATGCAACCAGTTGTTGCAAAATTTGTCTCACTTTTAAGTTGAAGAATTCATATCATGGCTGAGTTGCTTATCATGGAAAAAAAAATTTGGAACCATTCTGGCATGACTTATTACTGCATGGTTCCACCATTTTTTATTATTTTTAAAGACAGAAAATTTCTCAAGTAAAACCTCCAGACTTCAATGTACAAACCCCTCCTTCCACAACATACACCCAACTGTCTCTTACTCTAGTTTTTTCTTAACTTTCACATTCATAGAGACCTCATTTGTTCAACCACTATATTAGCTGGCTCATCAAGCATTTTGTTTCAACAAGCAGAAGCTCTTTGTTACACATCAAATACTCCTCTGAGAAAGCTTTCCACACCAGATGGTGTAAACGCTGATACACTGGAGTAGTTTTAACAGATCTCCTATTTCCTTTTGCTACCCCCCTGTGGAGCACGAGGAGTAGTGCAAAGGAAAATACCAGTAAAAATTCACAAACTCCAACCTTGAATGTACTCAAGTGTTAGGGAAGACCTAGATCGTTGTTTGCACTAGTATTGATGGGTCTGCTCCCATGTTACTCATGTTGCTTATTTATCACAAACATTCAGATTGTTAGATTGCTCATGAAACTCCTGAAAACTATATAAATTTTAGGATGAGCAACTCTTTACCTTAAGAATCATGTAAGAAGTGTGCAACAGGAACAATCATAAAACTCAAAATCAACAGAAGACCACCTTTAACATTGTTCATGCATGCATTCAGTAAACATGGAAGATTACATTAACAGAAGCCATCAAAATGGTGACTTTTTTTTTTAATCTAGAAAAAAAATGGTTCCTTCAGTAACTTAACCAGTTTTAGTTTGGTATAATGCTTGTTTTATTAGTGCCCTATGACTTAAGATTGAGAATATTCAAAAGAGAACACTTATCTGCCTGAATTTTTATCTCTCGCGAAGTGAAAGTTGTTGCCACTGAGGAAAACAGTGCAATGCTGGAGATATCAGCTACATGACATAAAAGTTATTTTGGAACTGCAATGCTTTAAGATCTTTATGAACACACAGATCCAGCACTGTAACAGACTGTTGCTGTACCAGAAAGCAGCACACCTGATCTGTGGCAGCACAGAGCTCGGTCTGTTCACGGCAGCATAGGCCTGGTAAGGTTGCTTTCAGATTTGCTCTTGGGTTCCCTACTCCTGCTGCTGCAGTGGCATCAATACGTGCTTGTGCTGCACGGTTCAGTTCCAGAGCAGACTTTTACACCAACGGCTATGCTGTCAGAAATGGCAGCAGTGCAACGAGCTGGCAAAATATTCACAGCTCCCAGGGTGGAGAACCCACAGCACGGAAGAAGAGCTAGACTACCTTGAATTTGCTTTTGCCTTCCTCCTCCCTGCAAAACACCTCAGCAGCAGTTTGGTCAACCTTCAAGCCACCTTAGGCAACACTGGCTAGAGAAACACTGGGTTCACTATAATTCACAGGAGAGCTACTACAGTGGAAGGAAAGTTAGGCCAGCAGAGATTCGTAGAGGCAGCTACTTCTCCAATGACGTAACGCCAACTTGGAGCTGGCAGCTCCAACCCTGAATTAATTTTACCTCTCTGCAAGAGAACTATTTTTCCTCCGGTTTACACAATCTCCAGGAATATCAGCTGCATCTGGGGGCTGGAGACCCAAAAATCTGATTCTATATTAAATTCTGCTTTATAGACCTTCTAAGTGAATTATCAAAAGGAATGCAGCTGCTCTAGGCTCAGTGGGGAGATACCCTGCCAAGGGAGCTGAGGTCTATTTCTACCTAGCAGCCCAGGCATTGAAGACAAGGAATGGCAGAGGAGTTGACTCAGGGAGAAAAGTCTCACCTTTCCTCAAAAGCCAGAGACAGTCACCAAAAAAAAGTGGTAGGACGAGAGGAAATGGCCTCAAGTTGCGCCAGGGGAGGTTTAGATTGGACATTAGGAAAAATGTCTTTACTGAAAGAGTGGTTAAACATTGGACCAGGCTGCCCAGGGAAGTGGTTGAGTCACCATCCCTGGAAGTATTTAAAAGACGTGTAGATGAGGCGCTTAGGGACACGGTTTAGTGGGCATGGTGGTGTTGGGTTGACGGTTGGACTTGATGATCTTAGAGGTCTTTTCCAACCTTAATGATTCTATGAATACATCTATATTCCTCTATTCTATTTTGGGGATAATGAGAAGAGGAAGAGGACAGCATTAAAAATACTTTCACTTAAAAGGAAATAAACAGCAAGCTGCATACAATTTACAGTCAAGAGAATAAACTTGCTGCCTCCGTAAAATAAAGACAGCTTATAACTGATTTCTACACCCTGTAACGACTGGGAGAGTTACTTCACCTCAGAGAACTAAATCCTATTTTGGTCCAAACACAAACCCCGAGTTTCAGCCTAACTGGCCAGCTCATCCCTGACGCAGGCTGTCACCTTCTGGAGCCAGTTTTTGAACACTCGGGACGGACAAGCCTTAGGCGAAACTTCTGTACCGGCTCACTTCTGCTGCCGCTTCGGGATCTGTGCACCCCGCGATAGTTACAAACCCGCCCCGGGCCCTCTCACTGACAAATCCGACACACCGCAGCCGGGTCGGAAACCCTGAGCAGCAGAGGCCTCCGGCTCTCATTTGGGGGGAAAAAAAAAAAAAAAAATTCGTCTCTTCCGGGACGGCCCGGGCCGCCCGCCGGGGCACGGCCGGGAAACGCTGGCAGGGCCGCCGACTGCGGCAGCGCCGAGGCGCGGGGAGCGCCGTGCGGGGGCTGCCCGCCCCGCAGCGGAGAGGCCCCAAAGGGGGGAGGCGGCGGCCGGGGGGGAGGGGGCACTCGGTCCGGCGCCGCCCGCCATGGTGGCCCCTCTCCCGCCTGGCACCGCTGAAGGCGGCCGTGCTCCCGGGCCCCCTCCCGGCGGGCGGGGCGGAGACGGCAAGGGAGCAGGAAGCGGGGAAGGACACGGCGGGGGAGAGGCAGCGCCAGGAAGGCAGCGACGTGGCCCGCGCCCTCCCGCTCCCGCTCCGCACGCCCGCGGCCGGCCCGGGATGGGGGGTAGGCGACAGGCGGGGAGGGGTTGAGGGCGGCGGTGGGCGCCGCCTGCCGCCGCCGCCGCCTCCTTCCCAACCCATGGCGGCGCAGATCTCCGCTTACCTTCACGGCCGCGGCGGCGGCGGCCATGTTGGCGGGAAGGGCGGGGGCGGGGGTGGGGCGGTGCCGCTGGCAGCCTGCCAGCCCGCCGGGGCCGCGCGCCGCGTGTGGCCCGGCCCCGCCCCGCCCCGCCCCCGCTCCCCGGCGCGGCGGAGCGGGGGCGGGCGGGGCCTCCGCCCGCGGGAACGCCGTCGCCGCGCGCCCTTCGCTAGGTGGCAGCGGCCGCCCGCGCTGAGGGGAGGCCGCGCCGGCCGGCGCCGCCGGGGGCCTCTCCCCTGACGCCTCCGGCCCGAGGAGACTCAGGGGAGGCCCGGCAGCCCCGAGTGGGAGAGGCCGGGGGCGCCCGAGGACTCCGCTCCCCGGGCCTGAGGGACAGGTCTCTGGGTGTGAGCCCGATGCTAGCTGTTTTGCCCTATGCTAGTCACACAGCTGGAATTCTTCAGGAAGCGATTGGGAACATATGATGCAGAACAGCTCCTTGGGGTGAAATCCGGTTTATCGTGATTTTGTGTCACAGCATACGACGTAACTGCTTTGTTTTTTCCCTTTTTTCCCCAGGATATCTCCTCTCCAGAAGTGGGTATTGCCATCCCATTATTTCTGAGTATTTCTATTAATATGCTTTTCCAGCACTTCACCAGTGGCCTCATCAGAACGCCTCCAGCGTGCTTTGGAAACATCGCTGTCATCTGGTCCGTAAGCCCTGAAATGTTATTACATTCTTGAAATGTGTCCTCAGTGAAGGTTTTAATATTTTCTTAAAAGCTTTCATCTTACAAATACTTTTATTAAGTCAATGAGAATGCTGCTATGTTTAAATACCCCTTGAAATTGCAGCCAGGGTGCCCATCCTGCTTTCTTTTTAATACTTCTGATCTGCATGTTTACATGCGACTCTCCGGGAGTCTTCACTGACTGCATGTGAACGGAGCGATGCTGCAGCTGGTGGTATGTAAATACTTTTCTAAGTTATGCTGCAGTTCCAGAAAACAGTATTCCACAAATGTCGTGGTATAATAGAAATAATTTATCTACTTAAATGTGTAAGTATGTGCTAAAAATGCTAAGCATTGGCTTGGTCTCTCTGAAAACTGACTTTCAGATCGTCCATATTTCAGCCGGACCACCTACCATATTCCTGGAGACACTGTGGTTTATTTGACTTCCCCCCAGAATTCCTCAATTTGTCAACAGAGGGTGGAACTAAACAGCACCACAAAATCCCTGAAGCACGCTATAAAACAGTGACATGAAGCAAAAAGTACTGATTAGTCCTGGATTGCCGGAAATGGCAAAACGAGACCAAAATTCCAGCACTAATATGTGTGAAAATTCCTAATTTATAGTATTTGTAACTAAGTGGAAGAGGTTTGTTTTCAATTAAAAAAAATTAATTTAGAGGTTTAATATGGTTTAAATTAAGGGTGGTCTTTTCAATATCGAAAAATGATTCTGAGAACAAACTGGAGCATGTTTTGGAAAAAAGGAGTTTTCTTTCTGAAGTACACATATATAAATGGTACATATATGTAGCTCTCCAAGCTAAATATAGCTTTAAGTGATACGAAAAGGTAAACACTATATCATTATACATTAATAATTACAATTTTCCTATTTGTGGTATTTTTCTTTTTGCCACAAGTCCATACATTTAAGCAGATCATTCATTTTACCGTAACATGATCTTACATTTTGAGAAACATTAATAGTTTTGATATATTTATGTATTTTATTACTATAGATAGTTATAAATATTAAATGTAGAGCTTTCAAAAATAGCCAGTATCTTGTTAAATGGAAGGACCTATTTTTAAAAGTATTTGTCGTAGATTTTCTTTAAAGCAACTTTATCTATCAGAGAGACCTCAGCCATCCAGACATGCCATTCTCATGTGCCCCTCAGTGCTACCTGTCTGTTAAAAAATGTCACGTGTCTGCTAGTAAATGCAGACTCGGATTCATCACTGAACAGATGTCCTACATTTTATCGCAGCTGAGAAATCTTCTGAGATCTGTGAGGCAGTTCATTGTATGCCAGAAAAAGGATATTCCTGATAACTTAAGGCAGTAGCAGCTAGTGTTGAACTTGCGTTTCAGCTGGAATTTGCTCTCTGTGCAGCTTTAAACACTTTATCCTCTTGTCTTCAGTGTATGTTAGAAATTTTCATATACATCTGGGATGTTTGTCACAGAGGCTGAAGACTTCTTACTGCAGTTCAAAATGTGAGACTATACTGATGAGAAATGGACTTTGGAAAATCATAGTTTAATAAAGGGAGAAAGAAGGACATAGGTGAAGTTACATGTTAACTTCTTCAGTGTGGTACAGTATAGCCATAATACCATATTAAGACTGAAATTTACCCTATTCTCATTCTAGGTTGGCCTTTCTATTGAAGGTATACGTTCTACTTACAGTGCACAGAATCTTTTAGTGAATAATTTTTGGCAATTCCTTCTGTTTTAATTCTACTACAGTTTTCCTCCGTTGAATTGCTTCTAAAAAGCTGTGTCAGTTGTGTTGCAGTATTCATCTTTTACCACAACTGTGTGCAATCCATTTGCTTTTCTGGTTCTATTTTTTGCTCCTTTTTGAATATGAGAGCTCACTTTGTTTAAATAGTGTGAAAATATTCACTATTTGAACTCTCACAGACCATATGTTAAAAGAGTCCTTTCTTACTCCCATTTAA
This sequence comes from Phoebastria nigripes, assembly GCA_035582835.1. Lineage (NCBI taxonomy): Eukaryota > Metazoa > Chordata > Aves > Procellariiformes > Diomedeidae > Phoebastria > Phoebastria nigripes. The sequence continues at coordinate 449,112 of JAYKAV010003083.1, read as the reverse complement.
AACTTGTGCTAGCTGTTCCTGCACAGGCTGTTCCCACGGGAGTTTGATCCTGTAGCTGTCCAGAGAGGTACCAGCTTTCCAGCTTCATGCTTATGGACTCTCTGTACTATATGTATTTTGTAGGAGTATTCCTCTATATAAAGCTCTCTATATATCCAGGATAAATCTGAACACAGAACAGCAGGCAGAAAAGCCTGCTCATGGTGAATTGTTAATGACATAGATACTTCAAGAAATGTTGAGCAGGAAGCTCAAAAGAAGCTTCATTAGATGGGGTTTCCGAAGATGTCTAGTCTGAGCCGCTGTTTTGGCACATTCCAGACAGTGGGTGGACAGCTTATACTCAGAATCAGAAAAAGGAGCTGAAAAACTGTATTCTTGCAGACAAACTAAATACCTTTTCAAATTTAATACCATGCTAATTTCAATTTAGCAGTTAACTAGTAAGGAAAACCTGTATCAATATGAATTTTTGCACTTCTTCAAGTGAGCTCACCGTGTATCAGCAGCTAGTGAATTCCCATTACTTACACCAGCTTACAACCTAGGTTGAGCCATACATGCATTTAAGCCTTCAAAATGATTTAACTGTTCAATAACAGGTAAGAAATAGTGCTTTGTGAAATAAACATTTTTAAATGCTTTCATTTCTGTAGACAATATGCTTTTGGTAACTCAGTTTTGAATAGCTTAAAATTAAAATCCTGTTACAGGACTGAGAGATGGAATCCAGTTCAGTAACTGTTCATCAGTAAACTGTAATCTAGAAATTTTTAACGCAGCATTTATCATTGTGAGCAGTCAGCTTTCTTCAGCAGCCATTTGAAATTGGAAGCAGGTAATCAAACACCACCCCACCAAAACCACCACCATAATATTCAGGAAAACATCGTGAACATAGATGTTCAGGATGAACATACACTATTAAAAAGACACCAGTTACAGGATTACTAGAGAGGTTGCAATTTCAGTTCACAATTCCGTTTATGACATTCCAGAAAACCTTGAAATAAAACAGTAGCTTTGTATTTTCCTAGAGGGTGCACTTTGTACTTCATATTCTAAATGATGGAATGTAAATCCATTTATCTGAATAAAAATGAGTAATTTAGTGGAGTTTCATTCCACTTTTTCAAAAATAAAATAAATGCACAATGAGTTGGAGTCTCTCTGCTTTGATTTCTCAGTATTTCAAGGTGGCTGTGTCTCATGGGCAGTGTTTCCTTGGCTTAAGTTAAAATAATGCGTAAGAACTAAGTCTCATTTACACCTTACACCATTCAAAAAATACAGAAGACCTTTAGGTGAAAATAAGTAATTTATACACCAGATTAAGGCCCTTCAAACTTAAATGTAAGTGTCATTTTTTATGCCTCGAGAGGATCATGGTGAAAGTCCACATGTAGTCAATACCTGAAAACCCTGTCCTTAGAAGTACTGGTGGGAAGGTCTGACAATTTAAGGTCCCCACAACTAACAGTTTTGGCTGTATGCCTGACAGAGTTGTGGAATCTTGGCCAAATTAACTGAAACATTCTTGTTTGTGTAAGAAGCACTTTAATTACATAAATAGTATATTATTTAGTTAAATATAGAAAACAGTCTATGTATAAGAAGATAATTTTTCACAGTGCAAACCAAGGTTGGGAGAAGAGGGTCTAATGTTGTGGGCAGATAATTAGGACATAGTGACCCTTGAGTTTTAATCCCTCTTCTGACATCAAAGTCTCTTGTGCATTTAAGTAATTTAAACTCTGTCCCTCCTGTAAAGTCATAATCGTGATGATAATCAACCTTAACTATGTTAAAGGGGTGTTCAGATTAGCTAGAGCGTATTTGTGAAAATGCTTTGAAGATGAAAAGCACTGTATCAAGGTAAAAGGTCTTACTATTTTTTTATTACAATGAAAGTTGCTGTAAAGAAATAACAGTGCTGTGTACACATAGCTGAGCTTTGAATTGCTTTTGCTAATGTTACTTTGAAGAAACAACATTCACGTTGAGGAGAGGGGAAAATGAAGGCTCAGTCAAGTCAAGTTTACCTTCTACATTCATTCATGCAGATCTCAGTGTCAGGAGTTCCCATTATGCTGTACTGCTTGTAGACTTTGTTGTTTCTGAATTTGTGTACAAATTCACAAAATTTATTTCAATAGTGATGGAGTATTGCACACATGTTAAAAGAAGAGCATCCTCTGTGTCCTTCTATATGGGCCAAGACTTGACCCAAAGAGGAAGCCCATATTTACCATATGCTCTTACTATGAAACTACCTTTCTCTTGCACATTCCATGTAAATTTTATGTTTTCTCCTGTATACTGGAAACAATTTGTTGGACCCTGTCCCCAAAGTAATAAGTTAAGATTTCAACTGACTTCAAAGAAAAATTAATGTCTGTGTTTGGTGTTAGGACAAACAATTTTTAAGCATAAATAAACTTCAAGGCTACTGTATGGAAGCATCCAAGCATCATGTTCAGGAATATATGAAAACCTAAGTTTCCAGCTGTTTATTAAAATCCACTACCTAGAGTTTATTGTTTCCACAGCTCTCTTGTGGAGCAGAAAGGTCTGTGAACTCTCAAAAGCATGGCAGCAAAAGGCTAACTGAGGAAGTTCCAGCAACCTTTATCAATAGCTGAAGTGAAGATGGCTGTCTTTCTTTACATTGACTCTGCTCTGGGACTGTAACACTTTACGTTGGTCCATCCATTTGGAAAATGAGCAGTTGGCTTTTCCCTAATTTGCAACAAGTGGAAGTATCTTCAAGGGACCATCTTAGCAACACAGAAGCACTAGAAAATCCTTCCCCTAGCATGATTTTTTCTCAAGGAGGAACCATCAAGAAGCTGACCTCATCAGCTTCAAAGCTGTGATGTGCTCCTTGAGCACTAAATAACCTTAATGAGGTGAAGATTGCACAGTCCACAGACAGCAACTCGGCCGATTGCAGGTAAAAGGAGGAGAATTCTTCAGCCTACAGGTAATATACTGATGTAGTATTTTGGAAAGCTTCCAGGCAAAGAAACTCACACTGTATGAGATCAGGTATATAAAATCTACTACAAGATAAGACAGTCCAGAACCTTGACATTTGATGTTACTGGCACAAGTTACTTCAGAAAATAGAAACCATACCTCAATTAAACAGTCATACTTTCCTTCCTGATTGTAGTGTATGGCCTCAAAAGTCCGCATCATCTTCAAAGATGCCACAGAGAAAAGGGAACCCCAGATCATGTAGGAGATGATTACAGAAGATGAGCATTATTTCAATTAATAGCTGCACTGGTCTGCTAGAATTAGAGGTGTGTGCTTCTCCCTAATTAGTTTTTGTGCATGAAGTACATGAGTGCATCCATATCACCTGAGCATAGAAGTGCTTATAAAATTAATCTGGGTAGCTCTAGTATGAGCTACCTCCCCATGTGGCTCTGCTGGAACTTGCTCATCTACCACATGCTTCTACTTCCAGCATTTTTTTTAACATACGCATCAGCTTAGCTCTACATCTATCACACAAATATTAAAAGGGGAAGAATGAAAAAGAGTGGCATAAATTCTCCATTGGTTTATGTTGAGGTGTAGTTATTCGAACCCCAGCTGGATTTTGTTTACCCATAACTCCACTTTGACTGCGTCTTGACTTCAGGTGCCTTTCTTGGCTCTGCTCAGGCATCGCTTCTGTATGACTGATGACTAAAAGTTAGGTCCCGGTGACTGTAAACTGCACCCCAGGGGACTGGCCTGGGAGGCACGGTGACTCAGGGGCGTCTGACGCAGACTGCCTCTCCGCTTCCTCCGGGCCACGGGCGTGCAGGGACTCACTGCTGGCCTTATGCATCCTTCAGTTGTTACATGCCCATCCCACACAGCCTTGTGGTGGACGGTGAGTGGCGGGAGTGGGGCCAGATCTTTACCTCGTTCATGCCTCTGCCTGCTCCTGTTAACTGGGCTGCCAGTCCTGTTTCTTTACGGTTAGACCCCTGGTCTGGCAGGTCCTGTGTGGAGGTGAATAGGTATGTGGGCATTTAATACTTTGTTCTGAGGTTTGCTGGTGCTTCTAGCCAACATCTGGCTATGCTGTGCCAAATAAAACCCACATCACTCTTTCATGTGAGTCCATTGCAGGTACAGCTTATGTCCTTCAGCAATGTGATTTAACTTTAGCAGCAGAGTAGCTCCTTTTCCCTGTATGAGCGGCTTCTTTGCTAATGTAGCTGTGTGGCAACACCGGTTAAGCCTTGATCTACATGTCATCTTCTAGCTCATCATCCAGCTTTAAATAGCAATTAAAAATTAGGTCCATGCATGTTACCTGAAAAAGAGGAGTTTTATATGTCTTGTTTATATTGCCATCTTCCAAAATAATGAAAGAGGCTTCAGCTAAGAAGGTGACAACTTAAAAAAGAGTTTAATTCAGTAATCATTGTAAAATATTTGGAGTGAAGCTAAAGGTTTATACCTAATATTTTAGTTGGTCTCATTATAGGGTGACTAATACAATGTAGTAAGAGGAGTAAAATAAAACCCCTAAATCAAAGGACATATTACCTTCTAGCTTAGTAAAGGGACAATGCTTTGAACAGAGGGTTCGTGTCTGCTGGTATCCATTATGTGTATGGCATTCATCTTATTGTAGTTGAGAAACATGCAATATTTTAAAAGTATTTCTCTTAACAACACCCAAATGARATGGCAAAATTACTTACAGATGATAGGCTAAAGGCTTGATAAAGAGAGAGGTCAGGGTGTTGAAATACTGAAGACCTCAGCTGGTGCTCAGATCTCTGTGTAGGTGAGCAGTTAATGGGGAGAGCTGCACACCTTGTAATGAGATCAAAGTATCCCAAATGCCAAGACAGACATCACCCAGAACTTGCGGAGTAATTTCTGTGTTGTCCCTGCTACAGGTTGAGTCTTTTGGCAAACCCGAGCAGGAGGGCAGTGCAATCGCAGCGAGTAGTTCTACTATGGTCACATCTGGAAGGAGAAGGGAAAGAATTTCCCAAAAAGCCTTTTCCAGGAGAATTCTCTGGGTCTCAAGGAAACACAGAGTGCATCCTGAGACATCACTGCCCAGGCATCTGAGTCTCACCCAGACTCAGGCACAAGAAAACTCCCTGATTGTGGCAGGGAATCTCCATCAGATGCTCATGTGACAGAAGGAGTTTTCAGAAGCTGAAATTTTTTCTATGAAGAAAAGTCTATCTAATTTTCAGTATTTGTCTTTAAGCAAGATTTAAGAGATAGCTATGAGGTAAAAATCACAGTTCTTGGGATCAACATCCTTTGCTGCTGTTTTTTAGCTGCTGTAATAAATAGAACATAATTAACAAGAGTATTATTGTGCAGGGTGTCTCTCTTCTGAAACTATGCCTTGCTGTAGCCACCAGTGTAACTTTGCAAGAAAAAATCTTTAGTGTAGACAAGTACTGAAATCTTTAGTGAAGACAAGCACTACTATTAATTGTGAGGGCAGTGCTTTGCAGCTGCACAGAGTGTATTGAGATGGCTTCTGCTTCAAAGAGCTTACTGTTTACACAGATCCAAACAGGCAGAGAGGACATGAGACAGAAACAGAAGCAACTGAAGCTATTTGAGCAATGAAAATACAGAAACAGAATCCAGGTCTCCTGACTCCCAATCCCACACTTCTTCCACTAAGCCAGACTAAGTTACAGCCACTGAGCTTCCTCAAGCAATGACAAGTTGTAGTGGTCCAAATCCTAGTTTGGAGCTCATTTACATTAAGAATTCATCCTGATGTTGCTGTGCACTCATTGTCCCTCCACCCTCCTAACAGCTCAACTATCTGCACCCCTTGCTTAAGAAAAGGACTTTGTCAAAGCTTCCCCAACTTTCCTCGGGACAATACATAAGAACAGATCTAAATTTTAATGACTTCAGAGAGTTCTCAAACAACTGTGGAAAGCAGAAGAAAAGCAGCAGAAGACCATGATTGTCTCTAGAGTTAATCAGCCTGAATTAAATGGAATGGGAATAGTTTTAGGAGCCTAAAAAAACACATGGATAGAATGAACTCTTTAACAGGTTTGTGAGCCCTGTGGAATCACCACTGTACTTCTAAAAATGTCTTTTTCCCTGTTTTCTGATTTAATAAGAGTAGATTTATTTAACAACATCATCTTCTTTTTCTAAGCAATTAATATAAATCTTCGGATGAAGAAAGGGGAAGGGTTATGCTGGGGTAACTGATTTGTCTTGTTACTATAATGTATTATCAAAATCATTTGAGTTTAACAAGCTTTAGCAAACTGTCAAAAGCTGTTAGCAGTGTAAAACTCTGCAGCATAAAGAAGCTTCATGTGTTGATAGTCCTGCTATGAAGAAAAAGCAGGGGGCTAGAGGAAACAATGCACTGCATAGACATACTGCGGACCCCTGTAGGGATGTTCACAGCGGGCCTGTGCTTGGGATTTGTGCAAAATTAAGAACTGTACAGTCTGAGATACCACCTGGTTGAAGAGCATTTCTTGGCAGTCCTGAAACAGGATATACCACATTTTGTGGATTTAGGTAGGAGCTAAAAGACAAAAATATTGCTGGAGGATGCATTATGGAGCTGGGGCACTTCAGCTGCTAAATGAAAAGACATCTAAAGAAGTAATTCTCAATGTTCTATTTAGAAAGTACTTAAAGTCACTGCCTTTGGTGGGCTCTAAGGAAACCATTTTCAACAAGTATGTAGGAAAACTGCTTACACTACAACAGATTGCATGATCCCATGACTCATTTGAATTGCGGAAAGGAAGGTTGACTGGGAGAATAAAGAAAGACTGGCAGAATAACAAAATAAATATGAATTGATGTGTGAGCAGGCAGGACACAGTGCTATCCTGTGTGGGTGTACATACTGGTGGTCTGAATGTGCTGCTTACTATTGTTGTGAAAAAGGTGCTAGTTTAAAAAGATGGCAGGAGAGAAGTGGGGGATTTCAAAAGCTCTTGGCAAAGAGCTACTGACTCAGTGGGAACAGAATAACTTCAAACCCATCTGAAAGCCAGCAGTAAGTGCTCCTTTATCTTTGGTATTATTAACAGCTGTGTCATAGACCTTTGAGTGAAGTTAGCCTCATGATAATAGCTTTTTATATAAGACACAGAAAATAATGGCTACGGAAGGAAAAAAAACAAGCAACAAACTAGAAGACACAGCTAATATGTCTAGCTACTTTGGCCTGATTATCTAATCTATTTTTCAGCTGATAGTCTTGTTAGGGGAAATTTCTATTTAGTTATCTCTCTAAGTCAGTAAGGAATTGAAAAGAAAGCAAACAAAGTGTTCTTGCCATGAGTTGATGTTCTGCACTGTATGTGCTCTGATGTCCTGGACCACAATAGAAGATGACAAGGCCTATGGGAAGAGAGCGCATGCTGGTTCCCTGTGAAAGGATCTTTGCACCATGCACAGAGGGAGAAAAGAAAGAAGCTTGTGATCCTTATAGACAAATATAGCCATCTAATAGCTTTCAGCCTTTACATTCCTCTACAAAGAAGAGGAGAGAGATGAGACTAGAAAAATTGTAAGTAATGCTTAAGCTTCACATAGTTATTTTAGATGATTTTCCTAGGCAGAATTGGACACATTCAACCATTCTGCCTCTGTGTGTATCTGCACGCTCTTTTCTCACCCCCTCCCATTAACTTTTGACATTACTGTCCAATGTCAATCCAATCCAAGAGGGAGAGAAGTCTCAAAGATGCTGGTACCTTTAAGATATGTGAAAATGTGTGGCTGGGCAGAAGAGTGAGAGCCTAGTTAATAATCCCCTCTTTCCCACCTCTTCTTCCAAAGGAAAAGGCTAAAACCCTGTCCTTTTATTCTCAAACAGAAAATCTGTCTGAAATGTACTGGAAACCAGGATTCAGTGTTTCTGCTACTCAGATGGCTACTTTTTTTCCGAGTTAGTTACATTGTGGCCAAAGAAGCAACTGGGTACCAAGACATATTTTTAAAATTCACCTATAAGTGTGCAACTGAGTTAAAACACATTAAGCTGAAGTCAGCAGCAGTACATGCATGCTGATCATTAAGAATAGGGGTAACTGCTTTGAGAGGATGGACCTGTTGGATCAGGTTCAGTTTTAAAGAGATGCTTCCAGTCCGAATTCTCTTTACCCTTTCTCAACTGTGGTAATCTTTTTGATCTCTGCAGGATGTAATGACTGGACAACATGAAAGGAAATGGAACGTCTGGAAATCTCATTTCTTATTGATTTAAACCACAAGCTAAGAGGCACTTGGAGAAAAAAATGTATCCTTGGGCACAAGGAGTGCAGATTTACCACATTACTTTTTTTTTTTTTTTTTTTTTAATAGCAGGTTTTATTCCTTTTTGTACTTTTTTCCTTCTCTTTCATTGTAAAGCTTAGATCATATATTCCTATATTCTTCTCAATCTCCTTTGTTTCTAGGCTTCTATTTTGCCCATCTCATTCTGTCTTCCCAATTTGCCTGATGAATTATTCCACCTTTATTTTGAGGTTTCTGGAAAAAAAAAAAGAAAAAACAAAAGAAAGAAAAAGCCTAAGAAACTCAGAAAAAAACAAGTCTTCTTGTAACTATTTCATGTCGCTGTGCCTTACTCTACTTCCAGTACAGTGGCAAATACATATGTGCAGCAAGCTTTTTCCAAGAAATTAGGTACTGGAATAAGTTTTAGTTTGGATTGTTCACTGGAACAATTTCCTGTAACTTTGTCATTCTGTGTTAATACTGTGTTGATATTTGGTCATATTGAGTCTAAATAAACAACTCGCTGCCTGATAAGCTTTCAGCAAACTTACCTGGCATCATTTGACTGGCCCTTCCAGCCTGGGAAATGCTTCTTGTTATTACACAACACCTTTTCTGACTAGGCTGAAGAAATGGATTTGACATCCCATTTAAATATGCTGTCTGTCTCTCCAATCAGCTGTCAGCTGTATCGCAATATCACGTTATCATGCTAACAGAATATGTAGCTGCCGTTTGGCTGATTAATTAGTATTTGCTGATAAAAGTTTGTAAAATGTAAGAAATCATTATTATTCATCAATGTGCATAACAACATGTTACTTTGTGCATGAGCAGAAAAACTCTTCTTAAGGAAAACTTTTTAAGGAAAACTTTTTTAAGGAAAACTGTTCCTTAAAAGGAAATTGACTCATATATTGCATTTTGTTATTTCAGTGGTTTTTTCCTTTCACCCAAGACCCAGGAAAACACTCATCAGCCTTTTAAAAAAAATAAAATCCAAGGGATAAAGTCTTTGCTTAACAGTTAAAAATGAGGCTTTCTCTAGTCAAGATATTTCTTATAGGGCTAGTTAAAAAAAGTGTCAAATGCCTCTTTTATCATTATATGACAAATAAACTCAATCATTTTTATTTTGCTATACTAGAGCAACTCTTCTAGAGAAGGGCTCATGTTAAACATGGAAGATGACAAAATTCCAGGCAAATTTGAAGGCAACTGTTGGGCAAAATGGCTGGTTATAAATAGAACAATATTAACCCAAGCAGTTAATTGGTTCACAACTTATCCATTGGCTAAATCTAAGATTTTTAAAGGTAAGTGGGTGCCTAACACTCATATCTAGCTGGTGCATAGTTGTAGGGAAGTTAGGCATCTTTGGGGTTTTGCAAAATAAAACATACAACCATCCAGTATTAGCAGACCTTAAATGAATTTCACCGTTAACTTAAATACTGCTTAGTAATGCCAACGTGACTGTATTCCTTCTGCTAGAATGATAGTTTATTAGACACAAAACCCAAATCCTCCCAATAAATATAAATAATTTCTCATCTATTCAAACAAATATGGCACATAACTGCCATTCATTTATGAAGCGTGATTAGACTATTAATATCTGCAGCTCAATTCACATATGCAAAGAATCAAATGATGCATTAAGGGAAATAGRTGTTGTAAAGAACTTAAAGCAGTCTTCTGTCCATATAAATATAGTATAAACGCCATGGTAAAGACTTGTGGTAAAGAGGCTTCAGGCTATTTCTTTAGTACCTAATTTGGTCTCATGCATATATAATGGAGATAGAGAGACCATTCTTAATAATAGACTAGATTTGTGCGGGCAAAGAGCAACAGTATTACATGAACCTTTTTGAACACAGTCCATCACCTGCTTGTAGAAGAGAAAGCTGGTGTAAAGAAGAATCACCCTCTTTCGCCTTTGAACTGAAGATATCTAACACTCAAGAAAAACTTATTACAGGAAGAACGATTAGCAAAATCATTCAGGATCTGCTTCTCCAAATCTTAATAATTTCTGTAAGTTGGAAGTACTTTGGTCCAAAGAATCTGCCGTGTTCAAAGTAGAAAACAAAGACAGAGTTGTCTTAAATTTTATTCCTCAAAGAAAGAAAAATCCCAAAATATTTCACCTTCCCAATCTTTTGGCACTGAGCTCAACCCTCCACATTTGCTAAGCATCCATTAATAGTATTAATTTTGTAATGCTGTATTACTGAAAGCACTTAGCAGTATTTGTGAGTTCCTTTGATTTGATATCACAAGCAGTGGATGAGAATGTTATTACTTCAAATTAGAAGCTGAATCATTTCTTCATTGACATCTTGTGCAGCTTAAATTGCATACATATACCTCACATTACTTTTCTTCAAGCCTAATCACTGTAAAAATCATTCTTTTTATGAAATTTCTAAAATCATGAACACCTATAAGATTCAGAGTAGATGTGCAAGTTTTTTTCTGAAATATTTGGCACTTGTCAAGGATTTTGAAATAAGACTGGTAACAAGCATGGGAATCAAATTAGTTTTTGCTTGCTTATCTGGATGATTGTTTTATATGACTGAGTCAGCACAAGTGTTAAATCCACGTTGATCTTTAAGCATGGAAGTAGTCGTGTTAGCTTCAGCACTCCAAGTTATGTGCTGAATCAAACAACCCCCGTTCAAGCAATATATATTCATGCAAAATTGGAGAAAAAACCCTATATAACCACCACCACCACCCCTCCAAACAGTATAAAGTGTTTGAACTTAAAACAAACCCTGGTGTCTTTGATGAATACCATTCACAGCTATTTGAGAACCAAGCATTCAGTGTCCAGCTGTCAAGTAGATCAAGGATTTGGTGTCCACACTGAAGTGTGATAGTCAGCAAACAAAATGAATAGGGGGAGGCACCACGGGTGGCCACCCATGACCAGACTTTAACTATGTCTGCCTCAGGAAATGGGGAGGTTCCTATTTCTGTTCATTTAGCTGCTTTGCCATGAAATCAGTTTCTTTTTATATCGGGCTGATCCCCATGGCAGCAGAAGTGGGCCAAGGATGAAGGCATTTGAAAAATCCTCTCTCACTTTACAAAAGTAATGGTGTTCCTTACTGAAATACAGTACTTGAGAGAGCGGCAGAAAGACCCTTCCACCTCTTTGTGTTGGTGGTTTGAGTCCCACTGGGTTAGTGGAAAAATATGGTGATGCACATGTAAAATGGTTTGGCAACCGGCAGTTCATGGTCAAGCAGACAGGGACCCCACTACAAAGTCACCTCTCCTTTGTCAGCTGCTACTTCTAGCAATGAGGCCAATAATTTCTCATCCCAGTATAAGCTCTCCCGAAACAGGATCATGATACATTGCCATAGCAGTAGGCTGCTGACTTTGTTAGGCTTGGTGTGTATGTTAATAGGACTTTAAAACTCTTAGGCCCGTTGATACGCTGCCATTCACGGGGCAAAAAAACTCTCTAAAATAAAACGTGTTAAATGAGTCAGTTATAACTGTTCTTGTGCTTTGAAGTGTTTAAATCAACTTCCTAAATACCTTGAAAACGCTGTTCTGAGTAGGGAGTGATAACGCTTGGTAGTACTCACGTATTACACGATGTTTTATTGCTCTGAGCATTTGCTGTGATTACCAAAGCACATGGTGAAAAACACCAACTGCTCAGGTCTAACAGTATATGCTTGTTTTCTCTCCTTTCAGGCTGATTACAAAAAATTACTATTGATTGCATAATTTCACAGATTCTTTCTTGGGATTTCACTGGGAAACTCCTGATGAAATGGGTTTGGCTGATGCAGAGCAGGAAGTTTGACCAGTACTGCACATGCAGTTGGTAGCTTTATACACTAGTGAGGAATCAGTAACTGGCAGCATGCTTTACAATTGAAAAATATGCCTTTAAGGAACCAGTACAATGCCAGTGGTATCATATGGCCTCATTTGCTGCCCTACCCTGACTTTTCCTTGAAGTAGTCTGACCCATACCTTTTTGATTTTTTACAGAATATACTTACATACTTTTAACAGTTCTAAAGAACTGGTGTGTATCGTATAATAGGAAGCTGCAGAAAAAAGCCGCAGTATATTACGCAGGATCACCTGTTGAAATCCTGCTTACACACAGGAAGAATATAATTGTTTTACAGGCATAAAGAACATGTCATGCTACTTTTAAATATGAATTATTACCTGTGGATAAACTACGCACCATGAGAAAGAACTATTATTTAACACTTCACATCAGTTAATGTATGATCTTATGTATCTGAAAAACATTACTTAAAACATTCACCTAATAATTACCAATTGGTACTCTCATCACTTTTGTGTTCAAAYCTAGAAGAGCTTTTCCAGGCAGCAAATATTTAATTGCATTGTTGGAGCTTGAGATCTGTGAAGGAAAAATAAGAGTATCATCATCATAATTGAACTGCAAAACTAATACAAGCAAAATGTGCAATTAATATAAGTTACCTCTGTATTAATGCATAAAGCTCAAGAAAATGTGAAGGAATTGGAAGTCTTCATACATGACACAGCTATATGGCTGTTACTACTGAGATTTGTTAGCAGGACTTACCTGATTGAAGTGTTGAAATTATTGGTGGAGACCTATTTACAAATTGGTAAAAGGGTGACAGTGGTGATATATTGTTGATTTTATCCAATTAATTGACAGCTTGGAGGTCAGGTTATCAAGTCTGGTAAACGACCAGATAAAGCACTGGTAGAAAACCTTTTTAAAAAATGCAGTCAATTCAGATTTAAGAGTCAGTGCATTAAAATGCTCATCTCATCTCTAAGGCACTAAAAGGAACAGGTTGTTATCCAGGAGAAGTGCAGTTATGAAGATGCATGCTAGAGAATTTGAGCTGCCACCACCACTAATATAGCTTTGCATTTTCTATAGTTCCCAGAAGTTCCACTTCCTCTACCACCAAAGTAATGCAAAAAAGTGACCAATGCTGTGTGACAGCTCATTCTGGTAATGCTGGCATAAATTTAATCACTAAATTAGCAGTAAGTGCCTGCAAATGATTAATGACCTGCTAATGTCTTCTGTGCAAATTGGACACATCTATTAATTTATGTGCTTAACACTATGGAATTGCCAATGTTCCCAAGAAGAAATTATTATTGCAGGGAGACATTTCTACAAAAGTATAAGTAAAACATAGTTATGTTACGATACTCTATAACTGAAAAGAAAAAAAAAAAGAAGCTCAAATTGGGTATTTTTGAAAAAATTGGCTACTTCCATCAAATGCACCTTATTAAAGCAACAAATGTTTGAAGCGTGTGTACAGTTCAAAATCTAATCAAGAAAATATTTCAGGATAAGCTTAACTTCCTACTCTTCTTCTGCATGTTAAGATGGCTCACCTTTTTCTACTGATTTTATTTTTCATTTGATGATTCTTTTTAACCAAATTTTTTTAGAGAGTCAACTTCCCAGGGAAAAAAAAAAGTTTTGTGTTAAGGGGTAGGAGAGACAATCTTACTCAAACAACAGCTAGGCAAGAGGGGGAGGCAGTCATGCAAGCTATAGTGCCCCCAGGGAACGTGGTTCAGAGGTGATGGGAGCTATGGGGCAGCTAAATTACAGCTTCTGCATGGACCAAACATGCAATTTCCAGTTTCTGGAGAAATGGGGGGGAAAAAAGCAGTTAGTTTTGGGGAAAACTTACAGTTCTTTATATTACAATTTCATTAGAAATACTAGTGAGGAAAAAAACCCCAAACATCTTTATATACATACATCTAGGAAATTATGTATTATATACAATATATGCCATATATTTTAGTAGGTACCAAATACGCAGCTAGTCTCCTAGAAATTGTATTTAGCTTCACACAGGGATCGTTACTAACTACAACTTGGATAGATATTTATTTCCAGAGCCTGGGAAGAACAAGAAAAATAATATGGGAATCATATTATGATCATGTACAGGAATCTAGTTGCTCAAGTGTTGTCTCCGAGTAACACCATCTGAGAGGCATTTTCCATTCAGATGAGTTTATTTTTTTGTTGCTAAAGAACATCAATAAATGTATACAAAACACCACCTAAAAGTAGGTGAAATCAGGCCTGAAGTCCCACAGGCCTCACTGGGTTCAGGTGAGGGGGAAGATAAACACCAGTGAATTCAATCAGCTGTGTCCTGAGGGGCTGATGGGGATGGCGGTCCTGCATCTCAAGCCCTCCTTCCCACAACCTTCAATAATAACTGTCTCCTGTCATAACAAAACCAAGCTGATGAGTCATGACTCTCTTGTAGACTTTTTGCCCTGCTTAGCCACAACTCAGCAAATCCCAACTGATGGCAATTTATAGCAAATATGCTGTTAGCCTGCATAAGAACAACAGGAACAAATGAGTGGCTTGGACATGTGCCCAATTCTGTATAGTGCATACATTAGGGCAGAGGCAACCTACTTAGTCATCTCTTCATGCTTCCAACCTTGGCTGGTGTATTTGCACATGCAAATATTATGGCTGATTTGAAAACCTCCCAAAGCTTTGTTCTGAGTGTTTTATAAATCAGATCACTGGGATAACTCTCTGTAACAAAATTCATTCAAAGTATATTTTCCTGAAAAGTCACAAGACAAGCCCTCTTCTTCCTTCACACCTCAAAAATAATTCTCAGCATTTGATGGGAGATGTAATGGGACAAAAACATATTGTGATGAAGAAACTAGTACGGACTACAAAATTCTGCTGCTACCACTTAGGGAGGATCAGATATGTGTCTGATTCGTTATCAATACTTACTCAGGAAAGAAGAAACTCAGCCCACTTTAATGGTCCATGCTATGTCAGATAGCACATAAGGCAATACATACTTTGTAAATTGCAAATGATACAGAGGAAGAACAAAGCAAAAGAACAATCCCTGTATGAATTTGTAAGAGGAAACCCAATGGCTGTAGGGGTCTCAGTCCAAAGCAGGGGAGAGGGGACCACTAAGCCACAAGAAGGCCTTAATGTAACTTCGTTTACATTACATAACAAACATAACAAATAGGTTTAGCATTGTCTGTGGTGAAAGACTAATATACTAATGTACCATTGGCCCAGCCTAACTATAAAACCTCAGCATATTTGTAAGACCTCAGTGAAACTGCTGACATGCATTGTCATGAAGAGATTTAGCATCCTGTTCATTTAACGTTATTTGTAGAACTTAGGAAAAAAAGTGCAATAATGGCATGGTTAGGATGCCTAGGGCAATGATGAAAGCAGTGGTCACCTCTGAGCTGGTTTCAGGGAACGGACTCCTCTGGGGAAGAGCTACAGGCTGAAGACATGGTAATAGGAGGATGCGGTGACTGGTCACTTTTGGATTGGCTCAGCAAGTGACTCAGTAATGATGAATCTGTCCAGAAAATTGAGGAAATGAAGCCCAGAGGGCCATAGGTCATGGTGTTCTAAGCAGCTAAACGGACAATCCAAGGATGACAAGGGTGGGATCAGCAGAAGAGGGCCGGCATTGATGACACTGGGTCATAAACATCAGCTGCTATGGTGGCCGTCCTCTTTTCCAGATCACCCTGACCACATGCAACACCCTGACACGCCATGCCATCAATGTGGATGCTCAGGGACAAAAGCAGGGTCTTGCAGACCTTGTAGCACCTGGAGAATCTAGGGATTTGGGAGCAGCCATCATAACCATAGCAGTGTACTGCTAACTCTTCCACAACTGCATGTTGCTAAGCTTGTTGTAGGTATCCACTGCCATCATCACAGTTATCTCATAGTTATCTTACAGTTGAATACTGCTAAACCATAACTATAACCACTATTGTCAGGCTTGCATTATTATATTTATATATTACAGTTGTATAAACTATCACACTGCACATGCTATTAAACATCATTATATAGACCTGACATAGTCACAGTCTCTTTTCTTGCTGTGTAATACCTCTGCATGCTCCTGCCTCCCTGCCACCAGAGTTCCTCTTGCTACCCCTACAACATAGTTAATTTCCAGGACAAGCTGTGTAAAAATTTCTGCATGTGCCTCCTCCACCCACCCCTAGAGCACCTATAAATTATATCCCCTTTACTGTGTCAGCATGCACAGTGACATTTCAACATGCCAGAGTGGGAAGATGGTTTGTAAACAAGGTCTGCCTTTCCAAAATGCCCCAGGTGGTCTAAAAAGAGAGATGTAAACCCATCAAACTAAGAAAAAAAAAATCTATGAAGCGAAAAGACTAATAGAAGAAGGTGTGCTGTGAATACTAGGGATGGACCTACTGTTTTGTTTCATGACATGTTAAATTTACCAATTAATTCTAAGTAACTAGAGAAACCTGTTTTGATGGAAGAGTTGGAAATACTGACATGAACTCGACACTCAAATGYCTCTTCTCTGGACAGGTGTGTTATTTGTTCTAATCTATGAAGAGAGCCTCTTGATGCATAAAGAGAATTTAAAAATTTGCAATAATATAGAAAATTTTCTCTGTGCCAGGTAGAAATGTTAACAGTCCCAGTGGCTTGAGTAAGTCACTCTTAACGCAACTGTTTTCTGGGATAGCTATTTGGGGGCTAATACATTGGCCTTGTAGCATAGCAGACTGAGACTTTTTTATGCCAATGTACAGTTCTGACTCCAGCAACAAAATTGTCTTTGCTGAGTTTTCCACTTGCCTGAGAGATATTAAAACCCAAGGACATCTGGATGAAACCATTTCCATTCCAGCACTGACACAGATCAGAAGGGAAGGGATGAGTAAAGCTAACCACGGACTGTTTCATAGAATAATGCCAACATTTGAATTGTTCCACAATCAAATCTCTGGCACTTGGCATGAAATTTTGGCTCCCTCTTCAACATGATAATGGAGTAGTGAGATGAAAATATGAGTAACCCCTCATTCTCTGCCTTTCATAGAGAAGAGACAATTTGACATTTGGGGATGCTGTCCTCTCCTTTTAAATGATAAAAGAAGGGAGCAAAATTTCCTGACAGTTTTGAGTGCTTGAGAAAAGTCTATCTCATGGCAAACATGGAAAACCCTTGACTTAGCAAGTGTTCCTTCGCAATTCTCCTGGATACATAAGATGTCCTATTAACAGTTAAGTAGTCTCTCCAGTTCCTCAGAGAAAACTGAAGGACTCAGTTAAGCTTCATTTAGGATTCCCTGCATGCTTATGGGTTTTACTCTTCTCGTAAACAATACAAAAATTAAGACAAAATTAATCATGCACCAGATGCTGCAATTGTAGAAATTCCCGCCTGAAGAATTCTCACCCAGAGATAAAGGAAGCCGAAAATGAATACAAAGGAATCTAGAAAATATAAAACAGAACAGCACTCTGCCTGCAGAAGAAAAAAAAGGAAAAAAGAAAAAAGAGAGAGAAAGATTCTGAACCATCTGGAGCTGGATATTATGTCTATTCCTGCCAAACAGATTAAAAAAGTGAATCAAACCACAGACATTTTAGATATAATTACTGTTTCATCTTGCAAATATGTTTGCATGCTCAGAACTCATTTAGTCTTTATCATGAACCCCAGCACCCTTAAGAAAAGGCCAGGCTCCTCACCCATATCCAAGCTGTGTCTGCTACAGCGAGGGAAATGACGCTTGGGATTATGATCAGCAGCTGCAAAACAGAAGGTGGCTTCACCTCTCTGTGTCTATCTTTCCCAGGGACATTCCAGTCGCCCAGCCAAGCACTGCCAGGGCACAGCAATGCCATGGCCGTATCTGCTTCCTCCCAGCAAACCATCAACTTCAGGGGTGCTTTGCATTGGCAGAGTAGCAAAAATGGCTAGGGCATACTGTAAAGAGAAGCTAAGCCAAAGTATTTTACAAATTTGATTTGTAAAAAGGTTATTTTCAAATTGAAATGGCTAAGGGTCTATGAATTGGTTATACCGAGTTTCTCTCTTGAATACTGAAGGTATTAGACAGCCTCCTCTTACTTTACAAAACATACGTCACATAAAACCCAATACATGACTGCACATTTGCCAAGTGTATTGTTCCATGTATGTCTAAATTTCTGTGATCTTTATTTATGCAGCAGTTCACCACCATTGTATATATATATATAAGCATCAATAATTGTATTTATCAGCTGGATTAGATTTAGTAACTGGAATCAACTTAAATTCTGTAACCTGCTTATCCTGGAGATATATGTCTTTCCAATTCAGAGAAAGTGTTAGGGCTACTTTGCAGTGAATGATACCAATAGCATGATGACTACAGGTAAGTAGAGCGGGTGACAGGAGCAGAGCCCAAAATATACACCTTCACTTGTTTAGGAAGTTTGCTCCATAGTCCTCCTAAGAGTACCTGACGGCCACGTGTACACACATCAGCATATATGTGTGTCTGTGTCAAGGCATACAGACCAAAATAATCATCTGTAAGTGGGGGGTTATCTTTGTATGCATGGGTTCAAAAATCATGTCGTGATCAGTCAGCTCGCAGTATCATACATGGCACATCCACAGCTATCTTCTTCCTCTAAACCACCCATTCCCCAGTAACCGTGTCTCTCAGCCACTGGCATAGCCTAGGGCATGAGCCAGGAATTGAAGTGTATTTCTTTCCTTTTCTCATTCTCCAGTACTGGACCTTCTTGACATTATCTTAACAGAGAGAAGGAGCTAGAAACACTTCTGGGAGCTGTATACACTACAGGGGTGCAGCTCGTGCTGTGGTTTGCTGTCTACTGAAAGCTCCACAGCCACAAATGTCCTCTGGCTCCTTCAGCCTGTGACATATTCCCTCCCCACCTTGCTGCCTGCCAGTATTTACTGGCTCTCTTGAGAGAAAGTCCTCCAGGGAAAAGGAAGATAAGTATTAGATTTTCTGTTCTGAAGAACAATTACAGCACTTCACCTTCACAACAAGTTCATGCACGTGCTCAGGTTGCTCCTGCCTCTGTTTGCTTACCTGGCTCTCTCATCACCAGGTGTCTATCCATAGTGTATAACACTCCTGTGTGTCTGCTGGAAAACAGTTACAAAATGCAGTTAGGTGAGTGCGCAAAGGGGCATGGCTTTGAGGAGGGAGATTGGAGGTAGACCTGACCTCTCAGATCTGTGTGAATTTGATCCATAATGATGTTTAAAATTAAAAAATGGTATTTGTTTTTCCATGGCTTTATGTCTGGGAAAGGGTGCTGAATTCTCCAAATGGTGGGTAGAGGGGAGAGCAAGCGCCAGAGGCAAACATCACCTCCTGAACCAGGAGAGTGGCGGGCAGCGTGGAGCTTGGCTTAGCCCTCTGAAGCAGTCACTCCTGTGTTTCTGATGTCAATAATCTAGCTACATCGAACCTTCCAAAGCCACAAGCATCTGTGATGTCAGCACAGCTGCTGTGTACAGCAAAAACGTGAGGCACTAATGGGCTGAAAAATTCCTCTTTTTAAGCCTGTGTTTATAAGCCATCTGGCTGTAAAACTTATTTTGAACAGAACTTTGTACATTTTACTAGGTGCCTCCAAGAGTATGATTTCAATATCATGATGATTGCAGGTAAGTGAAGCTGATGACAGGAATTAAGTCTGGGACAGAGATGTGGATCTGTTTAAAGAGGGAATACTTGGCAGTACATGAAGGGGTAGAGAGGGAGAGGGCAAAAGATGGGAAGACTTACGACTGTAAGAAAACTGTTCCTCTTCTTCCGGAAGACCTTGGACACCATACCGTATGGGCTATTTATTTCTCCTGATGGCTAATTGAAGACCCCACACATGGCCACTGTGCCTTTCATATCAACCCCGAAGCAGAGCCCAAGCCCCTTGGGGATCCTCACCCTTGCTGTAAAACTGCTGCTTTGGAGTAGTTGCCCTGTGAGCAGCACAGCTAATCAAGGCCAGTTTTGCATGATGTGGGGTGCTATGTCCCCTTTGCCCCCTCCCCTCACACCCCATCGTCTCCCAGGAGGGGAGACCCCTGGTTCTGATGGGAGCCCCACTCCCTCCCTGGGTAGAGGACAGTGCATGGCCAGGAGGCCCCTAGTGCATTACTTGCACAACTGCAGGTGATACGGCTGGCGTCTGCAATCCCCTCTCTGCAGCGTCACCATGAGCCTCCCTCCACTGCCTGTGTGAAACATATCTCTGAACCTTGCTGCATCAGCTCAGATTTGGCCAACAGGTTATTAAGTAATGGCAAAGAGAGGAATTAATACAGTTATTATTAAGCAGGGTGGCTTCAGCTCTGTTTCCTGAGGGAAACCAGGGTATACATACAGAAGCAGTGCCTGCATAGCTAAAACAAGTGAGGCTGGGGAGGGAAAGAGGTCAGAGAGCTGCAGTATCCCTGAGAGCCTCTCCAGTGCTGTGCGCGCATGGCCTCCTGTGAACAAGGACAGGGTGCAATTCTCTGTCCCCATGACTGCTTTGACCATGTCTTGTGTTAAGCGGCTTTGCTTCCAGTAGCATTCAGGTTAATCTTTCCCTGGTTAAAATATCACTGAGCACCTTCTACTTGTCATCACTGGCTTCCTGTATTGGGTTACTTCACACATACGTCCTCAAATGAGTAAAAAGATGCTATGTCTGATTAGGACCACTTGAGCTGATAGTAGTCTGTAGAATTTTTTTTTTTTTTTTTAAATGTTATAAGAGAGATTCCTATTTAACCCTCAAGGTTACACAAAGACAAGGCTACATGAGAGAGACAAGGCAACCACAGACTACTCCAGGCCAGTTTCATTCTCAAAAATGAAGTCTTGTCCTGTCTCTCTCACATCTCTTACTGTATAACTGGCTGTTGGCACAAGTTCAACAAGGTTTTGAGCCATYCCTCTGTCTTGGCAGGCTTTCCCTACTTTCCTTTCTTTACTCTTACCTGCCACACAGACTCTCAGTCTGTAATATTGAATTGACAGTCTCAGTGTCTGCTCTTATAAATCTTGGGCACTTGTGCTGTGCAATGTTTTCTCTTTCTCAAGGATACAGCCATTCCAAATGACACATTTCATTTCTTCCACTCTCCAAATCCCACACCTTCATCACAACATTATTACCACTGACTTTGGCAAGCAGGGGCTTAGATCAACCCTTTCCATTGCTTTTTGCTGCTGCAAAAGATGGCTTTCTTAGATAGCAGCTTAGATAACCTCACTCTTTGTACCATGACACTGCATCCCTCTTCTTCTTTCTCACCAAATACGGGTGACTTCTTGTCACTGTCAGGGTTCTTCATGTTCCAGTCTCTACCTTTCCCTCGCTTTTTGTATCGATAAGGCGATTGATACTGCAGAGTAGTTCACAGTGCCAGAGTTTGCTCCATTTCATTTTCAGGTGAACATCTTCAGACTTTCTCTCTCATTGCCCTTTACACTCAGAGGAGATCAGCAAACCATATCAGTGAGATGTACTATCACCTGTCTCACACTAGTAGCATGATAGCTGCTTCTGTGTAATTGCCTTGCTGTGCTTTATCAGCTCTTAAAAAGGCTGTTATTTCATTCCATGTTTGCACAGAGTACAGTGCAACTAAGCTCTCTTAGGATCCCTGACAATGAAAATATAACTGAAAACAGAATGAACTCGGATCTCTTGAAGTTTTAGCCACTGGTGCTCACAACCACTGGTGCTCCTGTGTTTACTGCA
Source organism: Phoebastria nigripes (assembly GCA_035582835.1). Taxonomy (NCBI): domain Eukaryota; kingdom Metazoa; phylum Chordata; class Aves; order Procellariiformes; family Diomedeidae; genus Phoebastria; species Phoebastria nigripes. Next base: position 427,226 of record JAYKAV010003083.1, on the reverse strand, counting down.
GGAAGAACAAAACTGAGCATTTTCACTTCTGGGTATGAATTAGTATCTTATGAATTCAGGTCTGTGCTGAGACGACACATTACTCACACCATTAACCTTAAGTCCTAAGGCACTTTTCACAAGCTTAAAGCTGAGCGTGTTTTTAAAAGGCTTCAGGAATGTGCCTGTAATCTTTAAAATTGCCACTGTACTTTAGTTTTCATGAAACTTGTTCACATGGAAAAAAATCACATTTCCTAGACTTAATTCCAACAATAGATGATTTCTTTTAAAACATCACTACAAACGTTTTATTGAAAGGGGACTTTAGGACCAGTGCAAATTGAACCAAGAGAATATGTAAAAAGGAAGCAAGTTACTTTTGCCAACAAGAGAAAAAAAAGGCTTTTTTTCTTCTGGCTGAGTTTTTACATAGATTTGTTTTAATAAAAGCCTTTATGTGCACATGTTGTGTCTTCATTGTGAAAAAAAGGCATGGGGGCTCCATGTGATATAAGGCAGGAGGGAGCTGTGAATAAAAAGACTGGATCTGTCCTACATGAATTTGGGCAAGTCGTTTTACTTCTCTAGGTCTCAGCCTCTCCCGCCAGAAAATGTCAGCACTCACAAGGCACGATGGTCTAGAGAGGATGAACTGCTGCAGGAGCACCAGTTAGTATTACTGTTAGTAAGTTTCTGACAAGTCAGAACCTCTAAGAAGGCAGAGAAAAATGGTGAATGTACCGTTACATCCATAACAAGGCTATGACTTCATTGCACAGTCATGTGGGAGGAAAGAGAGACTATTAGATAACTGGCAAAGGGGTAAATAAAATAAGTAAAAACAACGCATGTGAACTTTTGCACGTGCTGCTGTTGAAACACTCAGGAACAAACTCCAACCAACATTTCAGATGTTTCAAAAACATTATGTCAACCTTTCCATCTCCCCCCACACAATGCCTCGCACTCTATGTGGTCTCTGTCCTCCTCCATAATGCATCAGAAATATCTAATCACCATTGTTATCATCTTTTGTCAACTATGACACTAGATCAGTTCAATCAGATGCAGACAGTGAGGTCAGCATAAAGCATTCAAATGATGACAGAAGCAGTTTGCTATGCATAAAGGAGTTGGTTGTTATATCACATGTTTAAATTTATAGGTTCAGTTCATCTTTAGCTAAATATCTAGTTATTTAACAGCTGTTATGAGTCAGCCAGAGAGAGGATTAGTCAAAAAAATGCAGTGGTAAGAAATGCTTTAATCTTGAGCTACAATAGAAGAGCAAGTCTGGTCAGGTCATGTCTAATAAAGGTGGTTCTCCAGTAGTACTTAGGAGTTTATCACTGTTCATACAAAACAGGAGATGGCTTGATATAGTTAATCCTGCTATCTTCATATTAACCCTAGCAATTTCAGAGACAGTTGGGAGAGATTTTTTTTCAGGGCATGGTACCATGCTTAAACATTTTCAGATAAGATGGTTTTGCAAATGGGTACAAAAGTAGTTTGTCTTATGCAGAGCCTTGTATACTCATCATTCTGTCATGACTCAAGGTTCTTGGGATTTTCCATGATGGCGGTATCTTAATGACTTCTTGCTAGCGTATCTTCACATCACCTCTCTTGTAAAGGTAATGGAGACATCGAGATGTGAAGTCAGTGTCCGGTTTTTGTCCATGTCCTTTACCTCTAGCTGAGAAGCATAAAGAGAATGCAAAGCTGTAAAGCTGTCAGAATGGCTATTGGAAGATATCCCAGTTCCGTGGGTTTCCAGTCTAACGTCTCCACACAATGCTTAATTCAGCTTGGCAACCACAGGTTTAGACTGCCAGGAGAACAGGCATGGAGGAGAGGCATATCCAGGCACTGCTAAACCATTACTCCTGAGCTTCAGGTGGTCACCAATGTCACCAAGACATGTTAGAGCAGCCAGACAAGAGCAGCCCCAATACAACACAGAAACACAGGTATGAAAATGCTGAAGTTAATGCTTTAACTTCTCTCCAGACTAGAGAAATAGGGTTAATAACCCTGCCCTAACATAGTTGTGATGGGTAGGTGCTAAATGTCTCTGAGTTGTGGGGCAGGGTGTGAAAATCAACACAGCACCCAAACAGCTGCAAGGCTGAGGATTTGTCGGCCTTGAACCCCTGCAGACCCTAGCAGTATTGCCTCTGAAAAACTTTTCTGAAAACTGGAAAATCTGCAGAAACCCCCTCACACACAATTGAAATCCCACTGCTGGGAAAAGGTTAACTCACTGAAGTCCCCATGGAAAAGGTGGGGTCTTAAGCATTTCAGGCACTTACTCTAGACCCTGTTTGTTTGGTTTTTAATTCAGAATACATAATACATAATACATAATAAAAAAGAAGTCAACGTTTCTTCACAAGTATTTATAAAAATAAAGACTGCTTAGCCAATGTTCACGGACTCATTGAAGAGCATGCTACCAAATGGAAGCTAAATAAATACAACTGAGTTGCTAGTCACATTTCTAAGGATGTGTTAAACTCAAATGGTGGCTACCTAGGCAATTTCTGAAAACCCAGAGTGTACAAAGAGTCAATCACAAATCAAACAAAGGAACTACAAAGACAAAGCACTAAAGCAAAGAGAAAGTTTCTGGGAAAGTACAGAAGCTGTATAGTCCCTGTGCCACTTGTTCTTAGCTTTTCCATTTGCTCACTGGGAAACGGGATGGTAGGAACCAGCAGACAGAAAACTGGTTTGCATTTGGACATGTAAAAGAATTTCTGTAATAAAAATTCAACTTTAGTTCAAATGTGAGCTCTATTTTTTTTTTTTTCTCTTCTGATTAATATGCCGGTGGTGTAATAAAAGATATGTGACAAAATACCTGTCAGAATTATTTATTTTCTGTAATGATAATAATGCTAGAAACCTGCAAAAAATTGCAGCAGTCAAACAGAAAAAAAGTGAATTAAACCCATTAATTAAACTCATACTGTTTAAGCAAGAAATCCAGCTCTGTTCTTAAGTAAACTAGAAAGCCTGAGGGAAACTCCTTAAAAACTGTTCTAAAAATAGGATTATGGGTTTTTTACAAGAATGTATGTTTCCAGTTTATCATTTTCCTTATTATTAAGAATTATGTGCTGTGCTCAGACTGATTTGCAGCCTTGAATACTTTAGAAGGAGTTTTGATATTGGTTCTTATCATGCGGTCATCCCCCATGTGGAAATCAGTATACTACCTGGAAATTCAGGACAGTGCTGGAAGCTGATTTAAAAACTAACGTTTTCCAAAGACAAATTTTATATTTGTAACTGAAAAGGTGTTTAATATATTCAGCATTTTTTAACCTATCAAGTTATCATCTAAACTTTTGATGATGGAGCTTCTCAAAGATAAACAGTAGCCACCTCCATTCACACCAGCACCCAATATGAAACCRTATTTCATTCTTGACATGGTTGCAGAAATTATCTACATCAGGAAGGAAGAAAAAAGTCTACACTGAGTTTTCGCTAATTTTTAAGGCATTAATTTTACACCCAGAAACAAGGAGGGAAGAAGAGGAAAACAAAGAAAAAATTAGTTGTGCAAAATTACAGAAATACATCATTCAAGCGGAATATGTGCTTCTGTCCTTTGATGAACAGGGACAGAAATAAGGGTGCACTTAAGTGCTTTGCCATACTTCACATAAAGAGCAGGTTGCTCCTGAGAGACACTCGCAAATACACAACTTCAAGCACACCCAATTTCAATATATTCCAAATTCAAAGTCTTTCCTGGTTTTAGTCCATTTCTTTTCAAGACTGTAAAGAAAAAGATGTTATCAACATCTTAACTGAAAAGATAGTTAAAAAAAGTAATAAAAAGAAGGTACATCCCTAATTCTCATGGAAATTTCCATGATTTCTTAGAGAAGAGCACAACACTGAACAATTAAGTGCCTGAAACATTGATTCGGATCTCATGATTTAATTAGCAAATTACACCTTTGTAGAACTTTTCACAGAATGATAGAGGAAAAGAAAGTAGGTCTTTAATTAGTCATTCTAAATTATCTCTATATTGGAATTGTTATTTAATGAACACCTCTGATTAAGTTTGTTTCATTAAATTATGAGATCTGAATCATACTATGAGACCTGTATAGACATATGAATTTTAAGGGGGAAGGAAGGTAGTCCAATATGTGTCAGCTTGACATCTGAATTATTCATCTTTTTGCTAATATGCTTATGAGTTGTTGATTTTTTATTTTAATAATAAACATACCATTGTATGGCTGCATTCCTGTTGTCTTCGTCTTTAGCCTGGCTTTATGAAATAACAGTTAATTACACAGGTAATTTTTAATACCTTAGATATACTAACAACCCTTAAGACTGAGTGATTTTCACAAAAAAGGGTTTGAAATATTTTTTTTGTTCTGGTCCACGTGTTCGTTTTTTCCTTATTGTATCTGTTTTGATTAAAGCTGCAGGTTATAGAAAAACAGAAAAATAAATTAAAATAGTTACACGGTAAGAACCTTTACTATGGTGACAATAATAATGAGATAAAGATGGCTTTTGCCTTTCATTAGCAGAGTAGCTGTGGCAAATGAAGCACCTTTCTCTCAGGGGAATTCTGATCACAGTCATATTGCTTTATCTTTTCCATTAAGTGTTTAGACACCTTAAAAGTTCTTTAAAGATCAACATTAGGCAATTTACATCCCAGGAATTAAATAAGAAATGTTGCTGCACAGAAAATTAGGGATCTCTTGCATAGCACTGTAAGGCTAAAGATTAGAGTCCTAAAGCTGAAGCATTCACAATAAATATGCATCTTGAAAAGTAGTAAGAAAAAGGGTCTTGATTCATTATCATCCTGATAGTTTCTCCTTTATTCATGCTGAGTAATAGTTTATCAAACTGCTTTCAATTCAGGTACTTCCATAGTTATGCAATGTAAAAAATAAGTAACGGTAAAGGAAGGAGTTCTTACTGATGAAGTTATTCAGACAAATAAATAGGTTTTGCTTTTTTTTTCTTGGAAAGATTTAAAATTTAGCTTCCATATTGTTCTCTTACAGCAATAGACATTTCTTAGAATTACTAGAATTTACACCATTGTGTCATTAGAGTTACTAGAATAACTAGGATTTACTAGAATTCTAGAATTTACAACATTATCACTAGAATATGCTCCAATGACAGGACAAGGAACCTCTTCATTTACAAAATAAAATGCCTACAGTATTCTGAGTTCGTTTCAAGAAGTGCAAGCTTGGAAAAAAACTATGAACATTAGAAAAAACTTCCTGAATATKACTTCTTTAATTTAAAAATAATTTTCCTACCCAAACAAAAATATATCCCTAAACACAAGCAAATCAGATGATTCTCCATTCATAACAACACACTGAATGGGTTTGTTCATAAGRTGAGTTTATTGTCAGTGTCGTCACTGTCAGCTACTGCCAGAACAATATCCTAAATTTTCTGTCAAGTTTGGTCCTGTATGGGTAATTAGAGTTGTGTTCTTCTAAATGCCTTTGAGTCACTCTCATGCAACATTTAATAGGGCCAGCTTTAAGGGTAGACAAAGAAGTTACAGTGACAAAGAAGCAATTTCTTAAACCCAAGTTACCAGAGAAAACTGCTTCCTGTTGAAATTATTAGCTTAATTTATCTAGTATTTTATAGAGAAATTTTAATGGGTGGAAAGGTGAAGTGTCTCCTATCCCCCTTGAAAATAGGCTGGCTCTGGTCTACATTGTATTCAAAACAGGTTTCCTGACATACTGTGTATTATATAAGCCATTTGGATTTGCTATTCATCATTCAGAGGTTGCATGTTTTCACCTCTTCCTGAACATTTTGGTTTAAAAGAAAAAAAAGTCTGTCTAGTTCTAGACAGAATGAATAATAAAATCAAAAGGAAATGATTCAAGTTTAATATCTATTCTATTAAAGTTTAATCCATAAGGAGATTACAATTTTATAACAGAAAAACTGAAACTAAAAATTTCTTCAGGATTATATTGCCCACACAAAGGGTTTACTAGAGTTCACTGTATCCCTTGATACACAAACTCCATAGTGTGCACCAGCGACCTGCTACACCAAACACTCAGCATTGGTTTTATCCCTCAATTAAGCAGCAACGTAAGAGGAATTAGGTGCAGTGCTGCAGCACCTCAGCACCTCAGTAGCAATCAAACTCCCCACTTGCAGGCACAGCCCTGGTATGCTGGAGAGGGCACCATACCAGCCTCTGCAGATCAGGCTCACACAACCCACTGCAAGCTGGAGCAGCAAAAAAGCAGTTTCATTATCCTGGTTTACGTATAAGAAACCAAAGATCCAGGAAAATAAGGAAAATTATATGAGGGGTCTTTGGCAGAGAGAGGATCTGAACTGGGATCACCCAAATTTGGCTAGCATTGGGATACAACTGTCCACACCTCCCTTTTATTACTGAACAAAAGCAACTACCTTTCTGTGACAGTGAATAGCTGTCATCTGTACTGGACTGTAGGGCAGCCCCAGGTCCGAACGTGAGCTGCCACAACCCAACATGCAGTCAAAGTTTTCCTTCTGCTAAGTGGAAATTTAAAACTTCTGGGTAATGCATCCCGAACTACTCAGCACAGGGTTATAATGGAAATTTCCCCCAGTTTTCACTATGGAGTTATTATTGTAGCTCCACAACATGGAGCTAAATGACCCAAAAGCATGCTAATGCTGCCGTAGGACACATTAAAGTCATACAACAGCATTTTCCCTGAGTGGGTGTATTCAGCTCATTTAATAAAGATCGTGAGTGACTGCACCCTTTTTTTGGCTGTGACACAACCCAAGGATAGAGAAGTTTAATAGCATATTAGTCATCTGCCCAGAGGTGAAGTATTTCATAATGAACTGAAAAGCCAGAGAATTGTGTATATGTGTGTGTTTTAATATTACTCTGTTCCTACTAATGAAATTTATGCAAAACACTACAAAAACTGATGAGTATATATCCATAATGTGACTGAAAGACATTGCAGGTTGCGTTAGGGTGAGGTGTTAAATTATTTATCACATGTCAAGTTTATTTTTTTTCTTTTAATTGCTTTCCTGGTATTTTGAAATTTTTCCTGCTGGTTAGTATGAAGCTATTGGCATAAAGGTCAAGAAAAACGTCACACGTTTTTGTTTCTGCTGTATGTTGTGCCTTGCCCAATGAAGAAGGCAAAGGCAGGGTTATACAAGGAATATCCCAAAATATCTGTAGGCAGCAAACTATGATTTTTTTTCATCTTTTAAAAAACATCATGCAAGCTAGGTGTGCATACAAGTGAGGGGGAAGCAGGGAAGGACATGGTGATTCAGAGGACTGGCAGTGGAATAAAGAATACATGGAAAATGAGTTTTGCTTGCAGGCGTTAAGGATGAGTGATGGCATGGCTGAACTGCCTGCTCACCTTTTGAGCCCTGCCTGATACACCCGTGGCCCTGCGGTTTGCCCCACGTACCTCTCAGGTGTTGGGCTTGGCTGCGGGTGATGCAGGGGCACCATGACCACTGCTGACCCTGCCCTTGGTTGTCTGCCTTGCCCACAGACCACCAAGGTGACATTACTGGTGAGCACTAGAATGCTGGTTTTCTCACCATCTTGGACTTAGCATAGCTGTCTACACTTCTGTGCTGTCGACCTGATGCCGAGGAGAAATGGGAACATGCCTTTTACACCCAGCTGGGACTTGACATCAGCTCAGGGTCCAGCAAGCCAAGAGGGGCCAGCAGATCTGCGGTCCTGGTTCCTTCACCCAAGAGGAATTCCTCCCATCCTACCTAAACATGTGTGGTACCACTGCTCCTCAAAAACCTCTGGAAGAACCAGTCTTGAGAGCCCCACGTGCCTGGTGAGTCCTAATTCTTCCCGTGGAGACAGCTGCTCATCTTGGGTTTTGCTCGGGGCCTGAGGGATGAGAGACGGCTCCCTTCATCTGGAATGCGTCCCCCACTGGAGGATTACTCACAGCGCCCGGGTGCCAGCCAGGAGCCGGATGGCAGGGTGCTGCCTTGCAGGTCTAGCGCTCCTCCTGCAAGTACGGATCTGCGAAAGCTGGCATGTTCCCTGCCGCTATGAACAGCAATCCCCAAGTTGGGTTGCCAAGCATGCTGGAGACCAAAAATGTCCACCGCTCCACCTGGCCTTCAGCTGAAGGCATCAGAGACATGGCCAGGGACAGGCTCRTAGGATGTTTTTTGTGGCCATCAGTTCCCTGTGACCAGGGAGAGAGAAAAAGGGGGAAAAGAAAAACAGAGTCTTCCATTTTTGGCTAAAATTTTTTTAAAACTCATTGTGAGCGCCTTGGGTGCTAGACACTAAGTTCACATCTTCAGATTTCATTTGTCTGGATTTCTACTGAATAGTTTTTAATAGGATTTTTACCAGTAGGTGTATTGTTGCCTGAAAACCTAGTGACTATTGAGCATTTTAAAACCCACGGTGTTTATCAAATTTTCCTCCAACCATCTTCATGGCAAACTTTGTTCTTGTTGGCAGCGTGCAAATAAGAAGAGGGTAAGACTTAGCCTGGAATAGCCTCTTGTCCATATTGGCGCCCAATGCTTTGTGATGAGCAGCTGCAAATTGTTTTAAGGAAAGAACAATAAAAGCTACAGATCCAAACGAATGTGCAAGTATGTACTGCATGCAGCTCTGCACATGCTAAGAGCAGGGATGTGCTTAAATGCATTACTGGACTGAGATATGATGGTACAAATTATCTCCCTACTACCAAATCTGAGATTCTTAAATCAGCTCAAGTCATATGTTTGATGTCTTAAGCACAATATGATCGTAATTTATTAAAATGTATCATATACAAACAAAAAATACCCTTACTCTCAATCACCTCCACAGTATACCTATCCATTTTTCAATTGTCCAGAATGCACATTTTAGCAGAACCAGGCTTGGTAAACCCAGAAAACTTTTTTTAGTTGATTCTGAAATTTTTTAAAACCAGCTCTCCCCATCTTTGTATGCATTTGAGTCATGCTTAACACTAATGATCTTGTAAGGTTGAATGCAAACTTTTTGCTTTTTTCAGGTTTTGAGGTTTACATAAAACCTCTTTGCAAAGATGATAGTYTTGGTCCTGGAAATGTCTCACGCATGAAATTTCAGAGTACTTGAAATTTTGCTGTCCCTAGTGAGGGCAAAGCAAATTCACTCATGAAGGAGAAGAGAGAATTCTCTGGCTTGTTGAAAATCACCTTTCTGAATGCATGCCTGGGCAGAGGTATGCTATAAATTGCTCCTTCCAGAAACCAGTGGAAAAATCTGAAACAGTATAAGAAGAAATTATTTCCTTTTCATGTTAGCATGATATTTATGGAATTCTAACCCACCTGTTGCTGTTGTAGAACAGATATATACAGTACATTTTACCTAACTGGAGGGAAGTTTGCTGTTCTGATTTTTAATTATTGTTATGTAGAAACAGTCTCAAAGACAAATCTGTGCAGCATCAAAGCACTGTGCTACAAAGGACCTGATCCTGTTATGTATTGACTAACATCAGAGATAAATCTTACTAACTTCAAGCAGGATTGATATTAGCCGGTGCTTCTCTAACTACTGCTTACTAATAAAGCATTGTTTATAAATTATGCACTCCTACTTACATAAACCACTTTCACATCATGTTATTGATTCTTTTGCAAATCTCTCAGTTGAAGCCAACAGGGAAGTTGGCCAGCAAGATACTAGTAGGAAGCTCAGAGATAAAGTACAAGCCTCTAAATGTTTTTCTTCAGAAATTAAAGAGTTATTTTCCTTACATTCCCTAAAACAAAAGTGTGGTTCCTGGGGCTTATACTTTGCATGTCAAAACTCAGCTTTCTGTAATATTCCTCCTGATTTATGGTTTTAGGACTGATTCAAATAAACCTTTTTTTTTTTTTTCAAGCAGACATACAAGTATGTGGTTCACAATTTTTTCAATCTTGTATTTTTTAATTTGTATCGTGTTGTTTTTGTTCTGTCCCAAAATAGATCATAATCATAAGGCAGTCAAAATACCCTCTTTCCTTTTTTAAAAAATTATTTCTATGCCTAAGAAAAAATGTAGTTATTGAGAAAGAACAACTAATCTATTGGCATAGAAGTCTTCAAAAGCCACAAGAGATAACAATCATACATAATAAAAACAATTTATTAAAGAAAGCATATTTCAATTTCAAGATTCCATAGAATTTCACTGAAAAATGAAATAAGATGGTGATGTCACAGTGGGCTATGTAAACACCATTATGTGTATAGGTCACGTTATATTCATGCACACAGAGTAATGAGAAAGTGTGAACAAGCTCCCCAAGAAAGGCCAAAGATTTTGCAGGAACTTTTGCATCTTACCCTACCAACAATTTATAAACAGGAGGGAAGAAAAAGGCCTAAGCAAGTTGTGTAACCCAGATCTAAGACAGTCCCGGACATTACATACCATGACTTTATTATAAAGGATCCCATAGCAACTTAAGTTACTTCTGAAATTTCTGTTAATATTGCTTAAAATTTAGGTTAAATTTAATGTCAGGCTTTTTAAGCATTAGTAAGCTCTCGTGTCATTCTTACTCATCCAAGCAACTGTTTTTAGTGTAAAGGGGTGGTAGACTCATGTGCTGCAATTGTACCTCTATTGATTTTTTTTTAAATGAAATGACTAGCTCGCTTACCATGTACCTACTTGTTAGGTGAGAGGGAATATGCCTTAAAATGTTATAAATTAGAGTGGGAATATGAAGCTCAATCACAGCATTGCATAGCCTTATGGACAATTATGGGACATCTGTCAAACCAAACAATATCCAGTGATGGCTCAGCAGACCACCTTTACTCCTGCACAGGAACACTCTCTTTCATTACAACAAAGGATGTGAAATAATAAATGCTGTACTTCCCATGATATCGGAAAACAGGGAAATAAGGGAGACCTAGTGTGCAAATGAAAAAATATGCTAAGTATGTCAGGAAAGAAAAGAATGCAATTATTTTTGCAAAGCTTTTGACCTCCCCTATAAGTGCATTCACATGTCTGCATTGCTGTGTCTAAGTCTGAATAATCCACACAGACAAAGAAAGCAATAAATAAAGAAAAAATATCCAACAAAAATACCATCTAAACAAAGTTCGTCCAGGATCCAGTGTCCTGAATTTGAGATGAGAAGGGGGAAGAACAGAATCATCTGCTTCAAATATATCACATTTATAAGGACACTGGTATACATGGAAGAAGCAAAAGAGGATCAGCTGTGGCACTTCAGAGAAAACACAACCAACAAATTCARACCACAACCTATTATTGGGCAAACAACACAGGCTCCATCCTATAGTTCTTTGGGACACAAAACCTAGACCGGAATCAGGAAAGAGTCTGGGAGCAGAACTAGACTTCCAAAGACAGGCAGGAACAATTTAATCTTGGATACCACTCCTCCAAACCCTACAGCCTGCGGTGGCTCTGAGGCATGCCGAGCTGTAACTTTACACACATGACTGCAGGCAACGTGTACAAGCTGCGAACGGTCATTTCTGTACCAGACACCGGCGAGGAGGGTCTGATGGAGCCACAGCCTGCCTGTGAAGAGCAGCCTACACCGCTCTGCTCACACTGTGGTTCCCTTTGCCACTCCAAACTCTATCTATCTGTTTGAAGCTTTATATGCTGCATTTTTCTTTGCAAAGTGTCTCTGAGCACCACGTAAGACCAGAGAAGCAATGGGAAGGAAAAGAAGTGGAATGAATCTTTCAAAGCTTCAGACATTACTACATGGGAGGACTCTAAAATGACAAAAAGTGGTTTTGCAGCCCACACAGTCCATAAGCCTGTCTCATTTCAAGGCAAAGACGCACTTGTTTTTCATAGTCATCAACATTTTATTGAGCTTTATAGGCCAGCCTTCACTTTTGCTATTTAATGTATGGTTATATATAAATATGTATGTTTGCATGTGCATATTTCTGTGTTTTGTACATACGCAGAAGCACAGAAACGTATAGACTCACCCTCTTTCCTTTCCCTATTCACACAAATGCTGATATAATAGCTCATAAAAGAAGCCTCTTAGCATAAATCTATTTTTAGTGCTTTTATTTAAATTGGTATCTAGACATAAGGTGGATGGCCAGTACCATATATGCATTCTGAGAAACCTCTGCAGAGACCTCTGGCCTAAAATCAATTCAGTTCCCTCTAAAAATGGCCAAATACAGAGGAGCAGAGACTGCAGTGACAAATACACTGAAAGCAAGATAATTCGTATGAAATTTTTATCAGTGTGAAATAGGGTCTCAGCATTACTTCAGCATTAAATTAGCATGCTAGTTTCTTAGTTTTTAAATGCTCAGTGAGCATGCCCAGGGAATGTGTGACACTTTTCATGTTAGGAAAGTCTTCAAGCCTGGTTTTGCTACATTTATACGTGAGGGGCTGTGTTCACCAGTTAAAACCCTATGTAATGTTAAGTAGGCAATTCTAGACTTCAAACTGTGGCTGCACGAACATTTCTGTCCCAGCTTTACGGTGTCTCCCTGACATGTCTGAATTTTGCATAAGGTCAATATATAATTTACACATATGTATACATACACATGCATGCATGCATGCACGTGCTTATATAAAGGAGGGGGAACATTCTCATCCTCGTAATTCCCTGCTCAAGAGGAAATTCGACCTAGGAGCAATGGTCAGCATACCCGCTCTACTTATTTCCAAAACATTAATATCAGTTTTGATGACTTACATGAGTCTTAGATGATCACATATTTTTACTGCACTTCTGTCCACCATAACCAACAAGCAAAGTGAAAATCCTGTGCATTATTGTGACAAGGCAAATGTGCAAGACCGAGTTTTCAGCACTGGGTACCTCTGTCAGTTCACATTCTCCCAATTCCCTTCTCAATGTAGACAGGATGTGCAATGATGCCTGGTTTCAAAATGAGGTTTTCAGACCAATGCCTGTTCTTTTAAAAGCAACAGGAGTTTTGCCTTTGACAATGCAACATGCTTCAAATTTATCTCTGACATTAAAAAGAACATGAAAAGTGCAGCTATTTTCCCACCACACTGAGCAATTAACATAATCAAACGGACTGTTTCAAGTCATACCAAAAAAATAATGATTCTATTGCTCTTCAACTGATTTCTTGCCTGCCAGTATTTAGGAAAAAGCTTTAATTTTCTACAACATAGCTCATCAAAAACCAAATAAACATTCTGTTATAATTCCAAAATTAAGCCATGAATAGAATGACTGTGCACCTCTTGTCTACTCTGGCATATTTTATAAGCACTGTAAATGCAAATATTGCAGCTGTATACAGCATTTGCACATGCTAATATTTACAGTTGGAATTTGTCATATTTACCTTATTATAATTTCTCTGAATTATGAGTACAAAATCAGATTGGTAAGAGTGGAAAAGGAAGAAGAGTATAGGCAACAAGAATCAGCAGTTAATTTATATCAAGCCTAAACAACTGAACTGTGATATTATTGCAATAGTTGACTTTTGTCTCCTTCATAGTCTTTTTTGCTGTTAACACAAATTATCCCTACTGTTTTGGAAGTATCAAGTTCTGCAGGCTGAAATTCTCTATCCAAACAACATATCTCTCCCAGGCAACAGAATAAAACTCTTTTCACCAGCATGCCAAGTGCACAGGCAACCTTGGAGTTAAAGGGGATCATTGTAACAGTAGTGAGAATACCGTCGGTCTCTCTCTCCCTGCTCAGTTTGTTTCACTCGTCAGGGAAACAGGAGTCTCGGCAAACTGACCTAACCTATTCATATTACAGAAGAGTTTTCATACAGTAAACATAGCTTTTGGGGCAAGGAATAGTGTATGTTAAATATTTCAGTACAAACTTTTTAAAGGCACAGTCAAAGTAAATTCAGGCTGCTGAAAGAATGTCAGGATGTCCTCCAGGAGTAACTATGGTGAAGTGAGGGTATAGGAAGACAATTTTTCGCAACATTTTTCTTTTCTGTCCTATAGTGTACAGTAACTAACACTTCCCAGCAAGTGCATCTAAATGCTGCATTTCAGTAACTCATGTAATCCCCCCAACTTTTTTTTTTTTGAGAGTATGTTCTTTGAAGTGCAAATTGCACTTAGGAAGAGGGCATAAAACACCAGGCAGTCCAGTAGTATAATTGAAGGAAATCATATAGGGATTACAGTGGATGACAATCTGAAAATTAGCCAGCAGGTCAAAGCTTTTGGCAACAAACAAACAAACCAACCAACCCACAAGCAAAACAAATCAAAACAAACAAAAATCCCCTCCAAATTGCTGTCAATGGTGGAGCTAATGAAACGTGAAATTGCATTTATTCTCTTCCAAACCAACAGCTGCAGCTACTCCCTACCAAGTTTCATCTTCCCCCAAAAATACTGGCAGTACGCTCCCACGTTTTTCAAATCCCCCTTTTTATTCTCCCTTTTCTGCCTCGCATGCCTAGGCAAGAGGAAGCCAGATGTGAATTGTAACGACAGAGTGGACAAGACATACATGGCAACCCCCCAACCAGTCAGGTATCTCTAGGAGGGTAGCTGAGCTCTCTGTTACTTGCCCAGCCATTGATTTTCACAAAACTCATAAGAACTATGGATCCTCATGCATTCTTCTGTCAAATTAGGTTGAAATAGACCAATATATTAAGCATTTGTTCAGGAAAACTGGCAGATATAGAATGAGACAGGGCACAGCATAAGCTCCTTAGAAAGAATCAGGAAAAGGAACTTATCCTGGGATGTTATTCAGAGGAGTGGTATAGAGCAGACTTGGGAGCTAATTATTCTAACAGTCATTACAGTTTAAGTGCTGTATCCTTTCTTGGATCTGACTTTTTAAGACAGATTAATTGCAAAGCACTCAGAAAACAAGAATGATAACAGACTGGGGAAACACAGAGTAAAAAGTGAGACGAGTGGATATGTTTAACTTGGATATAAAAAGAAAGAGAGGGGAGGTTATGTAAAAAAGATTTTAATGAAGTGATCAATTGCTCTCCATGCCCAGGAAAGAAGAGATTGGCTTAATTAGCAGCAAAAAATCTGGATGAAACATCAGAAGAAAAAATGTGCTGGTGGAAACAGTCAAACAAGCTTTCCAAGGTAGCGCACAATCATCTACCATAGAGGTTTTTAACAGCAATTTACACAAGCACAGTCTCTTGTAGGGACTTTCAGCTTTACGTTTCTGTCACTGCATCTTAAACCTTTTTCTTTGGGGAGATTCTGGGCATGCACTGAGGACCACTACAGTTACAGCAGCACAACTTGGGCTCCATTTGCATAATTTGCTAGATTTCTAAAATGCAAATCTGTGCTCCAGTGATAAACCTGAGAAAAATCCAGTCACGAAAATGTGAATCTTGCCGTAGTCTTCAGTTAATTTAGGCTTAGTATCTGAGTGCATGAAGACAGTATATTTATGTATTTTGGCATCTAACAGGGAGAAATTCTCTTTGTTCATGCTCTTTGTTTTACCACACCAGTGAAACAAAATCAATTCAAACAAAGTAAAAAGGAAATATTTCTAAAGYTTTCCCCTTCTGAGGATTCCAGTCTAAGGATTAAAGCAATGAAAATTAAGCTGTGGGTCCAAAGTCATGTAATCATTTCCCAATAGAGATTAATAATAGGCTTTGTTTTGTGGTTATCTCCCTCTTCACCCTCTCCCAAAATACTTTTCTTAAAACTAGTTAATGACTAGAGACAGCTCTTCATTTATGGAGAATTGATTTTAGCCAGTCCTTCCATATAGGGCAAACTAGTCTCAAACAGTTTTGTTTTGTTTTTCAACTGGGATGCAGTAAAGTTTCAGTCCTACAAATCTGTACATCTGTGGACAATCCCTAGTCACCTAAGGGCTTACTAATTTCAAGTGGGACTTTTGCATGAGCAAAAACCCATGAGCAAACATTTTCAAAGATCAGGACCTAGAACTACATTCTGAATATAAGAACTGAAAGGCAGACTCTTTCTTGCTTATTATACCACAAAGGGCATTTTACTACAAAGTACTTTGTAAGATTTAAAAAATGCAGAAGCTGGAATACAGCTGACATTATTTTAAAAAATTGGATTGCAATAAGTCGTCTATAATTAGTTTATAAACACTGTATTTCATTCATGCTAATTCATCCATTCATTTTAATACATAAACATATATGAAATTTTTTTTTTAGGTTTTGGAAAAAAGAAAATACCAGAATGATGCCGCCTTTTACATACACACTTCATATCTAAATAACACATCATTTTCTTGTCCTTAATATACTAGGTCTGACAATAAGTAATTTATGACTACAGTCCTGCAAATCAAGCTACTAAATGAGCAATCATTCCAAACTTTGACACAGGAGGAACTGAAATTGCCAGATATATGGAGAAAGACATATGCACTTGCTGAAACAGCAAAGGAATAGACAGGAGATCTCACATGTTTGTACTCAGTATAAATTTTATTTAACATGGCAATTGAAAGGTGGATCAAAGGATCAACCAGAATGCATAATATCCCAATTGTCTAGTGAAGTCTGCCCACGTTATTCTCTTAATACTCTGTTTAATTTTCAGGGAAGAAATCTCTCTAAATTCAGTGCTTTGAAAATCACAACTAATGGTACATCAATCACATTGCTTGGCAGCTTTCAAGTTGTTCTGATTGATAATGTAATGCAGCTGTCTTAGTACGAGGATTTCAGGTCTCGGGGACTCAAAGCCCTTACCACATGCATTTCTCTAAGCATGTGAGTAGTCCAATGGGAGCAAATATGATAACTCCCATGCAAAATGTGTGGCTGGATCTGAGGCCAAGAATTACATGTATAAGAGAAGAAAGAAAGGAAATTCCACAATAATGACAGGAGCACAGTCAGAAGAAGGGTAGAGGTGCCAAAGCAGCAGCCGCTTCCTGAACTACAGCCCTGAGCTGCACCATTTAAAGTTATCATGCTTGGTCCCAGGTCCATTACACATAGGATCAAGGGCTGAAGAAAAACACCTCCAAGAAGACAGTGCCCAATTGCATGATCACAGGAAGCCAAGGCTATGTTTGCGCCCCCAAAAATTAATGCATGCTTGCACGTTCAAAAGATTTCAAAATCAGCAAATGTCTCTCTTTGCTAAAAATTCCAGTGCCAGAAGCCATACGATTGACTCAAAGCAAAAAGCATTTCAAGTGAATCATACATCCAGGCAAGCCCAGACAGGACACTGTTAAGTATCAATTGGCCATCATAATGGTTATCTCTCTTTAGGAACTTCAGTGTCAACAAAACCCCTGGCAAACACAGACCAATCTCACATGCTGGGCCCAGACCTGTACTCTTTCCCGTGGTAAAATTCCCACAGGTAGCAGTGGAAATTTTACCTTAAGATCTGCGCAGCTCTGGCATTCGTCTGAAGGTCAGAGCTGAGTCTTCTGTAGAGAACAAATAGCTACACACATCTTCATACTGCTCTGCGTTGTGTCCTAGCTAAAGAGCCTCCAACGGAGTATCTGGGGAACAGGGGGTGAAGGAAGAGGAAAAACGTGGTGTCCCTCCCATAACGCAGTTTATGCATCAGCTTATTGACCCTCCTTCCTAACCACCCCTCTACACCCATGGCCAAGTCACTCAACAGAAGTTTTGTCCAATGCTCAACATATATTTTCTGCCATTCTTAAATGCCAAGTGGCATTTTTTTTTTTACAAAAATGTATCAGGAAAAATGCACTGCTCAGCTCTTAGAGTTGGAGGTGATGGTTCTACGGCCAAGATGGTGGGGATGAGCTTTCTGATCTACAATAAGCCAAACCTGACAGACAGCTTGGGCCAGTGCTCCTATAGCTAAGCATCAGCAATTCAGGCTTATGGAAATACATCAGACGGCTGCCCCTCTCCAGTCATTAACTAAAACTCTATCCAATTCTCCAATGAGTCAGGCTCTTCCACTAAATTCAGCCATAGGCTCCCTTAAAATGGAAGTCAGCTGATGATGAGGTGGTTTCAGGAGCACTAGTAGAAAAACTTAACTGGTAACCGTGGCGTGGAAAACATCTAAAGTTAGCTGAAGCTGAGGAAGAGGAATTTTATCTGTTTGCATGTTTTTCTGTAGTTTCCACCACTGGATTTCTAATACCATATTCAATCCAGAAAGCTAGGTAGCCTCCACCTGCAGGACTGTCATACTACTTCAACCAGAACTGAGATATTTCCCTTCTAGCTCTGTTTAACTGCCCACTTGGAGGCCGTTGTCCTCGCTGAGGGCAGGTGTATATGGTGGGACAATGCTTTGCACATTTGCTATACACTGTGTAACATGAGTTATAAGACTTACCCATAAAAACTTCAGAGATCATCAGGTGGCATATAAAAGCAAAATCTTGCTTACAAGTAATCATTAAAAGCCTTGAAGCTCTTCTTCCAAAGAGGAGGCGTCTCTCTGTTATTTCATTGGCCCAGCTATCCTGCATTTATTGTCAGCTGAAAACATTGCTTTGTACTCCTCCTAAAAATTACCACACCATGGTTTTGGTGCCAAAACCCTCCCATTTTCCACCCCACAGACAGTTGCAGCAGATAGATGTAGCAATGGCAAAATGCTGCCTTGCTTCTACAAAATTATGTGAATAATGGGATTGTTTTCCATGAAGCTCTTTGGGACATTCATTGCAGAAGCTGCTGTCCAAAATCAACATAAGGAACTCAGACTGTTAATGAAAGTGGTCCAACATAATCAGTGCATAACCTCTATTTTAATATTTATTAACATTTAAATTCAGTCATAAAATAAAAATAAAATGCATGTTAGCATTTTAAATTAATAAATAATCAATAACTAAAATAAAAGATCTTCCATTGAATGAAAGTAGAGTTTTAGGATGAAATAGCCATTGCACCACAAGCGTGAACAAACCCAAGCCCCGTCATGGTGGGTCATCAAACTATCAGAAGAACTGTCTGGCTATGATCAAGTAATAATGATATTTCATCTTGGGTTTCAGTGATTAACCAATATGCTGCCTTTTGTAGAGTTACTTCAATTAGGAAGATGAGCTGATAATATGAATAATTTTCAGTCTTCTGGATATTTATTTAACAAAAATATAGATACATACAAAGTTGTTTTTCCTGGAATCTAACAGAAATGTGCAACAGCAGTAAATTTCCGTCAACTGTGTGCTCAGAGGGCCCTGCATTTGAGAGGACCGAACTCACAACTGCTTCCTTTGCTGGCTTAGCTGACAAACAATTCCCTCCTCCCTGTGTTTTCACTAGTAACAGTTAAATCCCTGAAACTACACAATTTAGCCCTGCTGCAACTTTCCAGCCACCGCTACTCAAGGCTGCATTTAATTACTCCTTCCACTCAGCCTGGCAGAAAGGATGCCAAACATAGCTATTGGCCCAAACCAAGTCTCCAGCTGTCTCTAGTTCACCTTCTGATGGCTGGCAGGCATTGACACTCTCCAGAGTAACAATTCCATCCCTACAACTGCCTTTTCTTCCACTGAACCTGGCAAAACATCACTAGGTCTAACACTAGAAGTGTAGACATTCAAAACAGGTTCAGGCAGCTACATTTTATAGACTGGGATGAAAACAAAAACAATCAGGAGGTATGATATAATTACAGGGTAATAAAACTATAAACATTGTTAATACATTAATTTAATATTTGGCTTTCTTCTCTGGGTGTACAAATCCACAGATGTCCAATAGTTTCCATTTTAGATTGGAAAACAAGTAATTTTTTTGACTGATGCCCATCAGTAGATACAAAATTTTTTCATCAGTGACACAGAAAAAAAGGTATGAGAAATATTGCCAAGGGAAGCTCATCTCCCCATGGAGTAACCAAAAAGTATAAATTAAAAACTCTCACTGTATTTTAAAGATTTAATTTGCCTCGGTGTGAAAAAAACTCCACTGGAGGAAAAACGTTTATATAAAAGTAGGGAGGGCAAAATGTTACTGCTATCATAAAAAATGTCCCTGACATCCAACTTTCTAGCTCCTTTATGAACATCTGTGCTGAAATTCTGAAACCCTTGGAGAACACATTGTTTCGGATGCGGCCCATAAAAACACGATTGTCACAATTGTCCTGCCTAAAACCTTCTCATGCTGAAAGCACGGTCTCCATAAACAACAGAGGGAAGATCATTTTAGCCTTAATTTCCAGAGGTGCAAGAAAGTCAGCTAATGACAGTGTGGCTAGTCAGCAGAGACTTGCTTTCATCCCTCCTGAAGAGACGATGCTTGCAGGAAGGGACAGTGTGACACAAAAGATCTGTGACTCATGGCAGGAAGAGTTGGGTGGGAGGGAACAGAGTTGAAGGGAGAGAAGTGGGTGGGATGCAGGATTTGTTCCACGAGGACTGAAGATGAGGACAAGAGGGAGACTGCAGGAAGCAAGGATGGTTACGTAATTTGGAGAGGCATCAGATGATCATTCACCAAATTCAGAGCTGGACCAAACCTTACTGCCAATAGAAGACTCGCAGAGGTCTGCCAGTTGCTAGTTTGAATAAAGTAAGCAGACATAATCCTCTGAGAATACCAGCCATTTTTATATCCAGAATGAGCCTGTGAAACTTGTTTTGATTTGCTTAATTTAAGCTACCTCACCAAAGAAGAAGCTCTGAGACTCCTTGGGAACTGGACACACTATTGTTCTTCATTTACTTTTTTTTGTACTTGAAAAAGTACAAGAAAAAAATGCTTTGGATGAAGAAAGAAACACCAATAGCATTTAAATGGCTGATCTTGGGTGTCAAAGAGAGAGCGTATGTGTCTTTTTCTTGTTACAACAAATGCAAAGCTGCCACAAAGCACTCCACCCCTTATTTAAAGCGAGAGTTTCTGAATATGAAAATCACCAGACCAAAAGCTGTTTATGCCGCCTACAGAAGACTGAGATGTTCCAAGTATGCTCCATATCACTTATCAACAATAATATGCCTGCAATTAACTCATGGTTCTGCTGAAGTCTGAAAAGCCTGTTGCAGTTTTTTGGGAAAAAAAAAACAACCAACAAACCTCCTGCAAAATGATATTAAAACAATTGCATATATACACAGTACTGTAGGGTATTCTGCATATGCCTGTTACAAATAATTTTGAATTGCTGATAGGTAGGGCAGAAGCCTCTGAATGACGGCAAGTAAGATAAAAACAAGTAAGATAAAAAAAGCTCGCTATTAGAGCAATGATTTTTAGTGATTAGCCTGTGAGGTTTAGGGAGGTAATGCTATTTTGTACATGTGGGATGGAATGAATGAGCCCTACTGTGGATCTCACTGTGTCCTCCAGAGTTTTCATGTTGCTTTTCTGCATAATTGCTGGTGTTGGACAAGTTGAGAACAAAGCACTATATTTTT
Organism: Phoebastria nigripes; assembly: GCA_035582835.1. Lineage (NCBI taxonomy): Eukaryota > Metazoa > Chordata > Aves > Procellariiformes > Diomedeidae > Phoebastria > Phoebastria nigripes. Next base: position 405,836 of record JAYKAV010003083.1, on the reverse strand, counting down.
CAGATGATCAAATGCCCCTTTGCAGATTATCACTTTGAAAACTCATTATTTAAGAATGGGTCTGATCAGAGGACACATCCTAAATCCCTTCAATGCAGGCAGCGATCTTCTCCATTCTACCCCAGATTTCCTTTGAAGAGGATGCAGTGCTTGCTTACTTTTCTAACAGCAGTATAATATCAGCTTTGGGCAATATTTGAAAAGAATATGAAAAACTGGAAAAAAATGACACAGTTGAAAAATTCAAATTTCTTAGGTAATGGCTATAAAATTCTATCTTGTCACCTATGCACTGCCAAGTGTTACTATGAACAGGATCACAGTGCCCTTTGCTAAAATGAATTCTCTGAAAAAAGATTGTCACAATTACTTCTAAGGATCACAATACTTTTGTACCATCCCACCTTAAAAGAAAAAGTAAACTAATTTTTAAAAATTCTACAGAGAACTGAAGTCAACAACATATTTTTATAGAAATTTCTCTCTGTATATATATATAAAAAATATATACACATAGATACATAAATTTACATATATTAAAAAAAAMMCCCAGCCTTACCTACAGTGAAAATCTTGCAGTCATATAAGAGTGAAGTGAGATGAAGCCCTCACTCATAATGAGAATTGGATCATAAGAGGAAAGAAGGTGAAATCTGGAAGCTAGTTCCTACTCGAAAAACCACGACCGTGAGGAAGGCTGTAAGTTTCTCTATGAATCAGCCAAACATCTGATCTCTGGGGATAATTAACTGCCTGAAAATAAATGCATGTGGAATCTTTTTGTGGAATAGGAGGTAGGAAAAAAATAGAAGCAACATAAATAACAAAGCTCAGGATCTTTTGGTAGATAACTGCTGTAAATGATTTCACAATTCCTTGGTAAAAATCAGTGACTATTGAACACAAAGCAAAGAAAGTAAAAATTTTAGCAGCAGCCAGTACTTTTTGATCTACACAAGTAAAGGAAAAAGAAATTGCAGAATTACTGAAATAGTAGTATCAGATTTTTTAAAATGAAAGTGCTGCAAATTAAAATGTTTATATGCTTTTTTAGCACAGGCATAATGACCAGCTGGAGTGCAGGCTTCCTGCAATACACAGATAACACAGATGTTTCTTCACAAACTGACAAACAACAGGAAATACAAATCAAAGCCGAGACACCATTTCTAACTTGCACAAATGCAGCAAAAATATAAGCCCAGTCAAATTCCCCTAGGCAAACTTGGTGGTCTTGCTCTCCATGTGCTCTGTAAATACAGTCTAAATGATGATGACTGTGACACTTATATACAAAAGCAACAGGAAATATGGTCTGAACGAGACGTTTACTTGCCCCACTATGTATACTGTAGTATGTATTTATGTATTATAGCTTCATCTTCTATAGAGTATTTTAAATTGCTTTAATTAACTCAAAATACAAGAAATACTTAGAGATGTTTAGATATTTTAACATCTTTCTGATACACCTTGCAGGCAGAGGTTAAAAATACTCATAGAAGGAAATAGCCCTTTTACTGCAAGTTATTTAATTACTTCAAACTAAACGTAAGGGCCAGAGCTGCACCATCTCAATGATGCACTTTCCTCTAAACCCAAAAGCTTGCAGAACTGGGCTGTTTTCATTTGCCCACTCCACTCTACAATGTGGCTATTCAAATGCTACTCTCAAATTGGGAGGACATTTGCATAATTTAGGAAAATCAGATTCCTGGCTGTGAAGTGGCTATTCTTTGACTTTGGAATGGTCAAGGCTCTCTTAAGATACCAAAACCAACTGATAGCTGCAATTGCCATATTATTATTTTTCCTTTAATCAGCAAGTCCCTTTAAAAAGTGTTAAAGAAATACAAAAAAGGATTACAAGGCACTGAACTGTAAACAGTACTTTACACGATTCTATAAAAAGAAAATTAAAATCAGTTCTGACCTGCTGAGAATGTGAATGCTATGTTCTGGGGTTTGCTCCTGCTGCCAATAGATTTTAAGGCAAAGGCTGCACCAAACACTGAGCTGCTACATGTCCTTATCATAGAAACATATTACAGCAGACAGCAATCACACAGAAACAGAGCATAAACTAAGTTGTCACAGTTTCTGAATAACATTACAACAGACGAATCTAAGAATAAAGAATACAAAAAGTACTGTGCAGAGGGTAAAAGTACACATGAAGAAAATGAGACTCTTCCAAGAGGAGATCATGAACCTTCATCTGTGTGTTAACATAACAACATTTGTTTCTCATCTCCTCCACTTTTGCATCAGCCCCGATGAATGCATGGATGGACGTAAAGCCCTAGTTGTGTGCACAGCATTACACAAAGACTTTCCTTGACGTGCAAGTGAACTTCAAACCATTTTCAATTCCCAGCTGCAGGACATCAGTAGAAGAAGATCTGCAGGAGGACGTTTTGGTACAGCACCCCTGAGGACTGGAAGTCTCTCTGAAGCACACTGAGCACAGAGTAGTTATGGGATGTCACAATGGATTGCTGCAATTCAGGGGTGCTTGCAGCACCACGAGGACAGAGGTTTGAGTTTAGCATGTCCTGTGGGACAAGGAGGGTTAAGTTTCACAACCTAGCACCTCCACAACAGCATGGAAGGAGGAGAGGGTGGCACAGAGCTCTACAGTGGGAAACATGATTTCAACAGGAACAGGATGAAAGCTAGTGCCAAGGTTTTAGTGCACCAAAAAGTGTTGAAATTTAACCCAAGAAACCAAACTTGAGGGAAACATGCTGAGCTTGCAGCCAGGCTAAAATCAATTTCTTTGGCACTTTTCCCTTGTGTAGCATAGCTGGAGACTGGTCCCTCTTCAAGAGCAGCTGGCACAGGGCAGCGGTGCAGGGTGGTAAGGGCATTATGGGTTTTTGCTTGTGTGGAGACAGGGCAGTCATGGCTCCTTTCCTGGCCTCCTTATGGGCAGTGCCACCTCCTGAATGTGGTCCTGCCCTTGAGGCATAAACCAGTTCACTCTTCATTCACGAAAAAGTAATTTTTTTCAGCTCTTATTTAGATCTTTCTTAGATTAAGTAGATGCTTGTTCTCTCCTACCATAGTACTTCAATCTACAGCTAGGGTCCATTGATGTCTCTGACATTTTGATTACTAGCCTATTAGCTAGATTATAGGCCCAGTAGAGTTGTCTGTTAAGACATGAAATAAAACCTTTCAATCAACGTCTCCGACTGCAGGACTTCAGTCTGAACATGCAGAGACCCAGACTCAACTGGATGCAAATGAACTCAGAGTATAACATATTCACCTTCGCACACAGAGTCCCTAGGTAGAGCCATCAGTTGGAGGGGGCAATCCTTAAGGGATGGGAGTGGGGAATAAGGCTTCCCTGCTACAAATGATTAAAATTAAGGCAGTCCATCAGAGCAGGGTTGCCAACCATAGACTTTTCCATTCAAACGTACAGAGCAGAAGTGCTGGCTATTGGGGAACATCTTTCTGTGTTTCAGTCCCTCAGCAGCACATAGCTTGAGAAAAGCCTCCCTTGGCCCCTCTACTGCATACTCTGAGCAGCCCACCCATTCCTCAGGTACCCCTCATGTGTCACAGCCATCTTGGTGCTCTGCTGACTGTCACAAGTCCCGCATCGGTGAGGAGGTTTGCTCTAACCACACCCTATTTCAATTACAGGTAGATTGGTTTTTTATTCCTCATCAAAATGATCATATGTTGGTGGATTTTGAAAGGCCCTGGGTTCCTCTCTGCTTTGAACAAACTCTGCTGCTGTACACTGGTGCTTAGAGGTGCTCCTGGAACTGATCGTGAAGCCAAAGCCAGTGCACAGCGACGGGGCCCTCTACAGATGCCCCTGGCAGAAGAGCTGGGTTTTATTTGTGCTTTTTCAATAACTCCTTGCACATCTTCTCCCCCCTCCCTTTTTGACTGTTTATATCTTCTGTGGGCTGGAATTCCTTTCTATAATGTCTGCATAGACCCTGGGAGAACCAACTGGGGCTTCCACGTATTTCTACAAAAGAAAGTAATTCACATTTTTCTGGATTTTTTAGAGCTAATTTACCACTTTTGTACTTACTGTCTCCTAATTTACATACCATCATATCTATTTACTTACACAGATGCAAATATCACTGGTGGCAGGAAGTCTGCATGTGGATCATAATTTCATCTAATTTATGAATTTTCTTTCTTATGGTCCCTTCAGTCCTTAGTACCATGATGATTTCCTTTTCTCCCTTTAAAAAGTTTTCATGGATGAGGAGACAAAAATGCTGTCATTCAAGTGGCAGGGAAACCAGACATCTGTTCCATTGGGCCTCCTCTTTTAATTTCCCTTAAAATTGCACAGACTTTGCTGCCTCATATTACCTCCGCCTTTTTTTTGCCATAAGGGCCAGCCATTACTAAATGATGGCAGGGAGCCGAGTCTGAATATGCTTTATATTAATTTTTATTCCCCTCGTCTGATTAGCAGCCGTTCTGGGAAGAAAGTGGGGAGGAAATTTTGCACATGCTGGAATTTTCAGAAGTCTATTTACTGTATGTAATGACTTTTGGCGATTTCTGACTTAACTGAAGAGAGAATTATCTCCTTACATCCAGGGGCACTGGAAATATTGCCTCTCTGATCATCTGCTGTTTAAAAAGAAGTACATGTTATATATATATATCTATATATACACACACAAAACCACAGATGGGATAGATTCCACTCCCAAAGACGCATGGTTCAACCCAAAGAACACCATGGCACGTATCCATCATTCTGGAGGTGCTCCCACGTACCTGAAGCCACATCTCACATAAAGAGACAAGCCAGTGCACAGAGGTGACATTAGGTGTTTCATAGGGTCATAGTCTCAGGGATTCCTTATGTCACCAAGACTCCCCACCCTATTCCTTCTGAGTCATAAGTACCAAAATCAGCCATGTGTAGCTCCCCAGCTGTGAAGGAGCAGCACAAATCCTGATTTGGACCTGGTGAATACATATGGGCTGTCTCCTCTAGAGTGCTCCAGGGCCACTCTCAGGGCCAGAATCAGCTACCTATGCAGACAGCAAACCTGTCAGGGCAGCCCCAAATCCAGCCAAGAACTGCTTTCCTTGAGTCTGTCTGGTATGTGACAGATGGTCTTGTGCTGTCAGGCCATCAGGTTCACTTAGATAGGCTGTCCACGAGTCACCTTCAAAACCGCTATGTGGAGAGGAAGATCTGAAAGACTTGCTTGTCCTTAGGCCTCTCTCCACCACTTGAGAGTACCATAATGCCAAAAACTCGTCTTTGGCAGCTGAATCTCTCTTGCAGCAAATATTCTGGATACTCCTTGTTCTCAGCCAGGACAGTCAGATAACTCTATTTGTAAAAAACCTAGCAAGCCAGAATAGGCCCCTGACATCCCTTAAATATCTCTATCAACATCCGTTAGCAAACAACATTCAGTAGATGCTGGGGCTTTCTACGAAGTTACTTCTGTTATTCTAGGCTTTCTCTTTAATACTTTCAGCCTGTCACATAACTTCTTCATTGTAAAATGAGACTGTTCTGCTCTTCCTACCACATCCCAGTACAACTCCACTGATAACTAAATGCTAGCTCGAGATAGAAATGTTCTTGACATAACTCACTTTTCAGTGGCACAGAGTTAACAAACCCCTTACCTTTCCACCACTGATATGCAGCTGATGGGGCAGTTACTGACTGGCAACATTTAACATATCAACTGCTCCAGTGCAATTGTCTGTGTCCGCTGACAGTCTCAGAAGAGAGAAATTACATAAAAAGAAGAAACAACCCCCTCTCAACTGTGATTACTAGGAATAGATAAATCAGTTTGTCCAAGATGAGAGAACCAGCATCATTACCAGTCTGAAATCTAAATCTAAAGAGCTGGATGTGCTTCAAGCCTTCTCCTTCTGTCCCAGGCCAGGTACTCATTGCTGACAAGTCACAGACCCAGTAAGTGCAAGGTTTTCTGGTGACTCATAGCCATGAAAATTCCTGGCATGCAACATATAATGAGTAAATCCTCAAATGAGCTCAGTCATGGTGTCGCCAAGGGGGAGAGCTGAGAGTCCTGCAGAAGTGTGTGTAAGAGACAAGAAGGTCATGGGTAGCAGCATGTGGACATGGGAAAGTAGGTGAGATTTTACTCAATTCCTTCCATAGGACATAGGAAAAGCTATGACTTTTCTTGATTTTGTTAGCTAGACCAGCTGTGCGAGGAAAAGCAGTCTAGTGGGAAGCCAGAATCCTGTTGCAGGGTGGGTAGGAAAACCAGCACCTTTACAAAAAAGGGGCAGGCCCATAGAAATGGTCCAGGTATGATAAGCAGCAGACTTATAAGGTGTTATGGGATGGGACAATATCATGATATCTCCAGGGGAGAGGTGTCATGATATGGATGCAATAGCTAGATGGCTATTGACTGCACGAAAAGGAATCTGGAGTTCCAGGTGATTAAAGGATGGCTTCAAAAAATATACACCTTACACATATTTGTGAGGCAGGTCGATCAGGAAGGGACCAAACTGGGAATTTTTCAAGATGTTGCTTTTTTCATCAGAAAATGACAGTTCATTGAAAACAAATATTTGCCAGGAAAGGGGCAAGTTTGAGGACTGTCTGTTCACACAATTTTCACCTAGCTTTCCAAAACATTTGGTTTAAAAGTTTGTAACTGAAAATATTTTATTTAACTTGGAGAAAAACCTATATTGTAAGTAAAACTAAACTGAATTTCTTTAAATGTAAAAATCTTTTATGTGTAAGTGGTCAACACCTGTATGAAGAGTTTCAGTGTTATCAAAACATCTCGAATGATACAAACCATTATTGGTTTTCAGTGTTTATTAGTAAAATAAATCTATATTTTTAGTTTTTGGGAGGAATTAATTGCTATTTAGCTCATTTGTCAGCTGTACTTCTGATGTTCTGGTTAGAAAATGTTACAGGGGGGAGGTAGGTCTGTCTGTTAAAGGACAAAGACACAAATATAACTTTTGTATCATTGCAAGTGACACTATAAGGTTGAAGATCTTCTAAAAGAGAAGCCAGGCCCAAGTAATTTAATTTCATCACTACACGTCCACCCCACCTCACAGCCAATATGCCTTTAGACACCTGCCCAGCAAAAAAGAAATAAAAATGAAAGAGAAATCTAAATGGGATTAAGTGGAGCTTGAAGTGGCCCAATGCAGGCAATGAGGGCTTGGTAAATAAATAAAAATACGGAGCACAATTTTTTTCAAGGGGATGGAGAGGGGAGGAGGAGAAAAAACCTAACTTTAAGAAGCATTATCTGAGTCATCATGCAATTAAAGTCTGTGGGCTGAGCTTGGGTCTGTTCCACCTGCTTTGCACCAGTTCCAGTGGTATTATACAGTTCAAAACCTACCTCAGCTGCCCATCAAATGATGCCTTTGGCGTAAGGAAATCCCCAGGAGTCAATCTTTAAACATTCCCTCCTGGGCAGGGCCAGTGAAAGGGAATGTGGTTTGGGACATCCACAGGGTCCAACTAGTCTTTCACTTCTGGGGTGGTCCSTTGGGGCCATAGGCAGGTGGGCGTTAAATTCACTAGCCCATGGCTACTGTAATCTACACTGGCGACTGTTATCAGGTAGCACCAAAATATGGCACATAAATATTATGAACCAGAGACCAACCACAGGAAGAAAGCAAGCTGCACTTTGTGCCTGCAGGTAAGATAAGTTCACTGTTCATGAATGCAAAACTAATAGACTGATTCTTTTAAAACAAGTCTCTTCCTTAGATTGCAAGGAGATATACAAAAGGAGCTGAGTTTCGACTGAATCCACTTAACCCATGCTGTTATGCAAGCGCAACACTCGGGGAAGGAGTGTGAAAGACCAGAGGAGACAGAAAACAAAAAGGACAAGGTTGATTTAACAGAATCTTTCTTAAAACTAAAGTGATGCTATGCAAAGGCTGGGATGGGTCTTGTTTCTGTAAAAAGTTCGCAATAGCATGAGTGAGCAATAAAAGGAAAGAAAACAAGGAAACAAGGAGGGCAGTTCTGCCTGGCCACCTTGAGGACTTTCTTGCAAACCCAGATTGGCATCCTACCAAAAGCTTTGAAAGATATGTCAGAAGCTGCACAGTAGCATACAGTACTGTGAAGATACCACAAAAACCTAAAGTCCATAGGACATCTTAGAAAGATTGCCAGTAAGCCAGAAYGCTCCCTTAAGCCCAAATTTTGCCTAGAGAAAGACCTTCCATTGYCCTCCGCCACCCCACCAACAGGTACAGCACAAAACAGAGTGCAAAAATTCCCAAAGCCCCACGGTCCACTGACAGCAAGTACTGAACTGTGCGTTTTAGAAGGGAAACAAAGGAGCTTGCTCCTAGTATTGAAGGTTTTATCCAAATAATAACCAAGAAAGATTATCTGAAAAAAAAAAGGAGAAGTTCTGTAATGAAAGCTGTATTCCAGTTTGCAGCTTTTGCTGGTAGCATAACGCATAGGAGCCTGCAACTTAATGATCATGACTGCAATCAGTCAATTTTGCCCATTTCTCACCAGATATCCCGATTAATTGATAATTCCTCATTCTAAAATGTTAGTCACCACATAAACTGTTTGACATATATCAGTAATCACTCTGAAACTGCATGCTTTTTTCAACTGCTCAATTTACCATCAGTGGCATGAATATCTGCACCAGTTAGCTTAGACAAAGAAATACTAAAAATCTTAACATATTGGAAGGATAAATGTGTGTGCATGTGTATATATAATATTTTTATGTATATATTCATACATGCACAGACACATACCTGAAAATTCTTCACTGAAGCGTAGTGAGTTTTGAAGAGAACTTGGCACTACTGAAAGATTCATATAAACTAACCTGAAAACTGGTTGTCAAATAATGCAAACCAAGGCAAAGAATACATATACTATATTAAATACTTTGAGCTTACTGAGTTGCTTGCTTGGACTTGCAGGAGAAACCTGAAAACTGAGATATATAGTCAGTATGAAACAGCACTTAGGAGCATGTGCTTTGCCTCCTACTCCTGCATATTTTATCATTTATGTTAATTATGACTTTTAATGATGGATAATCTTCAAAGAGGTATAGGAAGAYCTCTGAGAGAGAGGTTGAATACAACGAATAGACTGGGTACAGTCACAAATCAAGGGGTGGAGTGAGTAAACAACCTTGGATCTCTGGGACAAACACTCAACGTCATGAGGGGGCTAAACATGGCAGTGAGTCAGAGACAAGGCAGATTTTCTCCTAGGGGAAAGGGTGGGGAAGATCAAGGACTCCGGTGCAGGGAGGCAATCTGGAAAGAAGAGTTTGTCTGACATGGAGAAGAAGAAAGATTTAAGAGAATGAAACGACTGAAAACTCAGATTTTGAACCCGTAAGTCTAAGGCATCCTCTGGAGGCTTATATCTCTCACTGTTGACTGTAGGTAGCATCTTAGACAACACCTACTTCAAAGTTTCAGTTAGGAGCCCAAAGACAACTTGAAAAAACTGAGTTTCCAGCAAATCAATATATAAAACATATTCAGGAAAAATGGAAAAGTCCTCCTGGACTTCATTGGTACAATGTATCCTAGGCCTGGCCACTACTGTCTTAAAAGAAAGGAAGAGAAAAATTCCATCACAAGTCATTACACAAAGACAAAGCCCTGACATTTTATAACCTGATACTCTCCGTAAGTAGTATAAGCACTGTCCTCTCCTAGTTTCCAAAAAACAGATGAGAATGAACTGGAGAAGTAATGATGATCTTGTAATCAAAAGGAAAACCCATTGGCTGTTTACATCCATCTATAGTTTGGTTAAAGAGCAGAACACTTAAAGGACAGACTGCAACCGGCCATATGTCAAAATACAAGAGACTGCAAAGCAAACTCCTTGCCTGAACATGTATCAGTCTGCTGAAATTATCACGGTGTGTGACGACTATGGCACAGCCCCGCTGCATTAGCTGGTGAGGTTGCACTGCAACAGAAGGAGGACAGAGGAAGAAATCAGAGTCCCTGCACCTTCTTTGCTCTTAGAAATGCAGCTTGTAGCCTGAGCCTGTGGGAGTTCTTGTTAGGTATCACCGCCTGCTTCTCCTGCTAAATGTATGAATACTAAGGCAGATGGATGTGAACCAGAAATGCTAAACAAATTCCCTTCTCACACTTGGGAATGACAATCTGAGATAACCCCATCTCGTTTTAAGGAACCTAACTCAAAGCTGAATTTTATTGAATACTTGTGTTTGAATATTCTTCATCTGTTAAAATGAGGTATATTACTGTTTTTAATTTATGTATTCAAGCACTATTAGATGACTCATTTGATAAATAATAGCATCAAATAGTTCACCTGATGTTTAGTTCTTCCTGACTTTCAATGCTCTTGTCATTTTCCATCAATATCAGAAACCTTCTATCGTGTGGAAATGCTATCTTTCTATATCCAGGAAATTTGGTGTTCAGAGCGAGACACACCATAAACCATCACTGCTGTGATTCATCATATTTAGTATAATCAAGAACCCACTCCTGCAAGTTCCTAAGCAAAGGAGTCCTGGGGGTTTTCCATGGGAAGGACAACACACCCATGACGCTTCCCCGTGAAGAACACTGGACAACCATCATGTCCCCGCTTTGAACTGGCACCACACCTCAGCTGATTCCTGAGGTTTCTAAAATTAATTACTGATGATTTGGAGGAGTTAGGGCAATCTCTGAAGTCAAGTCCTTTGAACGTATACATTCCAAAGTGCAGAAAATAGTAGAGTTGTGCAACAGTCTGGATTATCGTATGAATACAATGCATTTAGAGGTAACCACTTTCTGTTAAATACAAGTCTGCAAAAAGGAAGAATCTCCACTTTGCTTCTTGAAAAAAAGAAATTGCACATTAACAGCCCTTGAAACTCCTTCATACTCTCGTTTACCTCATGGAAATATATTCATTCTGTTAGGACTAAAATAAAATAGCAGAAGAGGACTAGGGAATTTAAGTCAAATGAATAGATCCATAGCTATCCTTGAGCAGATTAGGTAGCATTTTGGAACAGGGATCTCTATTATGATAAGGAATGCTACTAGTACTTTTGCTTGGCAAGAACATGCAGCAAAATAGCATTGAAAATATTTCTGTCTGGTCACAAAAAATTGGCTTTGTACAAAAGAAGAAATAATTCTGCTGAAGAAAGAGAAGAATTGAGATAGGGCTCAGTGAAAGCGACCACTTCAACCCATTTGAATTTAAGAAATCTTTAATTGTACATTCACTTCTGAGCTGTTATGTTTTCTTGGCACAAATATTCAAGAAAAGCAAATATTAAACTCCAGTGCTGGAATACTAACTATGAGTAAAATACAAGCCTGAGCAGGGTCCAACATTTCATTTATGCAATATTTGCACTTCCACATACGCCTTCAACAAGCGGGGTAACATATTAAGTAGGCCTGCTCTGCACAACGGCAAACTTCAAAGAAAATGCTGAATTCTGTAGTCCATATGAATATTGTTACCTCAAGGTCCGACTTTCTCCCTCCTTTTGCAATTTGCACAACAGCAGTTTACCACATAAGTCTTTGAGTCAGCAAGGAGAAATAACATCATAGCAAGACGGTGCCCATTCTGCTTGCAGGCTGCCTCTATGGGAAAAATATTTTACCTATATTTTAGTAAAGAACACAAATGTTCTGCAAACCAAATCAGCAAATCCTCAGTAAGAGATAATAGTCTGCGTAGCACAAGCAGGTTTAGGTGTTGCATTGACTAGTTTCTATTTTTTAAATCTTAGCTTAGCATGGGATGAATACAAACTGCTCTCAAGAAATGGATATCTGACTTGGCACTAGGTGCCGGGCACCTATTTCTGTGGGAAGAGAACAGTCACAAGACGGCTTTATTGTCTTCAAGTTATTAACAATATTAGGCACGGATAAGTAGCACTAAACAACAAAATCACAAGTAAACCCAATCTTACTTGTATTTTTTGGAAACCATACTGCACAACACACAGATTAAAGCTTCATATGTGAGCCTAAGTTTAAACATAAAGGAGATACTATTAAAGTTGTTTTACAACACTGGTTTCAGTGAGATTCGTCATATGCTTAAAGTGAAGGGGATACATCAATCTGTGGGTTCTCTGTGACAAYCTAGTAATTTTTTACTCCAGAGAGTAATTCCTAGACAATGGTTCCCTATGTTGGTGAAGCCCTGAGTCCAGTGAAGCCAGCAGCAGTTTTGTCCTTGACTTTGGTGAGGTCATAGTTTCTTACAGGTACTCAAAATTTAGAGCACGAATATAAAAGCATACACTGGCTTTCACCATAAAAGTATATTTGCACCTCACATAAATTATATTCACAAATTCTACCAACATATCCTTTTTATATGTATTTCAGTAGAAATTTCTGCCTTCTAATCTGTTAAAAAAATATTTTTCTTACATTGTTGTTTTTTTTTCCTTTGAGACAGCAAAAAAAAAACAAAACCAAAATGCTCTGTTTCTGTGATTCTTGAACTAGGACAATTGGTTAAGACTTCGTAAAACTGACAGCTAATATACACAAATTTCACAATGCCTAAGACAAATAAAAATCTGTTTGTGGTTTAAAGCAGAATCTGATTTAAAAGCAAATATTCTGTCAGAGCATTTACAATTCAAATATTGCCACAAATGCATAAAAACCAATGAATTCAATAATCTAGAAACTGTAGATAAAAGTTTAGACTGGGTGTCTAGGTAGTTAAAGATCCAAGCTGAGAAAAGCAGAAAGTAAAGAATTAACTAGAAGCAGTTCTATTATTTTTAATAGTTAGAAAGGAATATTTCTAATAAAAGGGAGGGGGAAATCCAAATACAGGAACAGAAATGCTCATAAAAAAGGATTAATAAAAAAAGAAAGAGAAATCACTCAGATGATAGGTCTAAGGCTGCTACAGCATACTTGTGTATTCAGGGATGAGGAAGAGATTATTCAGGAATGAGGAAGAGATTTCTATATTCATGCTAAGAAATCACATTTTTTTTCTACTTTGAGTGGAAAAGAGAACATGTGTAAGAAGTAAGACAAAATACAGACTGCCATCGAGAAAAGAGTACTGCCTACTCCAAAAAGTTCATGCCTGTGGTGTGGCTCATTTAACATAATCATAGTAGAGCTATTTTTCATGCACAGCATTATCAACACCAGTAGGCTGAGAGCTGAAAGAACTGAAAATTATTCTAAAATTAGGCCCTGATCCAGCAAAGCACTTAAATGTCTGCATAACTCTAGGGACAATAGCAGTCCAATTCACCACAGCAGCAATGTGCAGAGTTATGGACACGCTTAAGGGCTTTGCTGGACACATTTCAGTTGCACGCTGAAAAACTTACACCTGCAAAGAAAATTACGATGCCATTTATTTCTTTATACAATCCTCCTATGCAGAGACCCTTTGTCAAGAAAAAAAGTAACAATTACAAATAGACACCAAATCAACCTCTATTTAAAAAGTCTGTAGGGAGCCTTTTTAAACCCCAAAGCACTGTGACTTGGGGAGTGGAACAGGATACTACTACCTTTCTGCTTTCTTCCAACCAAGCACTAAGTTCACGCCCTGTCCTGAAAACTCTGCTCGTTTTTGAGGTGGTCAGTCCTCCGTGAAGTCCTGCTGCTGCACTGCCAAGGCTGCTGGCAGCAGGACCTGCTTCAAAGAAACACCTGCCAGGAAGCCCTAAAGTCTCAGATTGCTATAGCAATCCCAGTTAGTGCATAATATGTCTCTTCATTTGGCTGGGAGGATCTGAGAAGAGTTAATCTAATTTCATCTAGGACAGGGTTAGCTACCAGATACTTCTATAGTTACTGCCAGCTTGGGTCACACGACAAACAGTGATCCAGCATGGACACTCTTCTAGTCCAGTGAATGCTCCCAGGCCTTCCTCACCTGCCTCTTCCCAGCATGTTAAGATAGGTCACAAATACAAATCAAAGTACAGTGATGGGATTTTGCTTAAAAAAAAAAATCACTAAGTGGAGCATGTTATTTCTTTCGATCTCAACAAAGAAGTATAAGGAAAACATAAGAGTACACCATGTGGGTAAAAATGTGTTTCAGAGCACACACACGTATTGCTGTTGGCACTAAGAATAATGTGTAAAATTAAGAGAAATGTTTACAATTTAAATATGAGTTTGATTTATGCTATTTTCTTTTGGATGTCATCTTTGACAACAGAATTATATCAGTCACATATGTTCTCATCATTTTAATGTTAATATGTATTTGGTTTTCACTTGCCAACAATGAACAGGAGTTATAAAGTATTTGCATTTCGCTGGTATGAAAACATATATTAATATTATAGTCATAAATGAAAACCTACATGGCTATTTCATATACATTCCTTTTCTCTCTCTCCCAACAGAGCACCCCAGTTCTGCCACATATAATCAGATGAGAAATTTTGGTTACAAAAACAATGCCAAAGATATCCATTAATAAATAAGGTTTATGTTTAAAAGCACAACTACAACTCAAATGAAGACAACCAATCAGAAAGAGCAACCACTCTACAAAACTTGTTGTCTCTTCGGTGTTGTAAATTTCAAAGGTTTGAGCTTCGGTAAATGATTTATCCTGTATATAAAACTAAAATCCTGTATATAAAACTAAAATAAACCATAAGGACACAGAACAAACTATAAGTATAATGAGGTCTAATTTTAATGCTTTACTGCCTTGATCTTGCAAACTTTAATTTACCAATGCAGTTCTGCAAGTTTTTTTAACTCATCGCACATACAGACATTTCACAGAAGCCGATGAAATTGCTGCCAGGAGGGCGACTCAAGATAACCACAGACTGCAGAACTTGCTTATATGTTAGGATTTACAAAATTGCATATATATCACCACATATGCACGATCCTGTATATATACTGCCTTGAGCTTCTGCTATTCTCTTCATCATAGTTTTGTAACTAACACAACCTGTTACTAAATTTCCGAACTTGCATTTTAAGGAAATGTAGAATTACTGTTTTGTAGAGAAGTAAAGAAGAAAAAAGAAGTGGGCAGTTTTTCTTAACAGGTATCTTGATCTCCTTTATCATGATGGCCCAGTGCCAGCATCTAACAAATCATACACTAGGACAAAGAGAAGTTAATTACTGTGTGTAAACCTAGTTCTTGTTATGACTCATTTGTTCTCAATGAGGTCTTCCTTATGCCAACTGTTAAAACAGTACAGTCATTGCATATTTTACAATTAATACAAATTCTGGAGCTTTGCTGCCGTCAAAAATGACAACACCCATCCAATGTTAAAACTTGAATACTTTTTTCCAATTGTCAGAAGATACAGTTATATTACATTCAGTGCTTGATCCTGCAGTCTCTATTCATATGAGTGTTTTATCCGATTAATGATTTTGAGATGGATGCCTTTGAGTCAAAACTGTTGCAATGTAATTGCTTTCTTCAGGGTGACAGAGAGCAGGGATTCCCAAGCACGGCCTGCACAACTTTTGCAAGCAGCTCGGAAAGGTGCTTTATAAATCTTCACCATCCCAAGTCACATGGCAGATACATTTTGCTGCCTACTCCCTAGCGCGATGTCCCATTCCCTATCTGGCCCTCCCTGAATACAGTTTTGAAACCTCTGCTTTAGGCTTGTCCCTGTAATAGGAGGAAGACATTCTGAACATTGTAAACCCTTCATACAAAAGCTACGCAGTGAAACGAGTCAACATGTGAAGGACAGAAAGGAACCATTATGCTCTCACTATATCCAGTGGCAACCTCCCAAATCCACCCCCAAAAAACAAACCCAAGGACAACAGCACCTACAGAAAACCCGTATACCCTAGGATGGTTTGACTCTTTTTAAAAAGAAATAGATCTGTGGTTTTCCTGGCAGGGAGAGTTCCTGATTTCATTTTGCCTTGGCACTGTCTGCTATGGGTCTTTCGGAGGAGATATAACGCAGGTGTAATTTATCAGAGACTCACTGGCACTTCTGATAGAGGAGCCATGGCATCCATTGCCAAATTTGTCTGTTTTCTCTTCATGACGCTAACATTTTGTTTACCTCTTTTTCTGCTTTCATGCCATTTGCACTGACAATATTTAAGGGAAAAGATTTTGAAGACATGCAGGAGGAATCATGAAAGTAACTGGAAATCATTTGTTTCTCACAACTATTTATTTAGTATATGACCAGCCTGCATACCTTTACATATCCCATTACCTTACTCCTGTCCTTAAGTTATTATTAAGTGCTTCAAAGACTATAATTTACATAATTTCCATGTTGCATTTTGTCTAGCACTGATGAAAGACCACAAGGAAGGGAGCAAAGACCATGAGTTTATAAGACCCCATATTTGTAAGATTTTATGCTATTACTGTACAATCGTAAGATTTGTAAGATTTTCTACTACTTTTGACAGCCTGTAAAGTATCTACAGATGTAACTTGTTACTTTATATATTAAGTAACTATATATGGAGAATAAGCAATCATCAAAATAATATACAAATAATTAAAGTATTTTTCCAGAGACAGTAAGGACACTGTAACTGTCCCAGAAATTAAAGGGACTAAAAAATTCATACACAACAAGCCTTGAATCAGAACAAGAAGAAAACAAACAAACAAAAAATGGTAATGGAGCTATCTTACGGCTTAAAAAACACACTTTATCACCAAGGAATCCCTCTGTGATGCAGGGCAAGTCACTCATCAAGAACACATTACAGACTGAGTTGCTAAGGTTGCTGTTCCACATTTTAGAAGGCTATTTGCAACCCAGTTCATTTCACTCACTGGCATAGAGCACACTCCCCACAAGTTACTAAGGGTAGTAATCTGATGAAAAGCTTTAAACCAGATTTATCACCAAGAAACCATACTGTGGAATATCACCGTAATGTGCAGTGCTAATGCAGCCTTTTAAGAAATGTTGCTGGACAAAAATTTACAAACATTCCCTTTGATTTTCATTTACAAAGATCTCAAATAGGGTTCATGAACATGGATGATGATCTCATGATCCTTCACGATGAAGGAAGACCATTTCTCTCATTTTCTAAACAGGAAGGATGGATGCAAAGAGAGATTAAAAGCATTGCACCAGTTTTCAGTGCCGTCTGTGGTAAAACTAGAGCACTGAGAAAACCATGAGGAAGTTGAGTATTGGAAGAGGGCCAAAGGGCTGAACAGGTCTGACTCCCCTGACAAACTGCATTTGARTCAGTGGGCCAAATTAAACCAAATGGGACAGAAGAACAGAGGCCTCAGAAATACTGTGTTCCCACAGTTTTCATAATAGGCAGCCAAGGACAGGAGAAAAAAAAAATCTATTTGTGCCTTTCAGGGCTGGAGCTTAATCCTTAAAAGACTCTTGAGGTACAAACTCACAGGAAAGCAGGATTCCTGATTTCTGCTGTTCACACAATGGTCTGATTTTTCTGTGGCCACTGTACATTTTGGTAGGGAACTCCCAAAAATCTTTATGCTTTGAAAGGACAGGATTTACAGCTGAACTTGTCAGATCCAGTTCTTCCCAGATCATGAGTAGCAATGGTGATGTCAAGCTCTGAGGATCACTGTATTTAGTGTTCAGCACTCATCTTGCTGAGGATGTATTATACCTCTGCTGGTCCTGACTCCCCAGATCTCACATGCCCTATTGAAAATAACCTTTCAGGACCATGATTTTGCTAGGACTGAAACATTGCTGCAGAAACAACAGTGTCCCAAATGGTCTTTTTATAGATGAGGCCAAAAAGAACATGACCCAAATGTAGAATCAGTGCTATAATACCTGTAATAATAAATATGGACTCTTTCAAAATGAGAAAAAAAATTATTTTTGGAATGAAAGAAAGCAAAAATACCCCAATACAATATGGAAGCAGACTGAAAAGTATTAACGCTTCTTCAAAAGTTAGAAATGCAATTGGCCCACTAATCCATAGTGAATGGGCACAGACAGCCTTTCCAGAGGGCAATTCAGATACAAGGAGTTTCTTACAAGGAGTCAGTCACCCTCACTGACTACATACAAATATTCTTCACACAGCAATCCATGAATAAAAACTCATCTGCAAGTGATGGCCATGTAACGCACTGTCTGAGAGTAGAAATAGAGAGGTTCATAGGGACACCAAACCCAAAAGGCAAGCAGTTCTTCCACAGGAGGAGACAGACCCCAATTGCATGTCAGCCCTCATATGGATAACACAACTGTATTTCCACCCTAGTTGCTGAGAGACATCATCCCTTGCTGAATAACTAATTCCCTAATTCCAATCCTATATTAACCCAAAGAGTCTTTAATCCAGGCAGGGCTCAGTTTTAACCTTTATCTTTAACTGCTCCTTTCAGATTTGAAAGTTGTGAGGCAACACCTCCTTTGCTGAGGGCAATACCTCCTGAACACAGCTCACCTGCACCCACAGTGGGACATCTGACTAAGGGATGATTAACACCCTTAAAAAGTGATAGGCTTCCACTTGAATGTAACATGGGTTTAAGGCAAACACGTAAGGGCAGTGACAATATCAGAGTAACCACCTGTATTAATGCATGTTAACTAGTATATTTCACAATGCTAAATTACAGGAGATAACACTTTGCCCAGGAACCACTGACTAAATGAAGTGTAAAGGGGTGGGAAATCAATTTCAATTCATTACCTCAAGGGGAGAAGACAAACGTTCAGTATGCAAAGCGAATCCATGCCTTTCTGGCTTTGCACCACTTCCTTTGGCAGCATTCCTGCTCCTTTCATACACCTTGATATGGAGTAATTCTGATTCAGACTAATTCCAACTCAGCTTTCCTAGGAAATTCAGTGCGTTTCTATTTGTTGCATGTCTCAGTCGGTTGCCAGGCCTCTCGTCCCAGATCCAGTTTGAACCCCATAATCATCAAATAAGAAAAAGTGTCAAGATTGTCAGAAACAGAGCCATGCAAATTATCCCACAGTACAAAAGGGCAAGTAAATTGGATGACTCTTTTGTGACATGGTCATCCTTTTGGTTGGCTCTGAGGACACCAATGTGCCATAGGCATAAAGACTGTGACTGAGGAAACGAAGTCTAATTTCTCTGTTATTTCCCTATTGCTGATTTTAGAACCTTGATTTTTGCAGGAAAATACCTGGTATCTCAGGTTTTGCTTGACCACTTTCTCATCTACTCTGAAGGAGTTAAAATGTCATAATTTCACCATAAGTTGCTACGCTTGAAGAAATTTTCTTCTCAGGTGACTACATGTTTTCCATCCAGCAACACCAAGAACAAATCCATCCTTTTACCTATGCTTGCAAGGTTAGATGTATAGCTTTCTTTGTAAAGGTGTAAATAATAAAGGTACAAGTAATAAAGCAGCAGAAATATTTACAGTCAGAAGTTTCTTTGTGTCCCTTACATGAGATGACAGGTTTATATTTTTGTATACAGCTATATTTAATAACATATTTATATTAATTTATAAAATCAGTTCAGGGGGATGAACAGCTCAGCCTCCTCTTAAACAGGAAAAAAGAGAGGCTGTCAGGACATCTTAAAAGATAAGGTTTTGAGCATCCATCAAAAAAAAAAGTTCAAAATAGAAGGGCTGGGAATGATGTCTTGTTCAGTCCTGGTATCATATTTCCCTATTGCCCTCTTCCTGCCTCCTAGACTGAGGTTCAACAACCTCATCCCAGCCATGTCATTCAACTCCCTTCCTTCATTTGCTCCTGGTCTGGTGACAGTGCCCACACGTACATCACCACATTAGCTACTGGGCTTGGGAACACTGGGTTCAAAGCCACACTTAATAAGCAGTGATTTTTAGACAGAATCTTCAATTTACCTCTCACTGTAGGGATTCTTGGTGGCACAAATAAGTTGAATACCATACTGTTGAAGCCACTGCCTGTACTTTTCTTCCCAGGCAAAGGCCAAAACAGTAGCAAATTTTACTTTAAGAAAAATTGTTCCTGCTGTGTTGGTTTTGGAAGACAGACCAGCTCTTGGGGACACCTTGCTCATATTATTCTGCATTTGGAATATGCAAAATAGCATGCAATCATATGAGGCACACTAGCAGATCTCAGAGTCCTTCAAAGAGCTGAAAAGCAGAAAAGGCTTCTCTTAAGCAGAAAATGCTTTTCAGCTTTAAGGAGAGTAGATCTACTTCTCTGAGATACTGCAACCCATAGAAAGTTACTTCTTAATAGAAACTAAATATTAAAATTGGTTTCTTCTCCTTGCCCAGTTAGGATATTACTTTTAAAAAATACAGCTTTTGCTAATTTATTTCCAAAAAGATTCCATTTATAGCTTGCAAATTAAGAACTTTATAAAGGAGTTATAAATACAGGAAATTACATAAAACCTTCACAGGATGCAAAAGAGCTTTTGTAACCACTGTAATAAGTCTGTAAAGTGTTCAAAGACTGTGGAGGTGGACTCACTGTAAGAACTGTGATAAACTATGTATCTTGTAAGCTGAAGCTTCTCTCTTTGAAAAAAACATATGCAACAGTTTAATTTAAGACTGTGGTTTTGTAAAGAAATAAATTTGCCTTTAGGGTTTCTCTTACCACACGAAAAACACTGTAGCCACATGTGGCAAAGTGCTGATCTAGTATGAAGTCATTTTGCTGGTTCAAATTAGTTCAGAAAATTTTGAAGCTTTTATTTTGTATGAAAGGCTGCAGTCAAGATCAAGTACGGTCAATCTGCACAATTCTAATTTTATATGGGGTCAAGAATCATCAATCATGCATAAAGCTGACGTACTCACTGTATTGAGTAGCAATCCCACAGAAATGCAGTTGCGTGCCCAAGAATATTTGGATCAACTCTAGAATGACAATAGGACTGCATCCAAAGACCTTGGAACAGGGAGAAAGGCTCATGAGTACTTCCAAAGGCATCAAGCTTGGTTTTGTTTGATTGTGTTTCAACTGGACCTAATGACACATTGACATGAAAGTATCTCTGCTTCCTTAGACAGTAGGTTCAGAATTTGTCATCTTAAGATCGCATTTAGATGTAGGTGTAAAAAAATACAACAGCGAGGTGTGCCTGGCAAACCCAGGATGTGAGTCATTTTAGCCGATATTTGCAATATTTTCTTCCTACGTAGTAGTTACATGAAAGAGAGGAAAAAAAGAAAGGGTAACAGAAAAGGGTGGAAATATATTCCCTTAAGGTTGGGTTTTCCCTTTGTCCATAAACACTCCGGCTAATCTCCCTCATCAATTAATTAGAAGAATCATAAAAAGGATTAGTGAGAAGAATCACAGTAAATCAATCACCAGTGAGAGGACAATTTGTTGACTAAGAATTACGTGTCTCCAAAGACCATGGCTCAAAAGTTCTCCCTGTGGATGGCAGGACTCATTCTGCTCAATTTCAAACCTACCTGAGCAGATCTAACTGTGGTTCGTATTTGTCTGGTCAGCCAAAATGCGAGCACGAAAGAGAAGCAAAGCTGAGGAATATGTGTATTTCATGTTTTAGGAACTACCAGCATTAATAATGCCACCACCTTGAAAGACACTCAGATGCCAGGCACCAGAAGGTAAGGGCAACATTTCAGTGATTTTTTTTTTTTTTTTTTTTTCCCCTCTCTTCCTTTCTCCAACTGGAGCACCGATGGGCATTCTGTGCAACTCAAAAATATTGATATTGATATCATATGTATTTGCATGTGGGCATTACTGTTGTCTTTATGTGAGTATGTCTGGTGATGGAAAGATTCTGGGCATTGCTAGCAAACACTCAGAGATTACAGCCATGTTAGGACAAACTGGTTTTTACTTGAGCAAAATTTAATATACATCATGGTATCGCTTTCAAATTTTCTATAACATGGGAAAACACATATACTTTGAATTAATTTCTAATGATCAATTCATTTATCCACCCTTCCAAGCCTTTTGTGGTGGGTTTTTCTAAAACACAGTACTGTAGGCCAGTCCACTCTCACTTTATCCTCATGTAACATCCTAAGTTACTGGCCAGTAGGTCCTTATAAACTTCAAACAGGTCAACTAAACAGCAGAGATTTAAAAAAATAACAACAGGTTAATGTGAAAATTGGTATCACTTGATATCAGCAAATACTGACAGCAAAGACAGCAAATACTCTTGGTCCTGAATAATTTTTTAAAGGATGATAGCAACTTCCTCCCCTTCCTCATCTATGCCAACTTCAGGATGTAAGATCTATCTCCTTTACCTCTTAAACCAGGTTTACATCCAGAGGCCAGGATGTCATCCAGAAAACATCAGATTTGTAAACACATTCAGAATGATTAAATATATTTCTTTCACCCATCATTTCACCCCCTCCCTTCAGTTTAAAAAGCACACTAGAAATATTTCCTTTTTAGGTAGGATATTAGCTTTTGTGATACAGTCCAATTATACAGTTAGCTTGAAATCTCACTTCTAACACAAGGCTCCCCAGATTTAGAAAACTTTCTTCAGGGATATTCTGTATTTGGATATAATATGATTCTGGTTACAAATTAAGATAGGTGCTTTTAAGGCACTGTTTACTGCTGTTGGCCACCTAGGATAAATCCTACTGAATTTAACAATACAAATTACTCACTTGTGCAAATAAATGCCTGTGTGTGCTGTGACGTGTACTTCATGCTCCTTCAGCTCCAGCTCCATTTGCCTTCATATCAGTGATGGTGACTTTGTATATGCACCAGCAGAGACTTTTACAATTTTACCACTGGCTTTGGAAATTACTCTGACATTTCTCTTTGAAATAACACCAATTTGTACATTTAAACCCACTATGGATCCTTTGAATCCTTCTTCTAAAAAGAATTAAGTGCTTTACATTAAGCATGAACATTGTTCCACGTCAGTTGGAGTATTCATATTCACATGTATGAAGTTAGCACTTGCAGAAGTCCTTCCGTTGTCAAAGCCTGCTTAATAAAAGGGGAAAAAACACCTTGTTTTTAAATGAAACTTCAAAATAAACCAACATTAGAGTCCAGGAGAAACTACCTGCAGCACTTAAAGAATGAAAAATTTACCCAAAAAAAAGCCACTCTTTTTTCCTGCATTGAGCAATACTTGCAGTACAAGAGTTTGCAATCCAGCAGTTGATTCCTTTTCTGGAGAAAAAAGAATATGAAAAGAAAAACTGCACAACTATTCATGTGTTGCATTTTTATAAATTTTCACCTTTAAGTTTGGAACAGACTCTTTAGTACACATAAAGGAAATAAATGTTGCAGTATGCCACATATTCTGAAAAGCATAACTTCACACCAGTCTTTAGAAAAGCTATTAACACTCTAAATATATGAAAGACTGCATTTTTTCTACAAAAATAACACAAAAGTAATAATACAAAAGAATGCAAACATTTTAGAAAGTTGCAAAGCTGTTTTAAAACTTCAGTAAGTAAAATAGCAAAATTTCTTTCTCTGCTAATGCGGTGCTTTTACTTGAGCTAAGTTACACCCTGATTTATCAGTTTAGCAAATGGTATTTTTCAAAATACTCCAGGCTACTTGAAAAATATTCTTATTCAACATTTTAGATGTAAGTAACCTAATTACAATAAGTGGTACTACCGTAGACCTCTGCTTTACCTTTGAATTTCAGGACACTATCATCTTCCTCTGTTAAGCCTCAGTTCGTACAATTGCTTGTACAGTGTCTGCACAACAGATCTAGGAGTATAATGCAAGCTTTTCTTTGCTTTTTGTAATGGGTGCACAAATGTGCCACCTGATCTCTTCTGTCAGGTTTTACCAGTGAAACAGCAGAGAGGTTGGGTCATTGTCATTATGCTCCAGATAGCAATAATCAGGAAACCAGCAGAGATGTAACAGAAGATATATTTAGTGACTCTACATGGCCTATAGTCACCTCCAGTCTTAAGGGGACTTTTCTTATGACAGTCATGTACATAATACCAGCAAGTCAATGCAGTAAGTCTTAAGTCAGTTGGAACAGGGACACCTCATTACTCTTCATGTCTTTAAAAACACCCTGTGGATGCCTTGCTTGGACCTTAATAAATTTAATCTTACAGAATGGGCAGATATTGGAAGTAGGTGACAGCCTACTGAATTGACTACAATCAATTTTACAAAAGATGTAGAAATCACAGCAGATATCTGCAATGGAAAGCCACAATGACTAGCTGTTCAAAGCAGGCTTAAAACTGGAACTGAGCAATATATGTTAACTACAGCATTCAGATTTTAAAAATAAATAGGCCAATCTAGCCTGCATCTATCAGCAGAAGATTTTTTAGGACTTTTTTTTAGCAGTCCAGGTGCTCAACCCTAGGGTAACTCACTGTGGTAATTGCTATTCCAGCATGTGCGTCAATCATTCTGCAGCTGAAGCTGGGAGAAAACCCCCCTCATCTCCTACAGCCCCACCAAGAACCTGGTACTTTCCAAATTTCCTCCAAAGGCAGAATCTTAAAACGTTAATAGTAAGAAAAAATCTACCTTGAGGACACCACTGCCTCTAAAGTGCTTTTCTCCTGCTGCAGGGTGAAAGGAGAAGCATCCGTACCATAAAGGTTATTGCCTATCTAGCATGGAGGGACTTATCAAAGGGAAATGAATAAAATACAAAAGAAAGAAAAGCAGGAGTAGTTGACATCTGCCTTGCAGCAACAGAGTTAAAGCCAGATGGGACTTTCATCAGAAATATCCTGAGAAAGTGCACTGGTAAATGCAGAGAGCAGACTACACCACGAACCTTGCCTCCTCCACTGCTAAAGCAAGAAAATGTTAGTCAGATTACTTGCAGGCAATAGATAGCTTAATCCAGGGCTTGCTGCTAAGAATAAGAAGAAACAAAGCGGGGCCTCATATAACAGTACAAACAGCTAAAAAATTAAAAAATACTCAAGTTAGTATCACATTTGTGCAACAGGCTCTACAAACTGTGGTTTATTCATTGATTTTAACTCTGCTCCACCGAGCAATCTCAGGTGTAGCCTGTGATCAGACTGGAAGCATTAGGAGGAACCAGAAGGGAAGGGCACCTCAGCACCCATTTAGGATGGGGAGTCTCACTGGTCAGCAGTGTTTTCACTGATGTGTTTTAATAGAAGCATATCACTCACTGATCAGTCTCAGCAGCTCCACAGCTGTCCAAATGCTTTTTATCAGATTGCTGACATGAGAAGTGATGTTTCTAAAATATTTGGCCACTCAAGTCACTTTCTGAAATACATTTATATGGCAAAATATTACTTTTGTTCTCCTAGCCATTTAGAACAAAACAACACTGTGTTTTGGGAGGGCAGAGGAATGACAAATGTTAGTAATCTACTATCCTAAATTGTATGACTTTGTCTCTTAAATGTGCTTTCAGTCAGAGGTTCATAAAAGCATGCCATTAGAATACCCCTTCTGTACAGAAAAGTGCACTTCTGATAGCACAGAAATACTTGCCAACTCAGTCAGGGTTCCCACATGATAGGTGACTTTCCATGCTTTTATTCCAAGTGGACAAGACCCATTTAGGAGATTGATTTTGAGAAAACCATTGGACTTTCTCCGCAAATAAAAAGTGAGCATTTCTCAGAGGAAGCCTCTCTTCAGAAGCGTGGATGGTCAAAATATCTGGTCTAGGCTTTCCAAGGAAAAAAACCAAAATTTTTGGCCAACTATATCTCCATGCTCAAAATGGTGAAAAACTCCCTGACTACGGATTAATCATTAGTTAATGTCTTGGAGCAAATACTTCTCTTCAGAAGGACTGTAAAAGCACTGACAGCCCTTTATTCCTTATGTTGTTTCCTCTGAACCTTTAAATCCTCCATTTGACTACAAATTTTTTTCAGAGATCTCAGAGTTCACTTATCTATGACCACACTTCCCTAGCTGTTCTAAGCAGAGAAGTTCTTCATTCGTATCCCCCAAGTCCCGAGCAGAGCTGTGTAGAAGTCTAACAAGTTGATGCACTTAAATTACAAAATCAATATCATTATTAAAATATCAGGTTTGACCAACCATTTATTTGACAGCAAAGCACAAAACATGCCCAAAAGACTTGGGGAAAAGGTCTTTGTACACAAGAAATCTCAGGTCATGAAGACCTCTATAAATCCAATTCTGCTTTACACATCCTCTATAAATCCAATTCTGCTTTATGCATTATGCTTAGCAGTTAAAGGAGTTTTCACAACATTCATTTGCTGTTATTTTAAGGTCCTTTTCTGTGTTCAGAGAGGTGAAAAGGAATTTTGTTGTAAACAGAACAAAACCCACATCTAACTCAAACTAAGCACTAAATAAAAAAAGCTTGATGCCAAAGAATTCATCAAATTTAATATGATTTTCAGGGCAATCTAGGTGATTTAGACGCACTACCCTCAATTAAAAAACACACTGAATGACTTCATTAATTCCAGTGCAAACAGCTTTGAAAATCTGTCTAGTGTAATCTGAAAATCACTACTAAACCATTTTGTTAGGTGCTGCATAAAGGAATTTACTGCTGAGAATTATAATATAGAGTAAAAGCTAAACCAAACAGCAAAGGCAGCCTTACTATCGATCCATTAACCTCTGTTTCCAATGTAGGGCTTGTGTCGTTTCTACAGGACACACAAATGATATGGCACTGACTGTGTATAACTCAAAACATTTATTGACATGCAGGGTAAATTCTAGCCACAAGTAAAAGAATAACACAGGAACCACTGATCTCAATTCATACTAGCATAAAGTTTACTTGTTTGTCATCCTTGGGTTTGTTAAATGAAGAGAGACGAAAATGTGTCCAAGAGATACTGCATGTATAGGTGGGTTTACGTAAGGTATTTCTTTTATCTCAAATTCATTCAGTCTGACCTTGTAAAACGTTAAGCATCTCCTGTTGACCCTAAGCCTTCTTTTGTTCTGCAAAAATTGTTAAGGATTGAAGGTGTTCAACATCCAGCCAAAAAGCAGCTATTATCTTTCAGCATTGGACACCATTTCATGGATTGTGTGATGAAAGCACTTCCCAGGTGTACATAATATGCTGTTAATAACCGAGAGATGGTGATGAGGACCGCATCTCTGCAGAGTATATTTTCATTTCAACTGGTGGTTAAACTTTATGCATTTCCACAAAGACCGATGAACGCCAGCTCATAACAAAAAATATTCGGAAATAAGAGACCAACTTTATTAACTTGTGGGCCTGATCCTAATTTTGAAATCTGTTGGATTTCATTAAACTTGCCTTCATTAACTTTCATTAACTGCAAATAAAGGCTGCCATATCAAAGTGCCCCAAGACAAAGCCTTTGGTTGGATAACACATGCACACAGCTGAATCAAGTGCTCCATAACAAGCCATCCAAGCTGAACCAGGTCTTTCAGAGAAAGAAACGAATCTAGGGATTAAAATAGCATCAAGAATAAGTCCTTTCTTGTATCATTTATTAGTAAGAAAATGCATTACTGTTGCACGGGTGGGAACAAAATAACCCACTTTCTTCAAGTAATTTAAATCACTTAGAAGTAATATCTACAATGCTTAAAATATATAGATTCTAATTCTGTAGTCTTTATGAGAATATTCCTTATCACGCATTGACAGCTCTAGAGACTATGAATAAGTAGTTACAGGGGAAAGATATGCAGGACTTGATCTGCTTCTCCAATACCGAAATCTTTCAGATACTACAGATAACATCCTAAGAATATTTCCTATGGGATATGATATTAACAATAACCTTAAATTTCAGATAAACTTGCCTCTAGAGAAAGCAGGAAGGAAACAGAAAACCCCAAASTGAAAGTCCTTCTGATAACAAGTTATCAAATATACGATGTTTATTATTATGAAGGGCAAACACACCAACAGATGTGCAGATAAATCTTTTCCAGAAGATTCTAAGCATAAACTTGGTATGTTAAAATAATCATGTCTAAACAAACCTTTTCTCATAGCTACCATAAATGAAAGAGTGATTATGTCCTTCAACAGTATTTAAACAAATTGGAACCATATTTGTTACACTAAAAAGCAACAAAAGCTGGGTTATAAAGGAAAAATGGCAGCAAGTTAGGGTAAGGCACAAACTACACCATGCTTTCTGTAATAAGAAAGCGTGTGCTGTAACCCATATATAATACAAAACTGAGAAGATAAACATATGTATCACTCACTTCATATAATACAGAATTGAGGACTTTACAATAAAGTAGAAGAGAGAATCTGGTCTTCCTACTAATTGCCATGTTTTATAGAAGAGGATAATCAAATTGAGTGCGGGGAAAACTGGTACATGAATAAGTTGTAAATATGCATTTAAAATATTCCACAGGAAAACCATCCCCCTGGAAGCACAGAAGACTTTGTTTATTACCTTTAATTGTGTCTGATAGTTCAGTATCACCAGAAGAGAAAGCCAGTGAACTTCTTTAACTTTTAACTTTTTTACTAGTTACTGTCAGAAAGGCCTAACTAGAAAGAGCAAAAAATTGTAAATGAGACAACTCCATTCCTCCATACAGAAGAGTGCGAGAGCAGAGCCACACTGTTAAGAGCACGAACCGTGCACACTGCCACCAAGTGAAGTCACCTTAGAGGGCTTGGCTGTGTGTGCTGTTTGGAAGTGCAAGTAACAGCTTGCCTATGTGGGGAACATATTACAAAATAAAGTAGGGTGCACTCTGCACCCATCGAATTGTTTCCCTACCAATTTACTCTGGAATGGGTCTCAGTAAGGTTTAGCTCAGCCCACCACTACAGTGGGCTTACAATAGGAAATTGATGGGTGCCCTTGTGGGCAGCTAGTAGGGAAAAACTATTCCAGAAACTAGACCCCCAACCCCATTTACTCTAAATTGCAATCTCCAAGGAAAGGATTGAAGAAGCTGGCTGCCTTTTTCACACACAATGTATCTGCTGCTAAATGCAAGAGTCCTCTTCAGTTCCAGACGGCCCCGCTTCACTCCTTTCTCTTGCTTCTTGGCTTTGCACTCCAAAACTTGTTCAAACTTCTTTAATACACCTTTACGATTGCATAAGGAGAAAAGCTTTAAGGGTTTTTCTCCCTGGTTTTGAGGGAAATAGTTTCTGATCTTTGTCCATCTGCTCACAGAGGTTTGTAAGCAGACAACGGGCACGGTGCAAAAAAGCCAGAGTGAGAGGAACCACAGGAATGCCCACTGTGGTCTTTCAGGATCACTCTTAATGAGAACAATTACAGACAATCAATCCATTTCACCACTTCCTCCCCACTTCCATCACTGACTGTCTTCAAATTGCAGGAATGCTTAGAAAACACAGGGAGAGGACCCAAGGTAGCATTGCTCAGGTCTGTAAATCTCCAAAACTACAAAAATCGAATTTTCTTGTTACATTCTGCTTTTTATAGGAAGCTGCAAGCCTAGAAATACACTAATAAATAAATAATCAAAATTCAATAGCAGACATCAGCAATTTATTGCAACCCCTGATCTCGCTCACAAACACATCTAGCAACTGCTTATCACAGCAAGTTGTTAATACATGACAATAAATTGTGAATTAACTAATTCTTTTAATTTATTTTCTCTAATCTGCCACTCATTACACCTTAGTGCTATTGATAATACAAAACTGTGTTTACTTTTCATTTTGATCTCTAATAATGGGAGATCATGGGACACTTTGAAGATAAAACTGTGAACAAATCAACATGCGGTTAGAAATTTCCAGTGGGGCTTTAAAATAAGAAGGAGAAGCCAGGTGGAAGGAGGCACACCTGGGTATTTAGTCATTCCAACCAAAAGGAAATCATAGGGATCATGGATAAAGGAAAGATTATTTATGATTAGTATCAGAGCTAGTGGTTGGTTAAAAAGGCAAGAAAATGAGGTAAGACAGAAAAATCAGGTTATTTGGAAACAGAGAACATGTCACACGAACCATAAGAAATTACTAGGATAGTGTTAAGTGCATATTTGTATATTAATACTGGCTTTCATGCTTTCAGAAAATACTTCTGGCTCCTTTTCTTTGAAATAATTTAATCTACATTGTACAGGCTTTCTTATTAAACAAATTCATGTGCTGTTTCACATAGGCTTTTCTCTATTTATTAATACAAAAGAAACCCTGAGTTTGATTTGTCATCAGAACTATGTTACAGTTAAACAATGCTCATGATGGATCAGCGTACCTCTAATTGTCCCTGAACACCTACTAAAGCAAGAATGGCAAATAAAGCTACAATACTTCTCCAAACAAAAACCTCGCTACTTTAGTTCTGCTTATCTAAGAGAAATCTGAGACTTGGCATAGACTCCTTTCATCTGCATTTAAATTAAAGCAGGTCAGTGGCAACAAATATATAGGATGCATTCAGACTCCAGTGTTTTCTAGAAGGTTCACACAGATTTACTTCAACTAGAATAAACCATGACCATCTT
This sequence comes from Phoebastria nigripes, assembly GCA_035582835.1. Classification (NCBI taxonomy): domain Eukaryota; kingdom Metazoa; phylum Chordata; class Aves; order Procellariiformes; family Diomedeidae; genus Phoebastria; species Phoebastria nigripes. The sequence goes on along the minus strand of JAYKAV010003083.1, from coordinate 375,438 downwards.
AACCAAGGGTCCTTTGGTTCCTAGAAGTATGACATGTTGTGGAAGGATCAAGCCACCAGATGCCCCCATCTTCCAAGATTTACAAATAAAAATAATTCATAAAGGAAAAAGGTATGTTCACTGCAATTATCTTGCATTTATATACAGCATATTCCAATGATCTCTCCAAATGATCTGTGAAGTCCAGCTACTCAATTCTCATAGATACTATGAAACAAAGGTAAACCAAAATATTTTTTAGCTTACAAAATGTGCCTAAGTGTCTACAACATACTCATATTTGAGATACATCTTGACTACTATGGAATTAGTTTCTTTGCTGTATTCTTAGAATGTCACCCACTTCTGTGTCAGACTTGGGCCACTATTTGAAACAGGTCCTGAAAACAAGCTGGCTGATGTTTATGCACCAGACCTTCATCCACCATGTACCTTTGTGAATGGACTGCACAGTAAACATGTTTTTTTATTTCTTCCATACTGCAGTTGAGAATCCAAAGCTGTATAATGACAACACAGAATACAGACAAAAGGATGTCCAAAAAGAGTATTTCAGAATAAAGTGACACCTCAAGCAGTTGAAACAGATCTCAGATTTCATAAGGACTATTAAGACTTTATCTAAGTACCAGTGATGCAGGGGCAATCCCGCTATGACAAGCAGTTCTGCTCTCCTTACACCTCTACAATGCTTTAAAAACAAAACCAAAACCATTCAAAGAATAAGAGGTGCATACGTGGCACACTAATAGTTATTTCTACCACCAAACTTGGGAGTGGTTACAATCCTACAGATGTAATCTCTCCATTCAGTGATACAAGTTCTATGAACGTTTATTTTGGCACTCACCTGTGGAAGCCACATTAATAATGAAAAATCGAATTACTTGCTCCCACAATGGGTGTGGACATCATGAGATCAGTAGATGCCTGTTAAAAGAGATTGCAAAATACTGTTGTCTGTCTTTTAGAGTCATGTTGAAGTCTATGAGAAAGTGGTAGAAATCTTGATCAATTTCACTGTAAAATTTAAATCTGGTAGGTTTCATTATGATTGAAATTCTGCATGACAGATGTTACCACTACAGAAAAGTAGCCACTTTCAAAAAGTTATAAAGGCAGCATTTTCAGGGGTGCCTAGGTAGTTTGCGGCTATTGTACGTAAAATTATACAGCAGCCTGTCACAGGAAGCAAGCTGATCAGTCAGCTCAATAGTATAGTAAGTCCTTGAGATTAGGCACCAACTCAGGTCTCAGAAGCCATATTATTCCATTTACCATTGTTACATCCAGCTAATTGATTCCACCTCTCAGAGTCATTGTCAAAAGTGCTGTGCCCCACGGAGATAGCTCTATGCCTGGCGGATTCTGAAACTTGCTCATTCAGTGCTACGTGGAGGATCTTTGCTGATCGTTTTAATGCACTGTTTCAGCATCTCCATATCTCCAAAGGAGACCGAGAACAGTTGTGTTGGACAAGGTTTGTGCATCTGCATCCCTTAAAACATTTGCATACCAGTGGCAGTAGCAGCATGAAACTCAGCAGACTGCAAATCCTGCTCTCCCACAACTGCGGAAATATTCATGCAGTGGCCTGCACCGCACTCCATACTGCAACAGTGACTTTGCCAGCAGCATCCAGTTAGGAAGCTTAACTCAGGGGTGACCATAGGAGCTGCGGTGACCGCAATGTAAACACACCCACCAGCCCTTCTAAAAATTCCACTTTCACTGAACTAATTGACAAGCTCAATCTGAAGCAAACTGAATTGCACGCATTGCATACGACAACTGTTTATTGTAAGCCAGGCACCTCTCTTAAGGATGCTGGTTGCAGCTGCTTTCTGCATGCATATGTACACAACGTTCGGGCCCTGCCTTTTTCTTCTAGACTTTTAAAAACAGAGACACAGTTTATTAAGACAATATCCTCAAAACTGCTATTGACAGTTTTCCAAACATCTACTTCCTTTAAGACTTTACAGAATAATCTAAACAGATACAACACCCATATTGCCTTATAGATGGAGCCCTCCTTTCACAACAAAGTTATATCATTGAAATCAAAAAACCTTCCTGCACGTATAACAGCAAAAGCTCCCCCACTATAATAAAAAAATCTTATTCTGGTCATTCTTATTACCTTATTCTAAAGTTTTCTTAAAGCCTCTAATCCAGAAAATACATATGCATATGGCTAGCTACATGTATGCGTATAGTCCAATTAAATTAAATGTGTGCTTAGACAATACAATTTTGAAATATAGGATTAATAAAAAGAACCCTAGAATAGCAGAATAGACACTGCAGCACTAGGTCTGTTCTTGACCATCCAGATACAGGATATTAGTACAGTATCAAATTTTTAAAAAATCAGTTTATATGAACTATATCCTTTCCTGCCTACCTCTATCATTAGCAATTTATTATAGTCATACTGTCTAGTATCATGCCATCCTATAATTCAAAAACCTTTCTGTACCAGACAACTCTGTCCCTTACAGTGTAAAGTTACAAAGAGACTCTGAGCTGATATTCTGTGCCTTTTTGCATTGAAGTCTCTCATTTAAAGTCCCGTATTAGAATTTAAATGTATAACTGAACTGCTGTAGAGTAATAAACACCACAGTCTTTGGCAAAATCCTAAATCTCTGAAGAGACAGAGTAAATGCATCAGAAATAGTAAAGGTCTGCTGCCCCAGATGCCAAACAAAGATTTTAGGACAAGAACCCCAAGCATATATAGAGGGAAACAAAGAAGAGGGAAATAATCTGTTTTCTATTTCATGAAAATAAATGAAAAAGGCTGAACTTGCTTTCTAATTTCTTGCTTTTTTAAGCATTATACTTTTGATATCGTACTCCTATTGAAGCTACTAAAGATTAGAGAGTGAAAACAAGAAGATTAAATAACTCTCCTGACTCAGTGCCTTTGTAGGGCTTTCAGAAAGTACCTCCTCGTTTGGATGCCAGTTCTCCAACTCTCCGAGAAGCAACAGGATCTCATCCAATGTTTGTTCTGTTATGCACACCAAATTTTAAAAATATGCTATGAGGAAGTCTATGAGTAAACACAAGCAACTAACGAAGCTGATTCAACATCACCACAGCTTAAGTCTGTGAGGTTACTGCAGGTGTAAATATGGTTGTAGGGCTGATTCTGGTAGCGCAGACTGCCGCGTCTGCACAACAAACTGCTAAGTGAGCTTCCTCAGCCTCTGCAAGAAGTCTCAGGTTTGCCTGCACAAACCTTAAGCTGTTTCCAGCCATGGCCTTCTCCCCTTTCTGTACAAACACAGAATACTTTAAATTGGCAGGGATGCTTGGAGACATCTATTATGACACCCTGCTCAAAGCAGGGTCACCTGAGATCAGGTCATTCATGGCCAGGAAGCATGAACAAATCCGAGGAACTCCCCAGCACCAATAATAACATTTGAATGCCCCAATGCCAATCGTCCCAATTAAAACCCAGTCTATGAGACCTGAAATCTCATTTCAGTCAGGAGCACCCCCAAGTTTTTATTCAGCTCTGACTTAATTCAGTACCCTTATTAAAAATATATGAGGTAAGGTAGGAACCAATCACTTATAAATTCACAGCTATGAGAAGAAAACTTTAAAGGGGGTGAAGAAAAGAAAGGGAAATTCTAGCTCAAGCATGCAATCCTAACTGCCCTGTCTTGTCTTTTCTTTTAATACTGGTTGGCTACAATAATAATACAACAGGCCAAGAGTACTCTAAATGAGATGAGACAATCTGAGCTCTCAAACAACACCAACACCCTGGAGAGAAAATAAAAGGATAATTCTAAAGCAGTGCAAATGAGGTAAAGCGATCTGACACAACACTACCTGCCTGAAGAAAAAGATTCTGCTGTATTTTAAAGTGTGAGCATTTTATTCCTTGTAGCAAGAGCTTTGCCTCCATGATCCTTTGCAATGCTGCTAAATCAAACAACAGAAATTATACATATATATGTCATACATACTTTATATATACTTTACATATGGCCTTATATAATTCACAGATATATGGAGACGCTGTTGAGAATAATCCTGTTCATTCACGGACACCAAATTTTGACACTGACAAAGAGGATCTCCTTTAGATGTCACAGTGCAGGGCTCTCAGACTATTTTTCTTTTATTCATTCTTACAGACAAGCCTGTCAATAGTTTGAAGTGAATATCATTTTCTCAACCAAACAAGTTCTTTATCCTTTTCATGTTTCTTTATTCAATGCTCAGAATATGCAAGATAATAAGTTGTTTCAAAATAAAAAAATATTACTTCTGTTTTAAAAAACTATCCAGGAAAATCTAGTACAAACATATAGAAAGTTTTCTCCCTTTTATTTCTGTCTGATAGAGCCAGACCAAGAACTGATGTCTAGGGACTGAACAGTTCATTATTGACAATAGGCCTGGGACCTCACAGATCTGCTGTGTTTTCTTCATCTAGGGCCAAGAGAAGATGCCTCAGCTATTTGGAAATTAATCATTCTTATCAACAGCAATAAAAAAATCTTGGGGGAAAAGGGGAGCTTAACATTAATTGAAATGATTAATTGACTAGTAAATGGTCATGAACTGCTTCCAGAAAGCCTCATCCATATTCAATTAAATTCAAATGGTGCTTTTGTCCTGGCTTCACATGATGACAATAAAATACAGTAAAATACCCCTCTCCTACTCCTCTCCCCAGCACCTAGAGGTATTGTGTATTGAAGACTCTTTCTAACTATTTTTAACTGATTTGCCTCTTACAGCATGTTATTCTCCAAAAAGTGTATTTTAACTATTCCTCAGATGCATCTGATTAGGGACTTTATATATATCAACATGTTTTATCAGCTGTAAAACCTGTATTAAACAGATAAAATTTAGACTGAGTTTTCAAGAACAGCCTTATAAATTGAATGTGCAAATGTATAATAAATTTATAAGATAGATAACAAATTTAGCACATTCCAACTTCATGCAAAATGACGATTTTGTTTATTGTAGTAGCTGGTCTTCAAACGTCCCTCTCTGTACGAATTTAGTTTGGTCATAGAAAGTAAATAGCAATTTCTAAATGCATTTTCATTGAATGCTTGTGGTTTGCACAACCTTTCCATACCACAGTAAAACACCTCTGCTTCATGAGAAATGGCTAATACCTGACTAGATAGAGAAAATCCTCATCAAAAGATGAGAGTTAACTCAATGTCTTAAAGCAAGGGTTCCAAGGAAACAGATCTAACCAATTAGGTAGAAATATACAAGACACGCTGAAAGTTTAGGGATGAAAAAATTAGCACTCTAATCTACCAGAGACAGCTAGAGAAGGACAATTAACTTATGCTTAATTAGCTTTCATGCTCTTAATTTAAATCACACATCCTTTTCACCTCAGACTGAAAAAGGAGAGCTCTAGAAGCACACAACAGTTATTCAAACATGGCAGAAGGCAACAAAAATTCCCCTCCAATGCTGCAAAGTATCTCACCTCTCATTACTGCTTTGATGACAAAGTTGAGAGGGAAGGGATAAACACTACCAGCTGTACAAACCCTGGGGATCCCCAGAAGGACGCACCCCTGCATTCATGGGCGACCATTTGCCAGATCTGATAGCCATGCCACCATTCTCCTCCCTTCTTTCTGCAACATGTGGACCCCATATAAGACAAGTTGCCATTGCATAGCTCCATCATCCCAGCAGATCAGTAGCAGCTCTGGTGTAAAGCCTGGCTCTCTTCATTCCTTTCTGACCTTGCTGCTTCCTGTAACACCATCTGCATAAAGCCCCCAAGGAGAGTCAGCCATGAGATGCAAAGAAAGATGAACAGCTTTTAGTTCACAGCAGCTGTGAAAATCACACTATTCACAGCAGGGTCAAACATGACTCACCCCACCCCAAAACTTCCGTCCCTTAAGGGAGCAAGACTGGGATCTCTGTTTTAATGCAGAAAATAGAAAAGACCTTTTTATGACACTGTTTGTCCTCACCTGAATTAACTGTGTTCTCTGACCCTAAGCTTCCTCATCGGTAAAATGAGGCCATAAGACCTACCTACTTAATGACACTTATCAAGCACTTTGTGAGTGCAAAGCACTAAGCCAGTCAGTAATACAGGTGAAAGAGAAGTGTGCTGTTGCTTCTGATTCCTACCTTAACATTCTGGGCACTGGAACTTACAGCAAATTAATTTTCCAAAAAATTAACGTAGATGGAGCTGTTTGATTATCAGTCTAGTACTTCACTTCAATAACTATTCATGTCAAGCCCGTATGAACAGATATTTACAAACATATACATGTACAAATACATGTATTTTTCTTTCATGATATACTGTGCTGTAACTTATATATCTATTCTACATGCGATGTACCAAAAATTTATCAAACTATGGTCTGAAAAAATGAGTAAGCAGAGAGCTGGGGCTCTTCTAATGAAGTAAGCCTGTAGAAATGGTTACCCACAAGTTCCTCACTGAAGTGTATGAGGAAGCTAACATATATTCTAGTCTTGTTTTGTGGGAGAATTTCCTTTTTTAGCAGTCAGCCTCATACACACTGTTATTACATTTGACACATCTGCAGTCTCTTGTAATGCTTCTGCAGGGGTACAATGAAATATGTATTTATGAGGGTTTTAAACTCTTAATGAAGAACTAGCTGGTAGCTGTGAGGGAAAAACACCTGCCACTATTAATATGAATAATAGCACAGCTTGTTTTGACCTCACTGAAGTCCTTCACCTTTTAATGTAAAGCAGGGTAAAACCAATGAATGCTAAACACTGCAACCCTTAGAAGAGGCGAAACACCTAATGAAGGGCATTAATCAGTATGCATATTACCAGAGTAATACCTATAGGATTTCATCTTGACTTGAATTGACACAGGGTCTCCAGCTCCCCTCTGAACACGGAAGCAGCGGTGAAAAGAGCAGACAAGCAGCCAGCCTGCCTGCTGGCCTTGCATCCTGCTCCCCGAGACAACCAGTATTGCCATTCCTTCCACAAAGCCCAACTGGAAAACGGTTATTTTTTGACCTCACAGAGGTCAAAAGTGCCAAACCAGGTGCTCCTCTCCTCCTTTGGGTCAGCCAGYAGTGCCTGCCAGCTACGCTAGCGACAGAATTGCTACCCACTAAGAAAGTGCGTGTCCCTGTCTGGCCATCTCTACAGAGGCAGAGCTGGCAGCTGTTCCATCCACTGGTCTCCTCACAGTGGGGAAAGCACTGATACCTGTTCAGGGCAGCTTAGTGACCCACCTGAGGGACCAGACAGGTCCATATGAGCCATAGCGTGGGCTGGAATCTGTCCTCTGTTTCAAGCAAGAATTCCTTCAAACCAAACACAGCATTCATCGGTGCTTCTGCAAAGCCCCTAAATTCCAGAATCCACAGGTTGCTAATTAAGTTTGGAGAGCTTTTTTGAGGAATTTATTTCCTACATGAAGGAAATATTTTCATTTTAGCAACTTCTGTTCTTTTATCCACATGGCTTTCTAGGTCTTGTGATATTTTAGAGCACTAGAAATTTTCTTTATTTCAGGTATCCACTAAAAAAGAAAGGAAAAAGCTTCACTGCATTTCTTCTGCCATGCGAAATTTAGTAGTCTGACTGTTAATGGTTCTTAGCTACTGACAAGAGAACTGCCTTACACACATTTAAAGAGGGGGGAAAAAGCAGCAGCAAACTGCTCTGTATTTGGTAAGTTCAATGTGAAGCTGTTCAGTTGCATTTTGTATTTAAAAGAAATAAGCAGAATTTACTTTGAGCTTGGAAAGAACAGTGGAAGTGCTGTTCCACCCTAAATCTGTGTGAAATGGTATGTGCAACGCAATGAATTGCTTGCATATTAAAGAGACGCTGTAGAAAATTGGTTCAATTAGCTGTTCCTCAGGTAAGAGGCTCTTCAGTTTTATTGAAAAGCAACCTTTAAGAAATCACCTGCCACTCTGCAGGCTGGCAGCACATTCATTTCAAGTTTTCATTGTTTTCATATTGTTACTGTGATAATTAACCAACTGGAACATTGGTCATTGAGAGGTGGCTGGTATGTGCTATTCATGCCTTTATCTTAGAGGTAAATKAATTAATTTCACAAAGAATGTCTCTTTTACCCAGAAAGGAAGCACAAAAAGGTATCAAAGAGCCACAGCCAAACAAATATTTTACCAATAGAGGCCATATGGGGTTGAGCAGCTCTTTCATGCTCTCTGCGTCTCTGCATGCATCTTCTAGATTTCCTGACGAAGGTCGGGAGTTTGAAAGTTACCCACTTTCTCTTGAACTCTCTCCTCCTTTTTGGCATGTCTGCAGCCTCAGTGGTCTGCCTGAAGGTAGCGAAGAAGGGAGGTGGGTTGGGGCAAAGGAATAGGGCAGGTAAGCTGGCAGACAGGATGCTTCATGCTGTTTCTTATCACTCAAAAAGACCTACTATTGCCTCAAATTGGACTAGCATTTCCACAGAACTCAGGGTTTCTGGTATAGATTTGACACTCTCTGCACCTTATTAATGTCCTGTCTATACTATGCTTTTTATCACTTATTACTCTCCCAATAAATAGGAAAAAAAGTATTTTTTCCTAAAGTTAATAGAATATAATATTCTAAAAAATAGAATATTAATAATAATAAAAAGTTAATTTCCACAAAGCAGGAATTCTAAATATAGAATCTTCTACACCTTTTTGCTAGCCCAAGGCTTTCAAAAATCTCAGTCAGTTTTCCTTTCCCCCTAGAAATCATGCGGTTAGGTTAAAAGAGCTCATACAAGATTAAAGAAACACTGTCTCCTCATTCTGAAGAAAAGTTCTCAGTAATTTTTGGTTCCCAGACATTAGTGCTTTAAAAGTCCTTCAATATAGGAGCACAGTTGGCTAGAAAAATGGTAGAATTTTCAGGTCAAAAGATGAAGAAAGATGCTCTTAAAAAAACTGAATTAAAACTCTAAACTGATAGGAATTTTTGATTCTCTGATAAAACTAATCAAATGTTCCAGGCAAAGAGATAATTTCAATGCAAAATATAATTTAATCACATACTGAATTTTCTATCAAATTTTAAGGGGAAGTCAGCCCTGACCAGAGGGGATAAAACTAGGAGAGATGGCAGTGTCATGGAGCTGCTAAACTTTTTATAAGTTTTCTGTACCATTCTGGGCTGCCTTCTTACTTTCAAGGGACTGCATAAAATAAAGTCAGAGTAAAAGTTTGTTTTGTGTAATATGTTGGTAAAATAACTATTTACAAACTGCCAGAAACTGACTGGAGAAATTTTCCCACCTCCTCTATGTTTGCCTTGTGCATGGGACAATAACTAGAATTTATGAATTCAGAGTGAGATCCTTACCTCTACTCTCACATTGTAATGTTGAAAGGAAGGACCAGAATTGTGCAAAACTCCCAGTTTTGCCTGAGAAGACAAGATAGATACAGCTGACCATGTAAGTGGCTCCCCCGGACCATCTCAGATCTTGATGCAGAGGAGATGGCATGCTGCAGAGAATCCAGGCAACAAAGGGAGAGAGCTGTAATTTAAGCTGACCTCACTGCCCAGAAGTTTCCAAATTCTACCAGGGAACTTTTCTGTCTTTGAAGGAGGTCAGCACACCGGGAATGCAGCTGTCTGAGCTGAGCTGTCCTGCTCTCCCAGGCTGCTCTGCTTTGTTTCTCACAAGTGAGGACAGAATCTTCTTTTTGGAGTTCCTTGCCCAGCTGCACCCCTGACTTGTTACATGACTTCAGCCAGCTCACTGAGCCCTGCAAAACACAGGTAACGGGTGACATTTCAAAGAACTGTTTGCTTCAGTGGTCATGTCCTTGAGTAAAAACAGTTATATGGGTGCGGAAAAGTTGCGTTAATACACAGTCACCAAACCCGGAGACTGGAATTTAAGTTTTAGAGCTTTAACATTCAACAGAAACAGGCAGAAGGAACTATGTGCAGTATTTCAAGCCACGCAATGTATATCAAGATAAAAGTTTCTGTCGGTGGATTTGTAGGTGCTTCTAAAAATAAAGTGCTTTGCACAATTACGGTTTTAAAAAATTAGGTGGACATACATAGCATTCAGTTTATTGACATTTGTTGAAATCAAATGCAGATTTTCAGCATAAAAATACAGTTATCCTTTTAGTATATTCCTTTTGTTCTTTCTCATTTCATCTACAATTTTAAGTAGTCTGAAAGCTTTCAGGTTTTGCCAGATGGGGAGAAAGAACTGAGCATAGTTTTAGTTTGGGGTTTCATTTAAGATACATATTTAAAACATTTGAAAGGTGAGAAAGCTGTGCTGTCATGAGCTTCTGAAACAAATCCAGAACAAAAAAAAGCACTCCTGCTCAATAGAAATGTCAGAATAAAAAATAAAAAAAATGTAGCTTATGTCCGCACAGCATGTTGTAACCTCTAACACATCATCACACCCTGTGAATCAACAAGCAAGTATAGCTCCAATTTTACTTCAAGGTAAGGAGTAAGTTTGACTGGACTAGACATTAGTATCACAGTATGCATGGACAATATAAAGTGTTTTAACAAACAGCAGCAAAATTAATGCACACACTACTTTGTAAACCCACAGAATTTGCAGTCAGTTCCTGTTGTATCCCAGTTCACTAAGCATAAACAAAACTATGGGAAACGATAAGATCAACTTGATACACCCCATTTTTCAGTCTTGTGTGGTTGTCATTGCTTTTCTTTTCTGAATAATCCTATTGATATCTAAAAGGTTTAGATTTACTACAATTTAATCATTAAAATAATGACAGTGCCACTCCTGCTAGGGGCCTGACTCCGCAATAAACTGTGTAACTCAACCATCTTTGCAGAAACCCTTAAGTTTAGAAGACTGTTTGGCATCAGTGAGCACTGCAGAGCAGTGCTTGGTAGTCAGCAGAGAGCTGGCAAGAAGACGGTCTGGTTTCGTGGTCCCTTTCTCCAGCTGTTCTCTTCAGTTGTTCCTACTCTTAATTATAAAAAAAAAAAAAAAAATTTGCCGAAGTTGCAGCCCTACATCCACAACCAGGATATTTACAGAATACTCCTCTAATGTTAGTTTTAAAGCAAGCAACCACTGTGTTTCTCACAAAGTTAGGTTGCATTAATCTKAATTGGAAGCAGAGGAAGCCCGCTCAATACATGTGAATATTGCCCACACTATGGAAAACACCTGAGCAACAGCTCCCACAGCCAGAAACGTCAGCACTAGTCTCAAACCAGACTGAACTGAGTTGTAATGCACTGACACAGGTAAAAAGGGATTTTGCATGTGCTGGGTGGTCTATCCAAGCCTTGCTTGGTCATGGAGTAAATCGGTGAGGGACTGCTTGTGTAGCATATATTGCTTCCCTCCCTCACCAAGCAGAAGGTGATTAAAACTGGCGTAACTTTACAGTTGGTAAAAAATCTACAGCCAGTTGTTTTGCAAGGCAAAAAGCAGGGGACTAATGGCTATCCTGAGTCAGCAAACTTTGTTCTGGAAGACCATTGAGCCATCTCTTGCAGAGGGCATTAAGGAAAAGCAGTCCACATGTGGCATAACTGAAAATCCTCTTACCAAGGCACCTGAAGATTTTATCTCATTAGCTGCTCTGTCAGTTTTGTGGGTTTACAATTGCCTTCTTTTAATTTCAAAAGAATGTTTCAAATTGCTGTGAGAACACTGTACAAAAGAGCATGGCACTATGCAATTAACCGAGCATAGAAAGAAATATTGAAAATTACTATATACAAAGATTTGATAAGAGTACAAAATAGAACTGGAATAAAGCAAAATCTATTTGCCTAATCACTGCTTTGTAATAGCATGTATTGGAAGTAAATGTAGTTAAATTTAGAAATTAGCATGATTTTTAATTAGCAGCCTGCTTCTCTATGGTGTATGCCTGTGTACTACTTAGAATGAAAGCTCAGAGTTGACTATCTCATATGTAAGTGTTACTTTGAAGGTCACACTTCAAATTTTTTTTTTAGCTTTTCTGTATTGCAGCTTCTAGCCCAAACTTTCCAACTCAGACTGCAAGTAAAACACCAACGGAGAGAAATCATGAGGGTTCCCTTTCCATGAGTAACAGGATACAAAACCCACCTACCTCCCTGCTCAGCTCCACAGGTGTTCACTACCTTTATTCTCAAGCAGCTGAACGGATTACTTAAACAATTGTATCTAACCTTTTCTTTATTTTTAATCTTGCATTTTGCTGCTTCTTTTCAACCATGACAAGGAACTAGGTCCAAAAATTTTTCTGGATTTCCCAACTGTACTGGCAGGTTGTGCTGGTTTTGGCTGGGATAGAGTTAATTTTCTTCCTAGTAGCTAGTATGGGGCTATGTTTTGGATTTGTGCTGGAAACAGTGTTGATAACACTGGGATGTTTTCGTTATTGCTGAGCAGTGCTTACACAGAGTCAAGGCCTTTTCTGCCTCTCACCCCACCCCACCAGTGAGTAGGCTGGGGGTGCACAGGAAGCTGGGAGGGGACACAGCTGGGACAGCTGACCCCAGCTGACCAAAGGGATATTCCATACCATGTGACGTCATGCTCAGCGTAATAAAGCTGGGGGAAGAAGAAGGAAGGGGGGGACGTTTGGAGTGATGGCGTTTGTCTTCCCAAGTCACCGTTAGGTGTGATGGAGCCCTGCTTTCCTGGAGATGGCTGAACACCTGCCTGCCGGTGGGAAGCAGTGAATGAATTCCTTGTTTTGCTTTGCTTGCGTGCGTGGCTTTTGCTTTACCTATTAAACTGTCTCTATCTCAACCTGCCAGTTTTCTCACTTTTACTGTTCCAGTTCTCTTCCCCTCACCCCGCCGGGAGGGTGGTGAGCGAGTGGCTGTGTGGTGCTTAGTTGCCGGCTGGGGTTAAACCATGACAGGTCTGATGAGCAACGTTTTTTCTACACATACAAACCCTAAGACATTTGGAAAAAAAAAAAAAAATTAAGATGGAGCAGTGGTGCTGATGTTCTACGTAGGCTGCAATATCTTGCTGGTTGCTCTAAAATAAACTGAGAGCGGCAAAAGCTGGTGAACACTCAATGTCGGAAAGATTGCGTTTGAGATGTATGTATTTGAAATTGTACACGTAGTTGACAGTATACATATTCTTGTGCACGTGCATGTGTATACCGCCTAGATGAAGAGCCTGTAAGCCCACACCAGGAAATCTGCTCTCCTGTTGTCAGCCGCTGTCGCGACAGGGTGCAACACCTAGCCGCAGCGCGACCCCTGAAGCCCGAGCGCCTGTTGCGGTGGCGCGTGCGCACGCCCGCGGTCCCGAGTGACCCGCAGGCAGGGCCGCTCCTTGCGGGGCCCCCCCGGGGGACCTGCCGGCAGGTTTGGGAGCGAGGGACAGGTCTGCGGCCGGCATCTGCGGGAGGAAACGCGCTCCCGGTCGGGAGCCGGGAGCCAGGCGGACGCCGGCTCTCGGAGAAGGTGCTTCCAAGGCGAGCCTCCCCCGCGGACCCCGTTTTAGCTCTACGGGAGACTTGGCACCGCGCACGGGAAATAACCCCCGGGACGCAGCGCGGCTTAAGAGGAGAAAGCAAACAGACCGGCAAGAGGGACCGAGCCGGGGAGGCAGGACGTGGGGGAGAAACGGAGGACAGCGGGGGCGACGAAGGGCAGGAGGGCCTCGGCGGCCCCTCGCCGCCGGGGCAGAGCCCCCGGCCCAGCCCGGCCGGGCGGCCCGCCGCGCCCCCGCCCCTTCCCGCCTGACGGTGGCGCGCGCCCGCCCCGGCAGGGCCGAGGCGTGTCCCCCCGCGGGCGCGGGCAGCGAGCGGGGCCGGTGGGGGCCGCTCCTGCGCGGCGGCAGCGGCAGGTGTGCGGCGGCGGAGAGAGCCGCCCGCCGCGCCGCAGCTCGCCCAGCTCTCGCGTCCGCCGCTGCAGGTACGGACGGGGCCGCGCTGCGGGGCCGGGGCTGGCGGTGCTGCCTGCGCGGGGCGACCGTTGGGGTCCCCTGAGGGGGCCGGGGGCTGCGCGGAGCCCGCAGCCGTCGCGGGCGGGACCGGCCTCGCTTTCCGCGGCCGGAGGCGAGCCGTGGCGGGGAGCCCTCCCGTCGGGCGGCCCTGCCGAGGGCTGTTTCGGTTTGGAGGGCGAGGAGCGCGGTGTCCCCCGGAGGACGACCGGCCCCGGCGGGCCGGTGACGACCGAGACCCGAGCGCCGCTGGCCAACACCTGTGGCCGGAGGCGACGCGAATCGAGGTTTCCCTGTCCCGCAGCCTGTTAAGTGGGCGCGGGGAGCCGGCAGGAGGGTCGCTGGCTCGATAACCGGCTTCTCCGGCGGGGTGGAGGTGCGTGGGGAGGAACGCGGGTCGCCCCGGGCCCGCCGGCGGCAGCGGCACTCGGCTCCCTCCCGCCGGGGTCCCCGGCCGCGGGGGTGGTTCCTCTCATCGGCCGGAGAGTCAAAGTACTAAAAGTCACTTTCCTGATAAAGAGTAATTGCGCTAACGTGAAACGGGTATCGGGTTAGCTGGAACGTGCTTAAGGAGTGAACGGTAAGGATTAAAGAATAAATTTCTCTTACACAAGTAATGGGGAAAGGGATAAAGCCATAGCTGGACCCTGCCGTGGTTCTCAGGTGTTGTTTAAGGTAAATGCTTTCATAGGCCAATTACCACATTTTACAGCTAGCTACTCGTAAGTCGTATCGTTTCATCTCATACTTACTTATGTTTAGTCCTGTGCAGATCTCCGAAGTATCTCTTCTATAGATACTGTGAAACATACTGCTTTTTACTTGTACAAGGGCTCCTGCATCATATTTAACTTGATCCGTTCATTCTTATGACAGGAGTTGAGGCCATAGTACAATAAATTTCTGAAGGCTATGCTCTTAGTAAGCAAAAATTTAAAACACTACAAAATTTCGCACTTCGTTGCTGTTCTTTCTCTGTATATACACTTCTTTTTTGTAAATGAGCTACTTTAGTCATATTTTTTCAATGTTCTTTTTTTAGCAAGCCAGTAATTATTCTGTGCTAGTGTGTTTGAGACATTTCTGGTACAGACTGCCATTGACATCTTCATCAGATGAGATCTCTAATTCAGCAGAACAGTGGCGGAGACTATGGACCTGCAGCCTGTGGTTTGCTGAAATCTCTGATTTTCGTTTTTTGTGTTAAGAAGGAACCCCTGAAGGCTATTGCAGTGTAACCTCATTGTCCAACTTCCCTTTGTCAGTACATCAGTTTAAGTCCACTTAGCTTAGTTTTTCAGAAAACTTCTTAAAATAAAACAATAGCACTAAGATGGAATTAAGTGTTTGCCCTGCACGTGTACTCAGGGACACATAGTTTTAAGAGGGGATTTATTTACAGATTATTTCAAGACAGAACTTGTGCTAGTGATGAATAAAATACCTTCTCAATACATTTCTAAAAAGAAGATATTTCCATAACTTTTAACGCTGAGGAGCATCTGAGCCCGTAGAAAAAAATCCTACTTCTGCACCACCTGACTAGCCAAAGTCTATTCTGAACAGGCATAATCTTTAATTCTTCAGTATTTGACATCTTGACTCTAAACCAGGTATCATGGTTGTGTGTAGCCATGGATTTTTTTTTAATGCTTCCTGCATCTGGTCTGGGGAGGAGTAAATAAAAGTTAGATAGGCAATTATAATTAGCCCAGTTTATGATTGAATCCTCGATTTAAATAAAACTTTGCTTCATAGGGGATGAGTTTTACACCTTTAAAGTCAGGAGTGGATTTTTGCTATCGAGTGAAACAAGGTAAGTGTTGTTTTCAAGGCAAGCTTGCCTACATCCACTCCTCGTAGGCAATAGCATAACAGTATGTAGAAACAGAGAAATCTTTAAGTATCTTTGTAGCTGTAAAGGTTGGGTACAACCTTAAAGTTAAAAGGAAGTGCATTAGCACAACGATTGACCTCAGATTTTGGACTTTGTGCAAGTAGTTGCGGCAGGGGTTTTGTGCTTTTTTTTTTTTAACTTTGAAAAGCAAACAGGCTGCTTTAAATATTTGCAGCACACACTGCAATTACAGAAGAGTTTCTAGCCTGGGAATAGAATCAGGATTTTTACTTTACAGTGGTGTGTGTTGGTGTATTAGGCTGCTTGGCCACACAGCAAAGAACGAGCCAGTGTTGTCCTGAGGTACAGGAAGCAGCCCTGTCTCTGCTTAGTTTTGAGCAGTCCCTTGTCTTGAAGTTTCTCTTTTTGTGTTTGACCAAAATTATTTCAAGAAGTGAAGCAAACTGTCCTCTTTTTGGAGGCTTCTTAGAACTCTGAAATCTCATATACGGGAATGACGTTTGTTCTAGTACATGCAATTTTATTTTTTTATTTCTTAGTGCACAAGTATTGCATGAAGGAGCTGTGAATGGAAGGAGAAAGCACAGGGCTGGAAGAAATGAAAGAAATTACGAGTAAAAAAGAAATCCTTGTGTAAATCTTAATTGTTTTCTTAGCCAGGGGTTCCTTTTCTTGTGTTATTTCTGTTATCTCAGCAATACATGTGGCTATCATTGTGTCACTTCAGGAAATCACTAGTTAAGCAGTACTACTTCTCCTTAAAAATCAATAGGGAGGACAGTCAAGTTCTGGCCAGAACAGCAAGGCACTGCATCCCCTCCCATGATGTAAGAAGTAAGGTGTCTGGAGGGTGGAAGAGTTAAAGGATGGGCAGATTTAAGGAATCTAAGCAAAGTTTTATTCTTGGCAACTCAAAACCCACAATAAAAGTACAGTTCAGTGAAGAATAATACTATGGGTTTGTCTGTTCTTTAAGGGGGTTGAGGGAAGAAGACAAAGGAATTTGCCTTTACAGTATAGGTGAATTTAATGTCGGGCTCAGCTCAGAATAGCTCTGGCTCTCTTCTGCATCTTGCTCTTCCCTCAGTTGTTAGTGATGCTGCACAGTTGGCAGATGAACAGATGCTGTGAGAACTTTCCATCAGAGGAAAGGTTAGTGGTAGGAGGAATGTCTTTACGGGAAGGAGCTATGAAAAGTTTGAGAACAGGGCAGATGAATGAGTTCTTAAAGTTTGCTGCTTGTTTTTAAGAGAGACATGATGCTAAAAGATAGGACAGTGCTATCCTGCTGTACAGTCAGTAGATCTTCCTTCTCTGGATTTTGTCTTTTGCTGCCTGTTTTCAGTGTTAGTAGATGCGTTGATACAAGTTTTAAAATAATGTAAGTCAGATGCCATTCTCTTTTAGAAGAAATTACATCTCTCTGCTGTGACCAAAAAAAGAAAAAAAAAAAAAGGGAAATTTATGACTTGCAAAGGCAAGAACTCCTGTTAAGAAATACCAGCATTGGTGGCACAGGCAGACTCATTTTCTTCCTGCCCTGGAATCATGTACATGCATTATAAGCCTGCATATGTGTTGGCAAGCTTGACAATGCTGCAAATTGACTTTTTTTTCTGTTAGAGTCCCACCTTCATTTGGTGAAATAATTATTCTGTACTTTTTTTATATCCCTCACCTGATCTATTTAATCAGGTCCTGGATTTATTTAATTTTATCCATTGTGCAGCAAAGACCATTTTTTAGATCTCTTTCTAAACGTGCATTTAGTACAAGCATTGTGTATGATTTCTGAGTGTCTCGTAACAAACTAATCAAATTTCACAAAACCTGCAAATCTTGGGTAGATACTAGGGCAAATACGGTCAGATGCCTGCTAGTTCTGAGTATCCTAGCTGGGTCTGAAATCCTTTCAGTGACTGTTTCTGCAGCAAAGCAGAGAGCTTCTCCTCACATCTGTTGGTCTGTCTCTGTGTATTTCAACCTGGCTATTCAGAGAACAAAGTGCTAACAATTAGTAGGCATTTGTGAAAACTTTGAAAGAAATCAAGTCCCAGCTTTGCATAGGAAATGTAGTCTTGAGAAGGAATTCGGTTTGCCAAGAGGGCTTTCAGTGTCTGTACAGCAAGATGACTCTTTTCCTTTCTCCTGCCCTTAAACTTAAGTTACATGTACCCTGCAACAAGCAGAGCAAAGTCTGTCCTTTCATGTACCACGCTTACTGATTTCCGAGAACGTAGTCTTTTGAATGGACTGTATAAGGTAGAAAACTTTTGAAAAGATACTATATGAGCATATAGCTAGGAACTATTGTTAATACAAATGCAAATTTATTTCTGAAAGTCAGTGAATTAAAAAATTAAGTTCATATTTGGCAGTAAATAATTATCTGTTGAGATCTGATGTGGTAAAGTACTATGCACCAGTCATTTCCACAGACTTGGTTATCAAAATGAGCCCTGACATTCAGAGGAATTGAGCCAATACTTCATGTAGTAAAATACAAGAAGCAGTTGTTCTTACAAATAGTATTCACAAATTTTCAAGATAACCAGGAGATGAAAATTACAGAGGGTAAAATATGTAAGGTCAGATTTTTAAAATGGAGCAAATGAGCAGTGAACTATTACTCACTGAATGCATTTTAAAGCTTCTTTGCACAAGCCAACAAACATACATTGGCACTTAAAATTAGTAAAAAAGAGTAAAAAAGAAAAAAATCAAACCCATAAGACCAGAGTCTAATGTCAGTATTTATACTATTTTAAATAGATACAGCATTGATGGTTGCTAGTAAGATGCCTTTTTTTCTTGAATGCATGACTACAACACAAAAGGGATGTTTAGAAATCTGTTGGTGGAGATCTTAGGACCACCAAATCCTGGTTTAATTAACTGGTATGATTCAGAAAAAGAAAAGCACTATTTCTTCCTGCAACTGTGTACATGTATATTACCCACTTCAATACATGATAAAATTAATGAGAAAATTTCAATCCATTGTAGGTTATTTTTTTTTAAATATAAAATATATGCCTAAAATGACTCTTTTGTACATTTCATTCTTTTATCTTAGAATTTAAAAATTCAGATAATGGTAACTTCCTTAATTTCCGAAGAACCAAACAATGACTAAGTCAATATGTTTTCTGTAGATTTACTCAAGTAGACCTAAAAAGAGAAGGTAGCTCCATATAAGCAATAGAAAGCCATGGGATTATTTTCAAAATAATAATAATAATAAAAATAATAATAATTTAGAGGTTAACATTCCCTGGCAGTAGCTGTGTAGACTTTCTCCAACAGGATACTGTTTTAGGCAAATCTTTCTGTTACTGGGTGCAACAAATAAAGCAATTCATTAACTGCACAGAATTTATGCTAAAACATTATTCTGGCAAAATTAGTCATGCTCAGGTATCTGGAAAACACTTACTGAGCATAAAAATCTTGTCATGTTTCTCAACAGGACGGGAAAAAAACCCAACAGTTTTCTTCTGTTACTGTGTTGGTCTTGACATCACCTGCCTCTCAGAGACCAGTTCAGTGGGTCTTCTCCAGCAGTGACTGCCTAAGGAATTCTCCAGCAGAAACGATAGTTCCCTCTGGAAATTCTTCTGTAGTGATGCCTGTTGCATCATAGATAGGATTCAGTGTATATATCCACCAGCCACACTACTTGTGTTCCCCAGAAACATTCTTTAGAGGCTGCTGGGTTTAACCAGTTGTACAGAGCGATTGGTTCTTTAACCTATTCTACATGAAGGAGTAATTCCTATGTACTATCCAAACAATTTTTATTGGCTAATCATGGTAAACCTTTCCTTTTSCCTACCAATCTGCTTCAGAATTGCCAAGTTATTAAACTATATCTATTTCCTTTAAAAACTCCACATTAAAGAAACAGAAAATACAAGAAAATGCACAATTCTCGCAACAGTTTCTGTGTCTCCAGCATATCATCACTGATTCACCTAAACTTCCAATAACCAGTCCTGTCTTTACTGGCATTGCCTGAAATGTAGGTCGTGGGATGAGTGAGGAGAAAGGCAGTGCTGCAGTAGACATTGGACAGCTTTCTATGCAGTGAACTGAAAAGGTCTGAGCCCAAAATTGAAAAACAAAACTTCCATGGATTGGCCTGGAGCAGGATTAAACCATACTTAAAAATCAGAAATCCAGATCAACCCCAGTTAATTTGCAAATTCTTTCCAATAAAGATGTTCTTGACACAGTAGGGAGCTTTACTTAATCAGTGTTTCTTAGACCTAGTTAGGAACATGCTGCCCACAGCAAGCTATTTTAAGAACATTTTAAATTGCAAGAACACATTTGCAAGACACCTGCCCCTGTAAGAAGTTACCCAGGAATAGTAATTAACACCTTTCTTTAAAGTGCAACAGAGAATTTCAGATAGATAGGGTCAGGAACAGTGAAACAAAACAGCAAAGAACACAGAATAATGGATTTCATAACAAGATTAATTTTTAAAAAAGTTGGTTGCAAAATCACTGATGAATAATGATGTGTTTTCAAATCTCTGACTTCTTATAAGACAGATAAATGTCTGCACCATCTTTGCATTCATTTGTAACAGGGTGGAGTTCTGGAATTCCCAGTCTGTGAACTGGAAAAGGTGACAACTACCATTTATATGGTGGGTAATACAAACATGTTTCATGCATGTTATGGCTAATATGAACCAATCACAATGCAAAGGTAACTTGATGCATATTGTATATCTGCCTGAGGACTACACTGCAGTAACTTTCCTGACAACTTCAGTGCTTTCCTATGTTCAGGAATCAGTTTCTGGTTTCTACACTGAGTGGAAAAAACGGTCTGAATAATTGGGACAACTGACAGCCTGTGAGCTGCAGCACAATTTATACCTCACGTTGATGTACCTGATTTATATTTCCAGATTTAGTGGTTCATTTGTTAAACTGGGGAGGAGCAGAATGCCACTTTATGCGTGCAAGTCTTTTATAAATGCCTTACAGTACAGTCCAAGTGAAACCCACAAGGTAGAAATAACAAAAGGCTTAGACATTTTTAACAAATCACTGTGTTCTGCTTCTTGGCTCTATACGTCTGTTGTTAGTTATCATGACCTATTGATGAGAGAGTGGTTTTGTTACACGCTTGATTTATTTTTCAGACCCAGCTGAGCCCTTAGTTTAGCAGTGATACTTCATGGTGCAGTTGAATATAATTTTACACACCAAAGCCATTGTCAAGTATCTTACCATATCCCATGGCCATTCAGCATATGCATCCTACACCATCACACACGAAGTGGGGATTTCCTTTTTAGGAGAGCAGTAGTAACAAAGTTGTTTGGATGAACAGGACAATGTGGGTAACACTTCCATGTTGCTATAGCACATTTTAATTTTTCCATTGTGCCTTGAGAACTGCTTCATCTTAGTCTATTTGAACAAATAAAGGAAGTGGCCAAGGCTGTTTCTCTGCCAATAGAGAATATACAAGTACGTAGCTGGCTGACGTTTTCACAAAACGGCATTTACCCTCGTTGCTCCTCTTAAGAGTGGTATCTGTCATTTGTATCAAACTGTTCTGAGCTGAAAGGAAAGATGATTATCTTGTCAAGCAATGGGTAGAGAAGCTATCCATTAGATCCCCTTCACTGTGGAAGTATATACTAGCAATATACAAGATACTCCCGAAAAAAAATCACACCCATTACTTTCATTATTAAAATACTATTAAAATGAGTCTTCCAGGGACAAAGCTAAATGTAGTATGAGCTTATAGAATGCCCTGTTCCTATTTAAAGATTGTAGAATTTCCCCTCATCACTGACTTGAATTCTAGCAATTTATTTAAGATACGTTTTATTGCATCTGGCTACACATTAGCTAACTGATTTAATCAGTTCTCATTGGAGAAGGAGAAATATTCAGAGAATCTGAGCTACTTCATGTTTCTTTTTTTTTGTGGCAAGCTATTATTTCCCATGAGATACTAATGCCTCACAGAGTGTGCTGGAAGGACAGAATTCGTACAGGGGAGTGGAATACTGTTACTTGGTTCTGGTTTCATTCACATTCTGACTTCCAAACATAAGCATTAGTCTGTCCCTGCTTCCACCCAGTCAGTGGCAAAATCCCATTTACCCAGAAGGCTAAGTTGTCAGCTGCTAAATAATTTGGATATTTGGAGTTTTCACATCCAGTAAGGAGGAGAGATGTTCATGTAACACCGATTTGGAATTCAAATATAGGGTTGAGAAATCTAAGGACCCTGTATTCCAAAATTCTTCCTATTGTATCAATTTTTTAATCTTAAAGACAGGTAGGAAGTTTACCATAATTGTGATAAACATCTTTACCAGATTTACTGATGTCGGTCATCACTGTGTTTGATCTTAAACAATTACTGATTTAATTTTTTAGAAAAATATTTTTATGTCTACTTTCCTGCTTAGTTATGTGACTGACTTTACTGGTATCTCCTATAAGTTTGTAGTTCAGTTTTGGATAACAGGTATGATGACTTCTAGCTAAACAAAGTTAAATATCTGAAAGTGTAGTATCACTTAACTTTTAAAAGTTGACGTAATGAATGGACTTTATAGATAAGTTGAAAAGTTATTTGAAGAGTTGCATCTGTCACCTGCAGTGAAGTTTAAAACCCATCACAGGGATTTCTTTTATAAATAAGGACTACAGGAGTATTGGTGTGTCTGTAGCATCAGATATTTTGGCTAGTTATATGTGACACTATCCAGTCCTAGCTGATTCCGTTGAAATTGTTTTTCTTTCCATCTAACTTGTAAGCAATGAGTTGTTCTTCGTGTTGCAGACTTTACCATTGGAACATGCCAAGTGTATTGCTTAATTCAAATATTGATAAAATATGTATTTTATTTATATCTGCATAAATATGAATGTAAGTGAATGAAGTTAAACTGAAGTTACACTGTCTTTAAACAAACTCACAGGTCAGTATTTTTTGGAAGTGAATAGTTGGAATCAGACACCTGAGTAACGGTCAGCTTACTCATTATCAGGTGAAGTCAGGGGTACTAGCCTGTCAAAGTTCAGTGCTGCATAGTTAAATGGTCAGATGAACCCATCCAACTCACACACCTCAGTTCCTTGGTTCTGGGGCCACCTTTAAGATCGCTGATTCTCCCAGAGGCTTAGAACTCAGCAAAATCTGAGAAATCAGGCCCCTATGGGATGCTTCACTCTGGGATTTTCCAAATAATCTCTCATTTTGAAACGACACATTTTTCAGTATCCAGAGAAAAACAGATAACACAACATTTCTCAAAAGACATAGTCCACACTATGTATTTCTGTTACTCCCACAGCCACCTGCAAGAAGTTAGATATTTTTAAGGACAAAAATTACAATTTAAAAAAGATTAGTTCAGCTCTTTAAATAATGTCCGTTGCAAAGATCAAAGGAGCTCAGCCTAAATTTTTTAAAAGTAATTTTAAATCTCTTTTAGCTTGAGCTAAAAAATTATCAGAGGGATGGATATATTAATTTGGGGGGGAAGATGAGAATCAGTCATACCTTAGCCAACTTCAACATGGAGATTTAAAGATCCACAAAAATTTGCACAATCAATTTTTTTTTTTTTTTTTAATTTCATAGATTGAAAATCAAGTCATACCTTAAAAAAAAAAGCACATGTAGACCTAATAGGCTCAATTTAAAACCCACAGAAATTAACTGGAATCTTTTCAGCAGACTTTTTGTAATCTGGTGCATCTTTTGAGACCATGCAGGAAAATGATGTGGATTAGGCTCTGGAGTAATCTCATAGGTGTTGGGAGCAGGGGAGAGAAAACAGGAATTTTTAAATTTAGCCTGAAGAAGACCCATGGAGAACTTAGTATTGAAGAACCCTGCAGTTGCAGGAAGAGGACAGTTCTATACAGTCAAATCCAATTAGAACTAATAATGTTTTATACTGCAATAAGTGAATAAATATTTCTGGATAAATAATTTATAAAATTCTCTATGGCCAAGTAATTTGGTGTGAGGGAGGAGTATGTATGAATATTTTTTAAAGAAATATGACAACACTCAAGTTTTCCCTCAATGAGTATTTCCATCAGCTGTATGTTTTTCTGTTTCCAGCAGCTGCTTTTTTATTGTTGATGCATTCCCAGCTGAAAACTTCTCATGCGAACTGTGATTGCAGGATTTGCTAGACAGTGGTTGCCTGCTCATTCCTTTCATCTTCTTCCTGGTGCAGAATGTTTTCAGATTTTCAGAAATCTACCAAACATTCTTTGGGGACCCAGTCCACGGGAGAGCTGCCACGGCTTTGGCCTCAGTCTCCCAGCAATTTGGAGCACCTCCTGGTTGTTCATCAGTCCTGTAGGATTAAGAGCGTGACTCCTCAGCAGTGTTGTGTGTGCATATGTTGGATTGGTCTCCTTGAAGTGAAGTATTTCTTTCCTTCAAAAATGTGCTTATTCTGCATTTAATGGGAAAAAATACTTTAGCCAGTGCAATAAATGAAAATTAATTAAAATGCAATTAAGTCAATTTATGACAGACTCTTATCTTTAGAAATTTCAGGCTATTATTCTGAGGAAATTAGGCATAGTCTCTCTATAATTAGTGAGAAAATACACTGAAATGGATAATGCATGTCAGAGGCTGCCAAAATACTTGTTTTTAAAACAAAGATCCTTCAGGAATGTCCCAAACTCCCAGTTTTATGGAGTTTCAGAATTTGTTTGCAGACCTTTACATTACCAGGCCTGCATAATTACAGGGATTAAACTGTGCCCGTAAGGCTGCCTGCTTTCTCCTGATGCTTTCCCTCACACACACACTGCAAACGCCAGTGCAGCTACTGGTACTGATAGTGGGAGCCCTATCATAGAAGAAGCTCCAGGCAGCTGCCAGCACTTTAAATATTGGTTGTCTAAACCTGCTCAGAGCAGGTCTATACACAATAAGCAGGTGATGCTGGGAGTTGGAAGGCATCTTTGCGTTCTCTACTGCAAGGTTCCCAGTGAATCAGTATCAACAATGGTTATTTCTCCCTTCCTTTCTCCCCTCCCAAAAGCTTAGCCTGCAATGTTGATGTGGAGTTTTTCCTTTGTTTCAAGATCCTTTTATACCTATGGCTTTGCTTCTGTGAGGTGCTGATTCTTCATCTGATTCAACCACTTTTGCTGTCTCTCTTCCCTGCTCCCCTGTTGCAGCATGTTTGAAAACTGTGAAGAGCAGTCTGAGAGTGGGAGAGGCTTTAATGCATCAAATGAAGTCAGCCTGTAGCCTGTTTGCTTTCCCCTCTCATACTCTTATCTGGCCATACTGAAGAGAAGTTGTGTACTGCTACTGAACTTTTTAACAGAGAGAACAGATGAAGTTGGCGAGTTATTAAGAAAAATGCACTGTCTGCATTCCCCCATCCCACCTCTGTTTTTATCAGTTACAATTAAATTTTCTACTTAATCAGAAAATGGTTCTTTCAACAGCTGGTTTGCTTTGTGCATTTGGTAGCATTTGATGTATTGCCAGGTAGTTAACCTGTTTGTCTTGTTAGCTAGTAGGGTCTGTGGAGAAATCTACATAATCTACAAAAAACATTAATTATATTAAATTATTTACAGCTTCCTTTATTCTTTCACAATAAATTTAGGCTAAAATGAGCTGTGGCAGCAATGGTATTTTATCAGCAGATTGTCAGAATTGCCCTGTCCTGCAAGCTACTCGTGGTAGTTCTGCAAGCTTTACACAGCTCTGCTTTCAGTTTCAGTGATGGATTTTTCAAATGGGATGTTAACTTCCAGAGGCAGCCCATTACTGCTGCAAAGCATAGCCTTGCTGGTAGTTTGAAGTGGTTAGATTTTGGGTTGTCACAGCATGCCAAATCCAGTCTCTGGGTTAGTGACACAGCTAGGATATGCASCTTTGAAATAATACCTCCCTTGGCCTAAGTCCAGACTAAGCTGCAGTTCATACACTGCCCTCCAAAACAACAGGCTTTGTTAGGACAGAAGTGATTGTATGAGACATCAGATTGGCAGGTCAGAGAACATCAATGTTAACACACCCTGATCTTGTCTGCTGACACTGCTGTTTAGTTTAATTCTTGTTTTATATGTCATATCAGAGTATAAAAACCCTCTACTGATGTGAGTACGCTTACACGCAAACATTCTGCAGAATCAGATCCCAAATATAGGCAGTTTTCAATTCAAAAGTCTTGGAAAAGTTGTTAGCTTAAGCAAATGCAGAGATATTGCAAAAGTTTTAACATAACCATACTCATTTAGAAGAGATCTATAAGGTAATGGTAAAGAAAAGTTGTATATGAACATACCTGCTTCAAATATATTTATAACCTAAATTCTAAAGGCAGAAAGGCTTAGCAAACACAAAATAGGCAAGTAAAAGTGTTTTTTCTGTATATCGACAATTTTTACGAAATAAGCATTTTGAACTTAAAAATTGCTTCCCATTTTGAAGAATTAAAACTTTTTCCCTTCCTGAGATACAGTAACCCGAACAGAAAATTCTAATGGCATTCACTGATAATATTTCCAAATGGTAGATTTAAGAGCTTTTCCTTAAACTGGATTTTAAAATAATTCCAAAGGGACTCTTTAAAATGTAGTATCATTCACATGTCTTCAACTCTGCACTGTTTTCTTACAAGAGTATAATTGGTGGAAAAACAGACTTTCAATTGTGTAAGACCACGACAGCTTGCATGCTAATTGTAATGTTAATTAAAGACACAAGTGTTAACAAGGACAACAAAAGGTGCTCTCTTGTGGTGTTTTGAAATGTGATAAAGTGCTTAGTTCCATAATGGTTTCTATTCTATTTATGTAATATGGAAAAGTGTGCCTTCCTGTCTTCACTCCTCTTTTTGGACAGTTCTGGGTTGTATATTGCTAAGTGATTTGATCATTGATAGCACAGTAACACCTCAAGGAGGCTACCTTGTGCATCAGCCACAGCTTTGAAAGGGTTTACCGGAACACAGGTTCTTCAGATTCCTTACAAAATGTTATGCTACCACGGTGACCATGAATGCACTTGTCTTTTGTTAAAGATGTTGTAGCCAATGTAAATAAATAACTTTTCCTTTGCTTTTCTCCTCATTCCCAAAAATCCAGTAGTAATCTGAAAAAAAAAAAAGCCCCAATACAGATGTAACATTAAGGGACCAGATCTGAATACAGAGTTTGGAAATTAAAATTAAGGATACAGTTGACAACGCCCACAGTTGACAACATCATCTGTTCAGTAACACATACGTTTGGTGTTGCGAATGACTGACCTAGTCAATGTGTTCTAGATATAGTTATCAAATGTCTTTAAGCTTATTAGATTCTTACGTTTCAGTCTTGCTGTTTTGGCTACTGTACGGCACCAGGTACACGGTAACAGAAATACGTTCAAATATCTTCCCCCTCCCCCGCCCCTCTTTTGTTTAAAATAAAAAAAAACCAAACAAACCAACCACCAAACAGCAGAAGCATGGCACCATGGGCAAAGTAAATTGCATGAGACCGTCTCCAGTTTTGTAACGACTACCACTTTCCTCCTGAAAATCTGTCTCCTTGGCAAATCTGCTGCCCAAAAAAAACCCCTCTGCAAATATTTGTGCAAATGGAAATAGATTACAAGAAGGTGGCAGTGTGATTTCTAAGTATGAATGAAGCTGCTGATATATTTTTATAACAGCAGATGCTTGTGTTTTAAATCTCTTCCTTTGGCATCACTTTTTTGTTTAGGTGAATCTAGGACAAATCCAGAAAATGAGTATTTAAAATAAAGTCACTTGAGAATATGCTTCTACTACGGTATATAGGATACATCTCTAGATCAACCATCCTCCCTCTTGGATTTTGTTGATGCATAGGTAAGAAAAGTCCTGAATACATTATTGCTTTATGAAAAATAGTTAAGCAAATACTCTCTGCTCTGCAACTGTTATAGGCACAGAATTAAAAAATGGGCCCTTTGTCAGGGCTTTTTTTCAGATCTCATAGCCTAAGGGGTAAAAACCAACTCACATTAGAGTTACTGTACACTGTACTGTGATATTCAGATGTTTTACATAACAGTGTGAAGCTTGTGCCTAAATTTTGGGTTCTATTTCAGATCAAACAAATCACAGTAAAAGATTATACAATTCCCACAGATGCCTTTCCAAGAAGTTCCTTTATGCAGAGCTGGAGGGGAGGCAAGATGTTGGCATAGCTGTTGACCTAAAAACCTGCTATGCCAACATATTGTCATCTTTCCTGTCTGTTTGCGGCAGAAGGAAATTCTACATTGTAATGGGCATTTGGAACAGCTTTAGTCTTTATAGATAACTTGAAATGCCATTTCTCTGGCCCCCCTTTTCAGTCAATGTGGCAAGTGTTTATTAGTTGTATAACTACCAAAGGAGGGACAGAATTTGAAAGATTTTTTTGTTACTCAAATGACAAACAGCTTAACTTGCTCTGAAAAAGTTAGTGTAGAGATGCAGTAAGAAAGGAGCTGGGGAGGCATGGGGAGGCCGTCAGGGGACAGGACAAGGATTGAATGTTTCACTGCCTGACCTGTAAATGTTTGCAGAGAGATTATGAGTTGTTAGTTAGCAGCCTGCATAGCAGTAATTCCATTTACATATTTTTTCCCTAATTCCGATTATATACTCCTTCCCTATGTACTTTTAATGTTTGTACTTCCTGTTAAAAGCCATCTAGTACAGGGTTTTGAGCAATGAGAATACAGTGGTAGTCAAAAAATGAATGAGCACCCACTAAAGAAATGTTGGAGCTGCGTTTCACTGATCTATTTCCAATACTTAAGTAAGAATAAAAAAAAACAGTAAAACTTGATCTTGAAGAAGGTCTCATGATTGCTGTACAGGGAACCTCAAGAAAAATGCAAATTACATGAATGATGAAATTGCTACATGTACTTATTCTACATAAGATATTACTTCACAAAATTAGAGTTTTGCTTAGAGAATCTAAAATTAGAGTCTTGATCAGGAGTAGTAGTGCTACTTAAAAAAAACATAATGAAGCAGATCTTGATTCCAGGTTGTGTACATTTGCAGTAGTCCTTTTACACTCACAACTCTTCCTGTCCCTTAAGTATTGAGTTTGATCTGTATATGAAAAAAAAAAAGATAAATCTGTTATGACTAGGTTGTGTCATTGCCAAACCTAACTTTGGGTTAGTATCTGCACCCACCATATCAAAAGGATTACAAGTTAAATGTTCCTATCACTTTCAGCTATCTAGTATTAAATTTTATTTAATCTCTACACTTAAGCCATGTATCTGCAGTGGGAGGTCACGCAGGTAGTCTATGAACTTCTCATTTTAGTATTCTTACACACTCATGATCACAAATATAGAGCAGCACACTAAATATAGTTGTAGAAAATTCCATCATTCTTGCAAACATACAGAATTCTCCTCTCCTGATCCACGCTGAAATTAATCTGGTATATAAATAACAAGGTCTGAAGGCCAAAACACATTACATTACTTTTGTTCTTAAAGCAGGAAGCAGACACAACTAAAAATTCAGGTCCCCTCCTGCCCCAAGCCTACCATGGGTCCACAGAGCAGCTGTCATCTTCCTTGTGGCAAGATGACTTCTTGGTCTTTAATAACAAGTAGCATCCCATTATTTCAGTGCCTAGCCTGTTGTTACTGGACCTTTTATCAGTGCTACTCTTCTAATAATAAATCCTACTTGGTTTTCTGAAAGGAAAAAATGGTGGGAGGCTATCTAACCTGTTAGAATGAATTAAAAAGAAATGGAGAAAGGTGTTCAATATAGGAAAACAATGATCTGGTCTTCATTTTAGTGGCAATCAAGTCTTCAAGTAACTACTGTAGAACCAGTGTTCTCTCTAGCACCTCACAAGCAGAGATGACAAAAAGCTTGTTTCTGCAAAGTAACAATTATTCTTTCTCAAACCTCAAAAGAGAACTCAGGCCTCTGTATTACTGCCCTTTAAATACTGTGTTTTGGCTGGAGCTTAGTGAAATCTGCTATAGTACCATTGTTCATTACTTTCAAGGCAACAAGTTTAAAGCATGTGTACACAATGTTCCAGTCCTAAGCAAATTATATCACTAGTGTCATATCTGAATGCTAGCAATGGAAGTGGTTCCGCATTTCTCTTTCATTGCCTTAGGACCATCTTAACTCTTGAAAATAACAGAATGGATCATACCTTGTACTTACTGATGCAAGTTTTATTATCCAATATCACAGACTTGCTGTCTGCATGTTGTCTTACTTTTTACAGAAATTCTTTCAAGTTCAGGTAAAATATACCCATTTGAAGATTGCATTATCCTAAATGTAGAAGAGTTTATTAAACAGACAGTGTACACTTTGAACTTAATAAAATTGTACTCCTGCTGTCTTCAATAGATTCAACAGAATTTAGGCTTGGTATTTTATCATCAAAAACAAAAATCCTGATCTTTTTGGTAGTTTTCTTGATGTTTAAAAGCTTAAGCTTTTAAAATTTAAAATATAAATTCATTTTTCCAGCATTCATCAAAAACAAATGCTTCTCTGTTTAAAAAACACTTTTTCTGCGCTTTCCACAACAGCTATGGCTTAGAAGAGTAGCATACTAACCCAGCACAGTGCTGTTGACTCCTGTCTTAAGCCAGAGTATGACTATCTGTATGTCTGGCAATTGCAGGTTTGCAGGGAATGTACTTCCTTGCTGATGAGTTTCTAGGCAATAACTTTTAGTTTTTGTTCCTAATAAGCCTTGGGTATAGAATGCAATACAAGTACCAGAAAAGCCCAGTTTTTGAGTAGCCATCTAAATAATGGGCCCTGGGTGTTGCAAAATAAAAGTTTGTGTCTAAGGGATAGTTTGCAAGTCCTAAGACAGTTTTGGTCACAGTTCTTAAGTGTGACATATACTCACAATATTTTTCCTTTCCCTCCTCTCCTCTCAACTTGCAAGATTTTCAAAAGCTATTTGTATTTTTTTCAACTTACGTTCACTAAACACGTGACACTGGAATGGTTTCTGTATTTTTGTCTCAATTTAGGCACAGATAAAAGTCTTTAAAACTTGTAGCACCATTTAAGAAAGTAGTTGCTTTTTTTCCCTTCCTTTGTGTTTATTAAGAAGTTACTTTACATCTGCATACTAATATTTCATAGACGTTTCATGGCAGCTCTTTCATTTTGAGCTCTGTTTATGATTATGTTACTGAATTGTATAGTCTGTATTATGATAGAGCGGTGACCCTCAGAATAGTCTTGCAGTTGTGGGCAGGCAGCCGCCTTTCTTCCCAAAACTGCTTCAGAGCCTTAAGCCTGTCACCTCACGAACCAACTAAGTTAGAATAGGTCTCAAAAAAACCCAACCAAACGCAAAAACCCAGAAAATTGCAACTCCAAATTTAAAAGGAAAAAATTAACACAATTCCGCTTGAGACTCCTCAAGTGTTTAGTAACAGGCCAAAGAAAGACAGGTGAGCTTTTTCTTTTCAAATTTGGAGTCACATTTTTAAAAAAAACACTCCATGAATCAAATACTCTTTGTCTGACCATCCTCCCAAATAAATGTCACTGTCATAATGCAAACTTGTTATTCCTTCCTCATAACTTCAAGATGTTTAAAAAGATGATTCCAGGTAAAACAACCCGGGCAAGACATACTTGGATCTGTACTGAATGCAGACTATAGTTTTCTTATGCCCTTCACTCTGAAAAATAAGGCATTTCAACAGCAGATCATGAAGAAGGGTTTTGACTGTACTGACTAAAGCCTTAATCGGTTAACTAGACGGAATGTAGCAGCATTCATTACAAAAACAGCATGTTACAGGATGCTTTTGATGATAATCTGACATTATATAATATTATAAATTCCTAAAGTTTATCAGAAGATGCAACTGTTTAGATATTTATTTTAGTGTGTTAGGCATTTCCTTTTGTCTGCTGCTTTAAACTGGATTTCATTTGAGTAAGAATGGATTGGGAACCAAAAGTCACATCTTGTGAAGCATTCAGAATTTCTTGAGGTTTGCTGGATTGGGCCAAGAAGTTAAAATTTTTTAAACATTCTGAAAAGTTTTGACTTGGCATTTCTAAAAAATTACATTTCAGCTGCACTGAAACTTTTTGTTTCAGCTCCAACTTTACACAATGCAATGCTTTAGTAATACACCTGTAGAGCCTAAACAATACTGAGCCTTATCCTCAACAAACTACATAGAAATCAGCATATTCTGTGAAGAGAGATGAGTTATGGCAAAATCTTATTATTTCTGTAGGAAACAATTGTGCCGTAGAAACAGTATGTCTGCTATACTATAGATACTGTAAATCATATCTACTATATCATAAGAAACATATTCTCAATAAGTGCACTTCAAGTAAAGGATAACTGGTTTACTTGTTTTGTGTGTGTATAGATTTAAAATTTATGTTAAAGGTGGTCTGATATGTTCAGAATAATGATAAACGGTGCAGAAAAGAGCTGAACAAGAACAAAGAAAATGATCCGTATCTTTCTTGCCAAATACAAGACTGGGCAGAATTATAAGGAAGGGGAAGGCAAGGGCCTGGGGTTAGATTCTGACCTTGCTGGTGTCAGCATAACTACTGTTCCATCCTTGTTTAGGATGAAGATACAGCCGTGGAATTAAGTTCACTCTTAACGAGGTCTGTTTTATAACTTCTCTTTTATGAACTATGATCCTTAAAAATGCTCATGTACTGTGCTTCACTTACCGTTCTAACAGATATTCCTTGTTACTAGCAGTTACATACTCTGCTCTCTCTTTGACACAGCAGTGGAGGGAAGTTGGAGGCCTCTTTGTGTTGCCAGAGAAGGAGAGAATTCGTCCAGGAGGGAGTTGGGGAATGCAACACATAAGCACTCCACCAGGCAGACCAGTGGGTGACCTTCGTTAGTCAGCAAGATTCAACAGCAGTTGGCAAGCTTGGCTCCTGTGGTCATGGAAATATACTGTAAATATATGACAAAGGTTGTCCAAAATAGGAAAATAGCACTGTTACTAGCGGGGGGAAAAAGGGAAAACGTAATTGAAAACTAGTAACACAAAGTATCTTCAGAAATAAGTGGAAGAGGAAGCAAAGAGACTTTGTACCTCCAGTGATGCCATTGTCCTCTGGACTGAATTTGGCACTTAGAATCTCTATCCGATTTCATGTGACTACATGTTACGTATAGCATTGATTTTACTCTCCGCTGCTACTTGATAATTGCTACCACAATTGAGACATGCAGTGAGGCAAGAAAAGGCACAGAACAAAGGTTTCTGTTCCTCCATACTTTTGTGATCATGGCACAAATAAAAACAAACTGCTTGTTTCAGTCTGTTGACTTGTCTGAAGAGTAGCTGTCAGAATTGTTCTGGAAGACAAAGGCCTATCCTCACCCAGATCAACTGCAAAACTTCTTTTCTGGAGGGAGATTGTAACTGTTCTCTCATAGCACACACAGACCTACCACACAAGGCAAAACAAGAAATGCTTCTCAAACAAAGCACTGTATTGAAAGCCATTTGTCAACCATTGTTTGCTTCTTACCTTGTAAATTTTTTCAATAAATGACAGAGATTTTGCTGGCCTGCCATAATGAGTGCAATTGGAAGTATATAAGATGACAACGTGAAGTTACACCTTGATTAGATAAATCAATTTCAATCTAGGTTGGCTGTTGGTAACAGTTTCTTAAAATACTCTCTTTCATAACGAAGTCATTTCTTAGATTGTTTCCAAGAGCATACACACACTAGTACTTGAAGAATACTCAGTTTTCGATAGCACCATTGACAAATGTTTCCTAGCATTAAGTATTTTGGATGTACTTAGAATCAGTTTCATTCATGGCTTTTGCCAGCTCCGAAGAGCGTGTCTGATCTTTAATCATTCAGGGATAAATTGCATTATTTCTGATAGATGGTTTCTACACTATTAACTGATAATTAAGATTAGTTACCTATTTAATTTGTGGGAGCTTGCTTTTTATATTCACTGCTGCATTTGTGTTCTTTTAGAGCTGAAAAGTTTTCCAGTGCTGAAATACATGCCTAACTGGAGACTGAGGAAAAAGAAAATGGACATAATTGAGTAGGAAATGGAATTAAACTGTCTACTTACTGCCATTCAAGGAGGAAAAGGTAGACTTACTTAGAAAATACAAGACAAGGTTAATGGTACTAAAGAAAGTAGTTCTGTTTGCTCAAGAACAAGAAGGAACTGGAGTAAAGTTGGCATGTACGGAAGGAAAACTATCTCAAAACTCTTCCCTCCTTTTCCATCACCTGATGAAACTAGCTTGTATCTGCTGTTGACCTGTGTGCATGTGTGTATACACAAAGGTTTACTGATTGATTCATAGGTAGGTAACTGTGTATGTGTGTGCACAGTAGCAATTCTGAAATACCTTGGTAAGGGTCTACTTAATGTACTTTAAAATTAACACAGCACCAAGTCATTCTTTAGTTAACTTCCCCACCTCAAAATCAGTCTTTCTTGAACCACAATAAACACAAAAAAGCACAAACACAAATAAACATCTCTCTCATTCCCTTACACAGCACAAAAAGGGGCAGCTACAATTTCTGTGAATAAAGTCAACATTTCTTACACCCCTGTTTTACAGTCAGAAAGCTGGCAAATAAATTCATATGATTCATAAGAAATTATCATTAAAAGCACAAGAAATTGCTCATGTCTCTGTCTAAATGCCTATTGTTCTTCTCGAAGTATGCATCTGGACTAATTTTAATTAAGGTAGTACCTCTTCAGGCAATGTACTGGGTTTAACTGAAGCTGGATCGTTGCTAATCTGGACTCCTGGCTACTCACTTATGCAGATATCCCATTTTCAGGCATAATATACATAATGCAGCAAATTGATGTGATCATTACTCCACCAGTTGCTAAACTATTCTCCAACAATATCCCAACAAACACTGTGCACACTCCACTGCTTCCATCTTCTGCTAAGTTTATATAATAGGATGCAAGAATTCATCTGTGTGTATATATTTAACAGTGCTTGGATGAGCATATTCTCATAATGAGGTCATAAAGCAGGTCAAAAGGGAGTAGAAAAGCTCATCTGGAATTTGGGTGGCATGAAAGGTCTCAGTGCAGTGTTACTTCTGAGCAGGGGTGACTTTGCAAAAGCCTCATCTGGGAGAGCTCTGCAGCTGCTTTATCCAAATGTCCAGACCTGCTGTAATGATGCTACAAGATTGCATCCTTTTTTAATACTACTATCTTTCACTTTAGACAGGGTAAAGAAAGGATGAAGAAGGATGCAGACAGTACAAGACTTAATATCCATAACTTCAGTACTGTTAAGGAAGCTTATTTGAGTAACTGTGATTTCATGCATACTGCTTACCTTGATCATGTCTCTTCCCTTCCCGGCATATAGCTCTTCAGGGCAGCATATTTCCCTCTAGCTTTTCCATTCCAAAAGTGGGACAAAGTTATTTCCAAAAGCAAAAGTCTCCACAGAGTAACCAGCACCCTCTTGTGTTCATGGTGCGCAGAGGCCAAACCCTGCGCTGGTAACTGGATAACTCTGGAACCTCACATTCACTGCTCACTGGACCTTCTCCTGCCCCAAATCTGACATGACAACAGGAACCTGAAGGCTCACCCATGTTCCTCCAATAGCTGGCCATTGCCCAGACAGGCAAGCAGTAATTAGCACAGTTACATGTACCTCACATGTTAATTTGCATGAACACCAGAAATCTTCGATCTGAACAACTTTTGCCCCAGTATTTCTTTGGAGCTGCCACCAGCTTTCCAGGAAGCATGGAAGCTTCTCAAAAAAGAGTTTTCACCATGTCTTCAACAGAAGGCAGAAAGTCCTCAGTGGGCTCTTCAAATCTCCAACACTTGTAAATTGCACAAGAAATAGTGCAGTAGCAATGAAATGACGTAAGTAGATCCAAAGCAGAACAAATGCACAGTTTGGCTAGGGTACAACACTAGTATATAAAAGCACAATTGATGCAACTACCAGTGGATCACTTCCCTTATTTCAAAAATGAAGAGGACTGCCACCCCCTAAACTGTCCATAAATTAAAGATTTTTTTTTTTTTAATTCATAGAATCGCCATCTTTTGCCTACAAAAAAGTAGCTTGAATACCATAACACCCAGACTGTATTGGTCTGTTCTTCAGGTGAGTTTAGTAATACAGTTTTCAAAAAAAAAATCTGTGCTCAAATGCAGAAAAATATCCCCCCCTGCTGGACTTTGTAAAGATGACTTAATTTCATGAGAATTAAATGAGAGGTGAGGTTATAATAAAACTATAGCTTGTACAGCATCCTCCATGGATATGGTGCACAAAAAGTTATAATCTCTCATTTGCCTTTATGCTTTTCATTATAGTGTTAATTTTAGTTGCATTTGGTTTAATACATCGGCCCATTGTGATCATTAGTCTCACTTCAGTGATCTCTATTTGGCAAGGATTTGCACATTGGTCTGAAGTGTTACCTGTTTTATGGATAAATGCAAGCAGACAACTGCCAATGTTGTCTCCCAAATTCACAACCAGAATTCAATTATACTTTAAACAACTCTGTAGATTAAAGAAGGCTTTATCTTGGCCTGGAAGATACTGAAGCAGGCACTTTAATGCTTAGTTATTGCATTTCTCAATTGACTCTGTGGGGTGGTTTCTTTAATTCCTTATAGATGTTATGAAAAGGCGATAAAAAGAAAAAAAGTGGCAAGCCTGAAAGGGAGAGTTCTAAAATTTTGTTGCAAATATTCCTAAAGTCACTGACTATTCTGAAGGTAAAAAAAAAGCTGAAAATGCATAATTGCTCTACAGATCTTTTTGGAAAAAGCAGATAAATTTCTAGCTGATACGACACAGAAGAGTGTACCTGAAAATCCTGTGCCATTAATTAACTCTAAATACTCTGGAAATTCAGTCAGGGGAAATGTACTTTGACCAGATCAGTGCAAATAGTCATGCCAGAATTCCAGCTCCAGGAAGAGGAAAATAAGTGCATCTAGTGTGACCTCTAGTGTGAATAAGACTGTGGTGAAGAATGGTAGGGTATAATGTATTTTCATATAATCATAGAATCAATCATTTGGGTTGGAAGGGGCCTTAAAAGGTCATCTAGTCCAACCGCCCTGCAATGAGCAGGGACATCTTCAACTAGATCAGGTTGCTCAGAGCCCTGTCCAGCCTGACCTTGAATGTTTCCAGGGATGGGCCATCTACCACCTCTCTGGGCAACCTGTGCCAGTGTTTCACCACCCTCAGTGTAAAAAATTTCTTCCTCGTATCTAGTCTGAATCTACCCTTCTTTAGTTTAAAACCATTACCCCTTGTCCTATTGCTACCGGCCCGACTAAAACGTCTTTCCCCATATTTCTTATAAGACCCCTTTAAGTATTTAAAGGCCACAATAAGATCTCCCCGGAGCCTTCTCTTCTGCAGGCTGAATAACCCCAACTCACTCAGCCTTTCCTCATAGGAGAGGTGTTCCATTCCTCTGATCATTTTTGTGGCCCTTCTCTGGACCTGCTCCAACAGCTCCATGTCTTTCCTTGCTGAGGACTCCAGAGCTGGACGCAATACTCCAGGTGGAGTCTCACCAGAGTGGAGGAGAGGGGCAGAATCACCTCCCTTGCCCTGCTGGCCACACTTCGTTTGATGCAGCCCAGGATATGGTTGGCCTTCTGGGCTGCGAGCACATTTTGTCAGCTCATGTCCAGCTTTTCATCCACCAGTCCCCGAAGTCCTTCTCGGCAGGGCTGCTCTCAATCCCTTCATTCCCCAGCCTGTATTGATACTGGGGGTTGCCCCAACCCAGGTGCAGGACCTTGCACTTCGCCTTGTTGAACCTCATGAGGTTCACACAGGCCCACCTGAGCTTGTCCAGGTCCCTCTGGATGGCATCCTGTCCCTCGGGCATGTCAACTGCACCACTCAGCTTGGTGTCGTCTGCAAACTTGCTGAGGGTGCACTCGATCCCACTGTCTCTGTCATTGATGAAGATATTAAACAGTACTGGTCCCAATACCAGTGGTGGTGGTCCCCCCTGAGGGACACCACTCATCACTGATCACCAACCGGACATTGTGCTGTTGACCACCACTCTCTGGATGCGACCATCCAGCCAATTCCTTATCCACCAAACAGTCCATCCATCAAATCCATATCTCTCTAATTTAGAGAGAAGGATGTTGTGGGGGACTGCAGTCAAAGGCCTTAGTGAAGTCCAGACAGATGACATAGTAGCTCTTCCCTTGTCCGCTGATGTAGTCACTCCATCATAGAAGGCCACTAGGTTGGTCAGGCAAGACTTGCCCTTGGTGAAGCCATGCTGGCTGTCTTGAATCACCTCCCTGTCCTCCATGAGCCTTAGCATAGCTTCTAGGAGGATCTGTTCCATGATCTTCCCAGGCACAGAGGTGAGGCTGACAGGTCGGTAGTTCCCAGGGTCCTCCTTTCTACCCTTTTCAAAAATGGGTGCAATGTTTCCCTTTTTCCAGTCTCTGGGGACTTCACCTGACTGTCACGACTTTTCAAATATCATGGAGAGTGACTTGGCAACTACATCAGCCAATTCCCTTAGGACTCGGATGCATCTCATCAGGTCTCATTTTGCTAGACCACAGGTTTGTTTGTCTACTTCAGACATTATTGAAGTGTGGTTTACTATCTTAATTTGGAGATCAAGAGAGCTGATGACAGTTCAAGAAAAAAATATTCCTCAAAGCTGCTAAAATACCATTTTTTTTGCCATTAAAGCAAGCCGTGGCCAAAAAATAAACCAAAGAACCTTTACAGAATCTAAGCCAACATAAACTTAAAGGAATTATGTGGATCTCTAACAAATTTGCAAGATCTAGGATTTTTTTCCACAGAAGTTCTTAGCTCTGATTTATATAGCTAAAAGCAACTTTTTTGTGTCATATCTAAGTGCCAAGTCTCTTGTTTGAAGGCAGTGATAAATTATTTTTTTTTACTGACGTGGAAAAAATATGCTTGGCTATATTAACTACACCTGAAAAAAACACCTTCTTTCTTCCTTCAAGTTAATCTCTAATTAGGAGATGACTTCTGAAGTATCTACTTTGTGCCCCAGTCCTCTGTTATTTAGCATAATAAATTTTGCTTTCCTATGTTAAAAAGCAGTACAGAAAAAAACCCACAACTGGTATATGTTAATCTAAACTGAGTAATCAAAGGATACATTCATAATGCTGTATCTTTAGAAAGGTAGTCTAAAGAACCAAAGGAAAGAAAACAACTTTTGAGGGCAAGAGGTGCRATCTAACAAGAAGAAGGGCTTTTTGCCAGGAAGCTTGCAGAGGGATGCCTGTCAACAGCTAGCTCTGCTGAAGACTCAGGAGGCCAGGATTCACAGAAAGCAGCATGAGAAGAAACTGCTCCTCTTCCTTGGCAAATCCCTCACCCAGAGGGAAACAGTCCCTGTATATACATACAGGAGGCACTACTGTGCTCTGAAGTACAGTGGCAGAAATCTAGAGCCCCCAAGCTTTTAGAGCGTTCAGGCCAAACACGCAGTTGGTGTCTGAGAGCAGGCTGGACCATAGCGCTGGTATGGCTGTGTAGGCACAGTTTTTCCTGGCTGAAGCCGAGATGCTGCTTAAGAGGAAGCCCCACTTCTACTTCTCCTGCCCAGCTCAGATGGGTGGGAGATGGCGCTGGCCTTCCAGCCATTAGTGCTTAGCTCAGGCTGTCCCTGAAACAGCAGGGTATTTACAAGCGCCCCCTGCCCCAGCACAGTGGTGATGTGCTGTGCCTTGGTTTGTACCCTGGCAGACCACAAGGTTTGACATGCACCTGGCGTAAGTGTCCCTCTGCATGCTCTCAGCCCCTTGGTAGCTGCACAGAGCATGAAGTCCATCTCAAGAGCAACAGGGGCAACTGGGCAGTTACAAGCAAATGCTGGGGAGACCGTGCAAGGTGGCTGCTGATATGGTGAGTACTGTGGCCTGGATGCATGTTTTGCAGCAAGGGGTGCAGAGCTTCCACTTGTCCCGGCAGCAGCAGTGGCGTGTAGGCAACTGGCAAAAAAGGCACTGGATTTCACTCTCCTGCTGCAGAGGAGCCTTAGCTTCTGGAAACACCAGATGCTGCTGCAGGTGGGAATGCAAAGCAGATGGGGGTGAGGGAAGAGCAGGATGTCTCTGGTCCTATTCACGCTCTTTCCTTTGATCTCAGAAGCACATTTTGACTTGCCCACCTGTAAGTTCTGGCTATTGCTTTTGCAATAGTGATTTCTCCTAACGAGGTAGGCAAGGGTTAGGAGGGAAACCACGTAATAACACAGCAAAACTATAATAGCAATATGCGTGCACGTGTCGATCAGCCCAACATAAAGTACAAAAACTGGATAATCAATAAAATGAACTTGTAAGAGCACAATGGGCTTGGGCTGGCTTCAGCCCACATATTCCTACCTAGTGACTGGGGATGCTCATCTCCAGCCCCCACTGACTTGATGGCCTCCCGTCAAATCCCTCCAGTTTGTCAATGTATGGAGAGCCCAAAGTGGACACAGTACCCAAGTGAGGTCTGACACACACTGAGCAGAGGGGGATAATCCCTTCTCTTGCTCTCTGGACTGAGCCCTATTCACACTGCCCCGGGTGCTGCTGGCCTTTGTTGCTGCCTGGGCACAAGGCTGTTCCCTGCTCAGCTCACTGCCCACCAGGGCCCATGGCCCATCCATGGCATAGTCCCATCACAGCCATGTTGGGGCTGCCAGGCAGAGGCAGAACAGTTACCCAGACGCTGGGTAACTGCTCACATCCATGTTCCCCACCTGTCTCAGGCTGGATCCTGTGTCTGGAGTGGGGAGTTACTTCTCAACCTTGCAATTAGTAGCTGAAAGAAGGAGAACCACAGCTTATAGAGAAGCAAGCACCTGCTTTCATTTCACAGTTAACCTCAGAGTAGAGACTGGAGATTCATTCTCTCCTTCTTGTGAGAAGATGACCTTAAATATTTTTGCCTCAGTTTTGCATCAGAACACTCCTTCATACGTGACACACTGTACTGCAGTGTTTGACATACCTGTCCTTTTTCCATTTCCATGACCATATCTGCCCGAGTCTGAGAGGAGTAAGAGCAGAGAGGGTGGTCTATCCAGAAATGCATCTGTCAGACACTCTGTATCTGCCTCTTTTGTGGTCACTACACTCTTCTGAACACAGCTCTAGAAAGCAAAAGCATGTGCACTGAAGTGACTTCTCAGAAGTAATAAAACCAGAAGCAAAGCCCACCTTAAACCCTATACCAGTTTTCTTCTAGACTCTGTTCTGATGCCCTGTTCTCTGTAATGTCTGCTGCACTGACTGGAAATGCTTTGGAAAATGGTATCTCAGTCAGCGTATTTCAGAACTTAGAGTCTACACCATCAGGTTTCAGCTCACCTTGAAGAGTAAACAGTTCCAGATAGAGCTGTGATAACACAAGTGCAAAATGGGACACTGACAGCATTACCCGTATCAGGTGTTAACAAAAAACATTTTTCTTCATTGCACATTTGTCCTGAGAGTCCACAGCAAAACACAGACTGTGGGATGAGCTGGGTTGAGCAAGCAACA
The DNA here is from genome assembly GCA_035582835.1 of Phoebastria nigripes. Classification (NCBI taxonomy): domain Eukaryota; kingdom Metazoa; phylum Chordata; class Aves; order Procellariiformes; family Diomedeidae; genus Phoebastria; species Phoebastria nigripes. The sequence continues at coordinate 334,047 of JAYKAV010003083.1, read as the reverse complement.
GTCTGTTTCCAGCCCCACCAGAAATCCCATTGAGCTAAGAGCATTGCTCTTAGAGCCTGTGCTTAATGTGTGTGTGGAGGGCAGATGGTTAACATCTGCTGTGAATTTTATTTTGTGAATTTTGTCACCAAACTTTTGGGAAGCCTTCCAGTAGGAAAACACTGCCATAGTATCTTAAGCACTCAGAAACTCTTTGGCTTTTCACAGATGCAGTAACACATTAAGGAAAAAGGATCAGCAGCCCCCACCTGTGATGATCCTCTGTCCATCTCCATACCTGTGGAGCTATCTATGGGCACTGGTGACTCCTCAGCTGAGGGATTTAGAAGGCAAGCGATCTCCTTTCCAAATACTTCCATGCAGTTGTTAATAAGGAACTCCACCAGCACTTTCACCTGCACACATAAAACCACTGATTTCAATCCAAAGGGCAGAAAAAGCATCAAACAGCCTTTCTGACTCCTGACCCTTTCTTATGTGCAGAAAGCTGCAGCCATGTCGCTGCTCTTATGAAAAGCTCCTCTACAAGCATTCAAGAGAGGAGGCAGCAAGGTACCTCTCAACAGGAATGCTCTGTTTGGCCCAGATTGGTGTAGCTGGTCGGTAAATTCAGCATATCTTGTCTTTTACCTCTATCAGCACCTCCAGCGGGAGCAGGTTCTCCTCACTCAACATATTTGGTCCAATGCAGATGGCAAGATTGCTGGAGTCCATCCTGCTTGTTGATGAGTTTTGCCTGATGTGGTGCAGCAGAGACAGCAACTGCTTGAGGATGAGGAGATTGGCTCTAGGCAATTTGTCAGCCACCCTAAGGGAACATGAACATAATGTAACACCACTGCAGCGGCTGCTACTTCTTTAAAAGTGTGTATTTCATTAAACTTGTAGAAATGACATGACTTCTAAAGAGAGGAAAGCATGTGCTTTTTCCATGACTTAGCAGCACTACCATTCAAAAATCACCAACAGCAGCTCAGTAGTGGGTTAACTGTAAGATCTGCACTGACATGCTAGCATTACTGAAGCCCATGTCTCTGAGGAGATCAACATTAATAAATCATRGTACCAAGAGAAATCAGCAGCCTTTCCTAAGGCAGATGAAAGCCTGCAGTTGTATTGTGTAGCTTTCAAGGTACTCTAAGCCAGCTTTCAAATCTACTTTTCAGGAAGGAAGCTTGGTGGTGTTTGCCAGCTCCCGGTTTCACTCAAGCCCCCTCAAAGGAAGACTTGTTGTCCATGCCTGATGGACAGCAGAGGGACTACCTTCACTAAGACAGTGCAACTGCTGGCCACTTCTTACAAGAGTCATTTTGTGGAGCAATCTCAAGTGCTTTAGGGAATTCTTCTGGCTAAAGAAATGCTTTTCTGTGCCACTTTCCCCCTAAATGCCACTCCACAGCAGCAATAAACAGCTGTCAGAACCAACAGGATATTACAGGAAACTATCAATTTGCAGGGAAGTCCCAGGCCTCTACCAGTCCCTCCATATCAGTGGCACTACTTGCAAAACTTACTCTTCAGTTCTTCCAATCTCTCCTCCTTGCTCAGCTTCTCCAAGGGTCACATCCAGTCCTTGATAGAGGTCAGTAAGCAAGGTTTTCAAGGGGATGTTTCAGAATAAGTCCTGCAATACCAAGAGCTTCAGATAAGGCTTTGAATGCTCCCTCTGATATCACACACAACATCCCAGTGACCCTGGCTTGGAGGAAGCAGGTTGGTTTCAGTGACCTTCTCTCAGAGCTACCCATCAATGCTGACAGAGCAGGCAGCTGCTGGGGTATGGGCCAAGCAAACTCACACTAGCCTGCTAACAGGACTCCCCGCTCGTCTCTACGCTCTGCTCTCCCCTGAATCTCAGTGTGCCTCGCAGAGGAGAACACTCAGGAGGAGCATGAAGTGAGCTTCCCATGGGCATGCCAGAAACCAGGGGCACAACAAGAGGAACAGGAAAGGAGACAGAGAAGAAAAACACCAAACTTGGAATTGTAAGTGAGAAACAGAGTTTGGCTACACTGTGGCTTTAGCATGGGCTCCTGGCTAGGTCAAAGCCAGTCTCTGAAGTGGGACCTGCAGCGTAGCAGGGAGCTCTTGCAGCCCGAAATGCGAAGAATTCACCTTTGCAATCACTGCCATAAGGTGCACAGTTTGGCTCTCCTGGTCAACATCCCCTCCTGTGTCTAGGCCCTCCTTCAGCTCCCAGTGTGCTTTCTTGCTGGCAGCTGGTCCGAACATGCCCTCAGCTGATGGCCCTTTCATGTACAATATACCCATGAGCTACTGTGGGAAACATGGGCCGGGGTGGGAGAATGGGGACTTTAATGAAGATAGGCCCTGTGGCATGTAAACCTCTCCTAGAGACAGAAGCAAGATTGGATGGGGAGGTGCACTCTGGTTTCACTGGGATGGGATCTAGGCATTGCTCCAGGAAGATCACGTTGGGAGAAGCCTCATCTTCTGCCAGCATGGAAGTAATTTTGTGCTGGTGAACTCCCCTCACTGCCATGAAGACAGTCCTGCTTCCTTCCTAGAGAGAAATAGGGCACAGGTCAAGCCCTCATGCCCAATTCTCTCCCTGTCCCTTCCCACGCAACCAAGCCAGGATGTGTCCCACGCAGAGACTGCTTAAAAGGGGAAAAAAGCCTGCCTTTTGGAAAAACTCCCCATGGGGGAGGTTTCTGATGCTGAGAAGAGGTCTTTGAAGGGTTTCTGCGAGACCACAAAGATTCATGCAAAAGACCAGATCTACTTCTCTTATTCACGGCTCTGGGTTTTCTCCTCTGGAGCTTTCTTCCAACAGAAGTGGTCTGGGCCAGATGAACCCCAAGATGTGGCTCCTGCCATGTTTAGGCTGTGACCTAACCTGCAGGCCATGGCTGTCAGAAGTGTGTGCTGGGAGGTAAACACCCAAATCACCCGTCTCCTGAGGTCCATGGTATCTTTCCTAGGAATGCTGCCTTTCAGGAGAAGCCTGAGGGATGGGTACTCCCTCGCCAGGCTTGCTTGCCTGGATCAGCAGGGAGAATGTGCCATCTGCTCCACAGCCACCAGAGGCTGGACAAAGGATGCCCTTCTGCAGCCAGATCCCAACTGCCCTGGCACATCTGCAGCAGTAGAGGTCTGTCACAGAGCAAAGGGACAGGGTAGCACCTTCCTTCTCTTTGTGGTTTCACCTGCTGCAAATGAAAACAAAAATCAGTTTAAAAAAAACAGGTGAGTGCTCTCCTACCTTCCCCTGTGTGCCATGCAGTCCTAAGCAGTGCAGCAGGAAAAGCAGGGAGCAAACAGTTGAAACTGCAGCTCAGACTCAATGGCATCTGTGGCTCCTGAAAGCGAGTGTGCCATGACAGACTGTCCCAGATCTCACCCTGTCCTGCTGATGTTCTTCTCCAGGGTGTTGACAGCAGCAGAGGCTGTGTGTGCTCAGAGAAACAAGTTCAGCTGCTGCTGCCAAGAAGGCTTCCTTGCTCTTGCAGGAAACATCCTCACTCAGGGTGCCAGAGCTCTGTTGCAACACTCCTGGGAGAAGTAAGCACAGCTCCTTCTGCTGAGGAACATGGACCCAGCTGGCTCCGAGGACCAGAGCTGAGGGAGACACCACCTGTAGCTACCAGCACTGTCCTCCCTGCCACTAAGCGCAAAGGAGAGAGGTTGTTTTGGTGGGAGGGACCCTCTGAGGGCTCAGTTCTCTCACTCTGCCATGTGCTGAGGGCTGTGACTTGCTCTGCGTGAAGGGCAGCAGGCAGCATGAGTTCAGCTGAAGGGGAGGAAAGATGGCCGCTCCTCAGGTTCTTTTTTAACCTCTCCTGGCAGAAACCACCTTCACTGCCAGAGGGGACCAGCAGAGGACACTGCATGCTGTCAGCCTGCAAGAAGCACATGACGGTTACAGAGCGGCCCCTCAGCAAAAAAAGGCCACCAGCGAGCTGCCTCGGCCAGGCGCAACCTGCCGGAGGGAGGGAGGGAGCACGCCCAGAGGCTTCCTGTGGCCAGCCAGAAGTCCCGCCCCTTCAGTCATGTGTTCTGTTGTGATTGGCTGCCAGGACCAGCCACCCCTTCCAGTTTACCCGGTGGTACATCAAAATAGGAAGTCCCTCCCCTCTATGCACAGCGAGCTGCCATTTTGTTTCAGCCACCATTTTATGGCAGGGAGCTGCCACTGTCCTGCTCTGCGATTGGCTGGTTGCTGCTCTACCCATGTGGCCTGTGGCCTCCCTCTGACTGTCTTCCTGCTTCCTTTGGAGCAGGAAATGCTCTGATATGGAAATATATACATTCATTTACAATGCTTGCAATATAGAAGTAGATATATAAAGGAGTGTACAAATATGTATAAGTATATATTTTATTTATTTATACATAGATACACTAGTTTTTATATATATGTCTACATTTATATACTTATGCATTGGTATATGTATATATGTATATGCATTTGTAAAAATACAGACGTTAAATACATATATATCTGTAAAAGCATAGGTATGAAGTAGATAAAACATCTTTTACTAACAGCTAATGGGATGAATAATAAAGTTTTCATGTGAATAAAAAGTAATTAAATAAAAGTAAAAGGCAGGTTTGACCTACACACGCACTCGCATGCACACACTGTGTGGCTGCAGAAGAAGCATCAACACGTCAGGGGACACCAGGAGAGGGAGCATGGACCCCTCCAAGGAGCCGACCAAGGGGGCCTTTTGGATCAGTAGGAGGACTGGGGTGTTGCGGAGCTTTTCAGCTCAGACCATGATTATTTTGGGGCACAGAGGAGCCGCAGGCAGGATGGTGGTAATAATGGAGCTGGTGGGGCTTTTACTTCTGGGGCCTTGGCTTTCAAGCCAGCAAAACAGGAAAAACTGTTACAGCAAAGTGCTAATTAGGAAGGCTAAATGAATTTTACATTGCTTCAAATGGCTTGTTGGCAAGGGGTTACAGGAATGAAAGGGCCCTTAACTGCAGACTGGCCCACATGAGCCAGTGAATGTCTCACCTTGGGGCAGAAAGTGACCTCAGGAGTTAATATATGCATCACCCTCTTGTCCAAGGAGAAAAAGGGTTGGGGGATCTTTAAGCCAACAGCAGTCTTAGATATGCCAAGAGCAGTTTCCTCCTTTTACATAATGAGTATTATTATGGTGTTAAGGATGTCAGGAAGGTATCTGGGGTGAGAAATCTTTGTGGGCTTTGTCATACACTGTGTAACTATGGCCATAGCTGTAAATATTATTTACAGCTCTGTTATCGCATGACTGTGCAGTTAACTTGGGGACAAGGATAAGGTGCTCCGGCTGCAGGCTGCTGTGCAGGTCTGGGGAGTTTTTACAGAGGCACAAGACCCTGGCTATTAAAAACCAAACTGATTTTTTGGCTACGATTTTCTGTGAGACGTGTAAGGTCTGTAAAAAAACATCATGAATGTAAAGGCTGGAAGTGTGCAATGAGCTAGGAACAGATCTATAATGTAAACAAGCACCRGTGATCAAAAATCATGCCCGTGATCAAAAATCCAGGAGCAGGGGAGGGTTATATTGTCTATGACATGGAACATATGCAAGAAACTGGGACACATTTCCCAAACTACATTTTTACATGGAGATAGTCCTGGATGACCCTTCAGCTGAAGAAGGGGCAGAAAAGAAAACTGAAAGAAAATGGGAGTTTAAAGGGGACACATCTCGTGCACTTTAAGCAACTTTTCAGTTGTTTATTGACACAGAGTTCAGGGCTACGCTTTCCTAGCTCACAGTGCCAAAGGCTTTGATGGCTATTTTATTGTTAATCAGTTTCTGAAGGAAAAAATGGATGTAGAATTAATCACCCAAGGTGGTAAACTCATGTGTATACATGTAGCCAGCCTGCATATACGTTTCATAGAGTCTTTAAATTTTTTACGCACAAAACCAAGCAGTCTCCCCCACACTTTGGGTATTGAGAGCTGCAAAGGTTATTTACCCCATTTTTTCAAAACTGCTGAAAAGGACCACCTAAAGAGAACATGTTTTAACACATTTACGGGCACATGAGTGGGTCGCTATGACAAAATGAGCTGGGGAGCTTGCAGAGTGCTTAGCCAGGACCAAAATGCCTACACTGTTGATCCCCAGAGATGTGCTTTTTGGCAGCAGCATAAATGCCATTTGTCTGTATTACAAAGCAGCCCCCAATGAAAAGCTATATTGCTGTCATTTTACTAGCCTCTATCCCTTCATCAACAGAACAAAACAATACCCTCTTGGGCACCCCAAAGTTATTTTTGAGAATTTTGACACAAGCTGCAGAATATACCTCCAACACCCGCACCATATACCACAGGGATGCCTTGAACACCATGGAGACCACTGCTAGCCTGGCCTCTATAATAATCCACATACATGGATGGGTCAAAACCTTTCTCAGATCTTTCATTCTAGACACCCTGATGTGGTCTCCCTTTTCAAGCAGAGGCACAGATTCTTTAATTCTAAACACACTCCCATATAGGGTTTTACAAACCCTCACAGGGTTTGAAGGGTTCGCATCCACCTGTTGGGCTCTGATCACTCTGCAGAAGTGATGACTGTTGTTCTTTATAAATGCCAACAACACATCAATGCAGCAAAAAATGTTGCGTGCTGTAAAATATCTCCACCTCTTGGTTTTGAGTGGCCTGTTAAAATGCTCTGTGACAGAGGCTTTTACTTCATTATTTGCTAAAAAAATGGTGAACATTAACAGCTTATTCAAAGGTTGGTTTAAAAATTCTTTTGTTGGGTTGGTTTGTAATTTCTGAGGCTAGCACTCCCTGATAAAAATTGTTGTAAAAGCCCCGGCTATTTCAGAACCTGTTGTCATGGTTTAACCCTAGCCAGCAACTAAACACCACGCAGCTGCTTGCTCACCCCCCCGCCTCCAGTAGGATGGGGGAGAGAATCAGGAGGGCACAAGTAGGAAAACTCATGGGTTGAGATAAAAACAGTTTAATAATTGAAATAAAATGAAGTAGAACAGTAATAATAACAGTGATAACAACAACAATAATAGAATATACAAAGCAGGTGATGCACAATGCAGCTGCTCACCACCCACCGAACCGACACCTAGCCCATCCCGAGACGCAAGAGCCCCCCCTTCCYAGACCACGCCTCCTAATTATATACTGAGCATGACGTCACATGGTATGGAATACCCCATTGGCCAGCTGGGTCAGCTGCCCCAGCTATGCTCCCCCCCTCCCAGCTTCCCATGCACCTGGCAGAACATGGGAAGCCGAAAAGTCCCTGGTGCAAGCGACAGGCAACATCCGAAACATCAAAGGGCCATCAACATTCCTCTCATACCAAACCCAAAACACAGCACCCCCCAGCTACTGGGAAGAAAGTTAACTCTGTCCCAGCCAGAACCAGGACACCTGTTTTGTCTTGTAGACCAATGGCCCGGGAATGCTTGGATAATATGTCTGTCACCATTAAGTTGCCATGCTGTTGTGTTTGGAAGACTGTTGCATGTCCACCGCCTGCCACTGTGCATCCTCCTCTGCCACAATCACCTTAATTCTTTTAAAGTGTTTTCCTGCTGCCTTGTGTAAGCTGTAAGAGTCCTGGTTTGCAAGCCAGGCTGCTCCTCAAATCGGCAATTCACCTTTTAGCAGCTTCAAAAAGGACATTTATACCCCCACAGCTTCCCACCTCCTCAGGAGCATCACAGATGTCTTTTAACAGAAGTGGTGGTGTAGACATGTCTACTGACATGCCACTACTAGATGTGTACAAAATATAACACTGGACTATAATTTTAGCACAAATACAGAGAAGGTTTATTAACAAGGTGTGAGGGGAGTTGGTTGCTGGTCAGGGTTCTCCAGGCTTTTTCCTTTTTTGCCATTGACCACCACTGTCACTTCCATACCCATTCTTTTTCTTTGGCTGCTGCTGGCTTGGACAGGAACACCAGCAGGTCACAGCACGCTTCTGACTTTCCATGCTCAGACTGCCAGCCAGAGTTTTTTGAAATGTTCAATAGGGTCATCAACCTTATAGACCTTACAGGAAGCACATATAGCACCAGCCTGCAGCCTGTCATGGTCTTACAGGTTGCTGTAAGATCCACCAGAACCATCAGCAAAGGGAGCTCCTCGCCCACCATCTGCCCTCTCTGTGCCACACCTTGAAATGTAATTTGTGGTTCACAGACCCACCAACTGCGTCTTTGGGTTGGTGTGGGCTTTTTTGGGAATCCCGTAGGCTCCTACCAGCCAATCACAGTGGACAAGAAGAGGGGAGGGACTTCTGGGACAAAGTTTGGCTGCTGCGTGGTCCTTCTGTTGTTCCCAGTAGTGCCTGCACTGGAGAAGGCATTCCCCACCATGCAAAACAGGCAGGATCTCCAACCTCCCATCCAGTCAATTACCACATACAAAACAGTATTTGCCATTTACTAGGGAGGAATTAAAAGGGCAATACTTGAATGCTTAATAAGTATTTATATTTTCATTTCCGATCTGGTTACAGCTGCCACTGCAGACAGACCACGTGGAAGGGCTCCAGGCAGGTCCCACACCCCTTCTGCACAATCTTGCCAAAATCGTGGGTACAGCTGCTGGCTGCAAGAGGAAGGGCACAAATAAGCATCTCCTCCAACTGGCTATCCATGGCTGCCAGGCTATTTCCCAGGTAAAGACACTGTGTGAGGAGCACCGAGTTCCCCTGGGCATGCATGGCCTCATCTTTTGGCTCCTCAACAAATGGCCACCCCCACCAACTATGGCAGAGCAGGGTCCCCAAGCCCCCACTTGCCATGGCACAGGAGCAGCTTGTTGCTTACTCAAGAGCGAACAGGAGTGAGACTTAAGGCTGAGCAGTCTTAAGTGTCCCATGGCTGCAGGACCACTTTTTCATTTGCACATAAGTGCTGTGCTCARACATCATCGCAACAAGGGTTGTCAGCTTCCCAAGGGAAGGTAAGCTGGGAGCCAAGGTGGACCCCCATACAGGCAGTGCCCTCACCAATGGGGCACAGCTGGGTGGTGGTAACGGGGTCCATCACCGGTCCCAGAGAAGGCAAGTGGTGAATCAGGGCCAGAATCCATCTGGGGAGTGCAGTCAGAGGAGATGGGGCTGGAGATGGGACTGGAGACAAGCTACAACATCCAGACAAGGGGTCCATGCAGGAGACAAGATGCCTACAGCATAGGTCTGAGCTGCCTCCAGGAGACAGGGCTGGGGAATGAAGGCCAATGCCTGAGCTGAAACGGGGCTCACACAGGTGGGGTGACGACTCGGGGGGTGGGTGAAGGCCCCGGGTAAGGCTGCTCAGGTCCCTGAGTCCCTTTTTGTGCAGCCTCCCTTCCCAGCAAGGGGTGTCATCACACCTTGCAGAGATCTAGGTGTAAAAGTGACTTGCTGGGGGTTGTAAGGGGTCACAGATCCTCTAGCCAGGCAAAGTATAGCTGTGTGCTCCAAATTACTTTATAAAAAGAAATCCAATCCCAAAAATTGAATAATCCAGCCTCCCATTCATCCCAGTTAAGCTAACACACTCATTTAGACGAGAGACAGTGGCTGCTGAGAAATTTATTCCGATACAACACTGCCACCTCTTGTTCATCTGCAGATTTTATTTTGCCCAGCTCCAGCCTGTGGTGGATCCACCACCAGCACAAAGACATAAAGCCCCCACTACTTCTGTTAAACTGAAACCTTGCAAGGAATAGCAACAGAGTGGATGCAACATCATGTACTTCCATACAATTTACAAATAGGTAGAAAGCCTGAAAACATCCACAGACACGTTATATCAGTGTTGACTGGCACATTAACTGTTTTCTCTGGTAACTCAAAGAATGAGGTACCAAAAGAAAGGGAGGGGGGGGAACCAACAAAAAAACCCAGAACCTAAGCAGCAGCAAAACCCACCCCAGCAGAAAATGTCATGGGATTTTTCCAGGGAGTGTGAAATGTACTGTGTCCATGCAACGCTATCTTCAAACTCTGAGACTTCTCCTGATGTGAATCTCAATTGTCTTCTCAGTACTAGTCCCATCTTCTACCGCAGAGGCTGCCACCCAAAGGCATACATTTTCCTGATGCTGGTTAATGAAGAGCAGCACCTGTTCTGCCTCCACCAGGGACACCAAGTCTGTGAATTTTGTGGAAACCTCCTGGAGAAGACTTGACTGCAGATGAGCAATGTAAGTTGATCATCTTTGTCTTTGAGTTTCTGACTAGGTTTCTGGGAAGAGGTTCAGAACGCACTAGAAGAAGGTGGACCAGAAGAAGGTGGATCACACTCTGTGCTAGCAAGTAAAACATGGGGAAAGTCCACAGAAAGCAGGGGGAAGAGACAAACAGCACAATCCAGCTGGACCACTTTGTCCCGCTGCTTGCCATTCAACTAGCTCATTTGGTTGGGGTTAGACTAGTGACAGAGATGGGTTTTCTGCATGGGTTCCTTGATTTCTAGCACTATATTTAATTTTTATTTCCTTCAGGCAGATTTAGAGATCAGTGATAAATAACATCACCTTGAACTAACACTTTTTTGCTGTGCTTTTTCATGATGTCTCTCTGTGTTTCAGTCCTGGTGTGTACAGTAGTTGAGAAGGGGTGTGATGCATTTAGCCAGACCCAGGTGCCTGGGAGCTGCCAGAAGCCCCAGAAGCTGATGAGGAGCCCAGGCCCACAGCAGTGATCCCTTGGGCAGTGGGGCCAGCAGAAGCTGCTGGTCAACCCACTGTGCAGAAAGAAGGGACCTGCCAGCCAGTCTGTCAGAAGTAGTTTTCTTTTCACATCTCTTTCCAGCTGGAAGATCCAATTAAAAACAAAATTATAATCTTGAAATGGAGTTGCCAGCAGGCAAGCAGGTTTACCATGGTTGAGTCCTAATGGGCTAACACTTGAGGCAGCTGGGTTTTTGTACTTCATACTCAATAAACACATTGTTTCTGAACCATAGGATTGAGTCCAAACTTTCTTACAGCCCTCTCTGCTGTCTAAACCCAAGATGAACCCTCAAAAGCTGTGGTGCTTGTTTTGGATGCTCAGCTAAGTGGTGTGTAGGGCCCATCTTGGAAGTGTTAGTATGTTCCCTGGCCCCATCACTGATGTTGACTAAGACAGCTTTGCTTTCTGTTCTCATAGGTGCCCCAATCCAGCCACAGGGCTCCATTAGCTTTTCTCCAGACTTTTAGAGTCAGCAGAGGCACAGGGTAGTCCAAGAAGCGTTTGTTCCTGAATAGTCTTTCCACAACAGGTCAGAATCATGGCAATAGGCATTTGGTCTCTCCACAAGCTGCTCTGGGAGGCTGTCCCCCTTTCTGCTGTCTGCAAAACTGCCCTCCTCTTTCATCCAGCGATCTGTTGAGGAATGTGTCCTTGATGTTGATCTCATCACTGACCTTGATGAATGCCCACAGAGAACTGGGTAGGAGCTGCTCTGCCCCCTCTCTCTTTCTTTTTGGTGCATAAAAAAGCGATACCTGCAGAACCCAGACCCTTTGCAAAGAAGATGTGAAGCTGAGACTGCTACAAGGCCACGTTAAGTTCCTGTTGAGCTGCATGGTCCTCAGCTATGTGGTAGGACCCAACTCTTCCACTTGGGCCAAGAGAGCCTGTCCTGGTGCATGGGGCTATACCTCCCCAGAGCATTTCCCTGTGTTGAACCGCATGGTTCACTTTGGACCATTGTCCAGGTCATTAATGAAGGTGTTAAATGGTATTGACACCAGTGTTGCCCCTGGGGTACACCACTGACAACTGGCCTCCAGCTGTCCATCTCCCACAGCAGCTGTGGGTGCATCCTGTCAGGCGCTGGGGTGCATCCTGCAGAGGCTGCTGGGGACTGGGACCATTCAGGGACGCCCCCAGGGTGGCAGGGCAGAGCCTCACAGCCAGACCCCTCCTGTCCCAGAGGGAGCAGGGCAGCCCAGGGAGCATCAGGCACCTCCCCAGGGATGGGCATGGGCATGGGCATGGGCCAAGGCTAGGCTGGCACATCAGCCTGTGGGGCCCATGGCTGAGCAGGACAGGGCTGCGGGGAGCTGGAGACCGGCACCCTATGGCATCAGTGGGGCATGGGCTGAGGGCCCCAGGCAGGGCTGAAATGGGGTCCTGGGCAATGGGCAGGGTGGGGAGAAGCCCTGGGGGGGCAGGAATGGCCCTTGAGGCCCATGGTTGCCCTTGAGGACATTACAACCTCCTGTTCGAAGGACACTGGAGACCCCCAGAGGTATAGGCACTCCCCTGCTTCTAAAACACCATGACAGAATGTGTCCAAACCCCTCAAAAGGAAAGGTGAAATCAAGACATCTTTTAAATGAAAAACGGTGTCATCTCATGTCATTGATTTTAGAAGTGAAAAATATGCAAATGCCACCTCTATTCTGACTGTTATAGCACAGGTTTCCCTCCTCACCTGCTTTTTTCAATCTGTATGATAGAATTAACTGTAATGTAATGTAAGTGGTCATGAGCATAATCAAAGCAATAAGAGCCCTCAGGCTGGTGCGCACACTCTTGCAGAGAGTATTCTCATAGTGACAGCATCATGCAAGTGAACCACAAATCCCAATTTCCTTGTTAAGTTAGGTTTTAGATTTATAATTTTGATCTTTATTTAAACCACATTTGTAATTTTGAGCACTATGATCAGGCAAAACAAGAACTATAAAATTAACACACAAGCTGAATCATTCTTGATATATTTTAGTCCAGTATTTCATGTTTCAGTCCAATTTTGTGTAAATAAACCTTCAGTAAAAATGTTACATGTTGAAGTGATCTACGCTGGACCGGGTTCATTGAGATGGCTGTGGTACCTGGGGCTGGACTTGGTGCTGAGGGGACCACTGAAGAGCCAGACTACGCGCTCCATGCCTGAAAGCATCCAGCACCTAAATATAAGTCCTTTTTATTGTAGGGGTGGGGGGAACCAAACCCAGATGCTACAAAAATTATTTCATTATTCCACAAGAAATCAAGAGTAAATGCCTCTACAGTGTCTCTGGGAAATACCATAAAGACATCCAGAAGCACAGTTAACAATTTACAAAACCTAACACACACCTGCAGCCCTGTGAATGCACTATCACACCTTTCCCCCGCAGGCCAGCACCCACCCACAGGCACAAAAATTGCAGTCACAGCTGGTCACTGTCTCTGCCTGGAAGATCCCACTGCTCCATCCTGCTCACTTCACATCCCTTTCTCTTTGTAAAGTCCTCCCTGAACGGTGTTCCCACCATTTGCACTGTGGCTCCTGCCCTACTTTAACACTCCCCTCCTGCCCCCACACAACATACAAAGCCCCCCAGATCGGTACTACCTTGCCCGTGCATGGCATCCCCCAGCCCCATGGCCCCATCCTCTCCACCAGCCTTCACACTCTCTCTGGATGTTTCCAGCTGCCATTTATTTTCTCTTTCTCTGGGCTAAGAAGAGCTCATCCCTGTCCTGGAAAATAATAATAATAACAACAACAACAACAATAATAGTAATAATAATAATAGTAATAATGATAATAAAACRAACAGTGGCATGTCTCTTTTTGCAGTCAGTTTTTCTGTACCTGTTTCAGCCAGGCTTGCTCGTATGCTCTTACTCTTCGGGAGTAAAGCAAGTGCCTTACAGAAATCTCCTTTTTCTCACAAGTCTCTGGGTTTCTCACCTAAATTTTTGCTCTCCTCAGCACCAAATATGAAGCCTGTTTGGAGGAGTGTTTTTCCACCATGTCTGCCTTGGCCCATGCAGCCCCTCAYGCTGGTAGAAATAAGAGCTGATTCTGGCACAGACACCCACAGATGAATTGTGACCCAGGGAGAAACAAGAAGTTCCTTCAGTGGTCCCTCTTTTATGGGAATAAAAAGCAAAGCAGCAAAGATGATCCAGCCCACAGTGTTTGCCTGCCCTGCATTGCCTCCCCAGCCTGGTCCCTGCAACTGGGATGAACCCTGCCCTCTGCCAAGGGAAAACCTGAGGTCCGAAGTGTCTGCGCTCATCACAGTCCCTCTGGGCACCCGTGGGGCAGGGAGCAGCCATCGGCCAAGCCAGCACCAGAAGACATGAACCTCAGTTTCCAGCCCTGTCCTGACCTGGTTGACAGCCTGGCTAAAGAACGCAGTAATGCAGGTGGTTGCAGTAATTTTGGAGTGACCCTCAGCCTCTCCCTCTGAGTGCTAGGGATTCCCGTGTGTGAAATTAAAAATTCTTCCAAAACACTGTCATCAGAACAGTGACTTTATTAACAGAGACAAACAAAGGATTAAAACACGTTATGAGTTTGCTGAAACACACAGTGTACCTGTGGAGGACAGACATATTTATATACATCAGTTCATTGTAGAAATGTGAGCATTTGGTCTAGATGACTAGGATATCCCCTGGTAGTTTGCAATGGATCCAGACAGCTTTCTCTCCGTGGTGGCTCTGGTAAAGCAACTGATTTCCCCCCAGCCCCACCCCAGCCAGGCTAGCGCCAGACCGCTGAATGCCACCGGTATCTCATGTGGGACCTTCTCCAGYGCAGGGTGAGCCACGGTTGGAGTCGGCCTGAAAACGGTGAAACCCCGCCTGAAACCCTGCGCGCCGCTCCCTCTGGGGTGTGCCGAGTTGGGCCCTCTCAGCTGCGGGGCAAGAAAAAGGGGGTCAGGGTGCTCTGAACACATCGCCCCCGCCCCCCAACCACCCAGGGGATCCCCTTGCCCCGGCCCCTCCAGCCGGCAGCGGGTGGATGTTCCCCGCCTCGAGAAGGAGCTGGGCACCCCGGGGCACGGCACGGGGCCAGCCCCGCTCCCGGGCACGGCTCAGCACGACTCGGCTCTGCACCGGTACGACACTGCAGCTCCCGGTACCGGCACCTCTACTCGGCAAGGCACGGGCTGGGTTTTTCCTGGACGGCCAAAATCAAACGGGGAAGGAGGAGAGGGAGGGGAAGGGGGTGGGGACGAGAGAAAGAAAACAGCTCCACGGATGTCGGATGTCACGGACGGCGTTACACGGGCGACGCGGGGGCTTCTCGCTGCGTTCCTCGGGTGGACGACCCGCGGGGAGTCGCCGCCGCCGCCGCCGCCCCGGGCCGGTACGTCGGGGCGGGAAGACGACGGTGCCTGCGCTCTCGGCGGCTCGTCCCGGGGCGCCCCGGCTTACAGGCACTTGAGGAGGAAGGAATTGCACGAAGTCCCCCGGGGGCAGTCGCAGAGCTTCCCGATGCGGGCCCCCTTCCTCACGGCGCACTGCTCCCCGGCGTCGCACTGCGGGCAGCGGCAGGCGGTGAGGGGGCCGCCGCCGGCGGCCGCCCCGTCCCGCCCCGTCCCCTCCCGCCCCGTCCCGCCCCGCCGGGGCACTCACCATGGGCACCTGCCCGAACTTCTTCTCGTAGTGCGGGACCCGCTTGCTCTTCAGCTTCTCCAGCACCTCCTGCAGCGCCTCGATCTGCCGAGAGACCCCACAGCCCCCGTCAGGCCGCGCCCGGCAGCGCGGCG